>JAJOZX010006667.1:0-122500 GCA_023014485.1 Bathynomus jamesi | reverse complement strand
AACGTTTGAGGGACTTCGGGCCTTTCCCTTTTCTTCAGAAACGGGAACCAAAAATAGCGAGCTGAAGAAAACAAACTACGTCATAATTCAGATTAAAATGGCTATACAAAGTAATTATAATGATTAAGGTTGTGATTAAAGCCGTATTTAAGCTAAAATATAAACAGTAAAGGTGTACAATAGAGAAATTAATGACAGAATTTACGCATGGAGAGTGTTAATTATATTTTGATGTTAAATTATTTCGGTGTTGCTGGCGATTAAGTATAAACTCCCTCAAGTGGACATATCAGTAAGCAGAACCAACAATCATCTCAATTCAATAGTATACTGAAAACCAACTACTACAGACTTAGGTACAAATTTCCATCAAGTGGAATATCAGTAAGCAGAACCAACAATCAGCTCAATTCAATAGTATACTGAAAACCAACTACTACAGACTTAGGTACAAATTTCCATAGCCATATTCTCGGATCTTTTCCGTTTGACTGCGCCATTGAAACATAAGAGGTGAGTGTCCCCAGCCTTCTTTACTTAGCCTTATAAGGCTAACTAACGAAAATATCACGACCTAACCTAACCAATCGTTAGGTCAACTCTACGACCTTGACGATTGGTTAGGTTAGGTCGTGATATTTTTGTTAGTTAGCCTTATAAAGCTAACTAAAGAAGGCTGGAGTTTAATTATGTTTCAATGGCGGCAGTCAAACGGAAAAGATCCATATTTCTACTCTTCAAAATTAACTTATTTGAAATACTCATCTTTATAAGGTATATATATATATACACACAACCTAAGTATCATGCACACTTCAAAAAAAGATTTCCCAACACATCTTATTTATAGAAAAAGTCTTTCCTCACGAAACCTATAATAAACCTATAAGAAAGTTAACGGTTCCTAAAGACACCTTTTATGTTGAATTTCCTCACGATGAAGAAATATCCATCAAGTTAAAAAAACAATTTGAGAAACTCATCAACGTCTTACATCCACAATTAAACGTTAAGCTTATTTTACTCAATAGCCGTTCCATAAAACTTTCCTTCGGCTAAAGAGAAAAAGTTTCATCACATTTCACCCGGCAATTTATTTACAAATTACCTGTGTACGTTACACACTGTGCTATATTGGCGCTTCAGGATGCTAATCCCTCATTAGACCAGTGTTTTCCAAAGTAATTAATTCAACATTCAACATCCAATAAGTAACTCAACGTAAATTTCAAGTAAAACTGAACATTCGCGATTTATTACGACCATACGGAAAATGTATAGGCTCAGTTTGAAGTTACATGATATTGGGAGGGTTGGGGAAACTGGATGTTGTACAGTGGCAGGTGAAAATCCAGTCAGGGGTGCCGCGAAAGAAGAGCAGAAGCCATTGGATGCCTTAAGCCAAAAACAGGTTGGAAACCACTGTATCAAACAGCGCCAACATGAAGGAAAATCATACAGAACCGGAAACTGTCTTAGCAACCTCACATCATCTTTCATTCATGAACATAGTTTATAGAACACAGTCACACGTCTAACCACGAACAACCAAAAAACAGGACTGATGTTGAAACACTTGAATTACTTAATTCACTTTCAATCCGACCTTTTAATGAGAAAATACTTTCAATGACCTTAATATAGTTAAATAAACCGAATAAAAATGGTGCCGTGAGTAAAAGGCCATTTAATCCTTAAAGTGTGAATAAATTTTCACCAAAACTTCACATATCTTTATCACTTAATTTTATACGCGTAATAAATTTTAGCTAAAGTGTAAACATGTCGTCGTTTCTTTCTCCTTGCACTTAATCTCCAACAACAACAAAATAATTCCATTTAGCAGTAAAAGGTAATTAACATAATGCTCCGACGTAATTCCAGTCCTTAATTTCTTTATTGTACCTCTCTAGTTTTATATTTTAGCTTTAATATGGCCTTAATTACCTCAGTTTATAGCATTTAATTAGTTATTTAATTTTATAGCTGTTTTAATCTTAATTATGATGTTGTATTTAATGATTTTTATTTGGGTTCAGTTTTACTTTCTGAAAATGGGAATAATGGGAAAATGTTAAAAATGTTAAATGTTATAGCTTTTAAAGTGTATACAGAGTTGTCCATAATATTCAGCAACATAGGCAAAGCTGCACTTTACGCGTGGTTTTTGATTGAATGCACTTTTTCGTAGTTAATTTTGGATCACACTGTAAAAACAAGATTGAAATGTAGAGCCAAATGTGCGGGAGAGGAGAGTTCATTAAGTCACTTTTGTTGAACTCTTTGGCCGAGGGACAGAGTCCTTGACTCGTGGTTCTCATTACAGAGTTACAGGCTAACGAACACCCTAAGATCCACCCAAACTAGCTCCCCCAAAAGTTACTGCACCATGGTACCAATGGTCCGCATTAGTCGGAATAAAGTTAGTAAACTACCTATGCAGTAAAGGGTAAAGTACTGTCAGAACTTTTTTGAAGATGTGAAATGAAAATGTATTAAAAAGAAAATCTTTATTTAATTTAAACCAAACATTTGTTGTTTGTATTTCGACGAACGAAGTACAGTAATCAAAATTATGCGACTCACTTTTGTTAAAATTTAACTCAATGAATGATGTTATTTCAAAATAAAATTTTGTTTAGATTAAGTATATGTATATATAACCTTGGTTAACCTTCGTTTTGCTTCTGCACGAATTGTTCATTCTGACGAAGGGCTTGTTGTCACTCAATCTTAAACCTACAGTTTAATGTGGAATCCAAACCACGCCCCACCAGTAGCCCAGCGTCTTAATCACTAGGCTACCCAGGGTACCCATTTATCTACCAACCAATTTTTTTTATTGTGTGGAAGGATAAACAGTTGGGTTTTGCTGTGCGCCGGCTGCCGTCACCAAGTCTCGATCCCGGAGCCGATGGATTCGTAGTCAGCGATGCTAACCACTACACCACCGAGGCGCATATTTACTCGGAATTGTGCTTCATTTTATGTGGGAAATTTGAAAATAATTTATTCCAAGTAATCCTAATTCCAATATGTGTTAAATGTAAACCAAATTTATTTTGAAGTACTATAATTTATTTAATTAAATTTTTAACAAAAACAGGCCTGAAGATTTTGTACATACATTGTACTTTTGTCAGTCTAAAACCGAAATATATTCTGTTTATATTAAATATAGAGCATTTTGGGGTGTAATTTAAAAGAATGTCTTTACGACCACCCCCCCCCCCCCCGCCTCATCACCTCCTTTCCCCCCCAGAAAAAAATTAGGATCACCTGAAGATCAGGGCCCCCAGCCTCAATTACCAAATGATATCTTCGTTAAAACTAACGAAACTATCACGACTTAACCTAACCAATCGTCAAGGGTGTACAGTTGACCTAACCGGGCATTCAATTTAAGTTATTATTATATTTGGTACTGTAAAGCAAAAAACGAGAATACATGGGGGCCCTGATCTTCAGGCGATCCCAAACGAAGGCTGGGGGCCGTGATCTTCAGGTGATCCAAAAATTATTCTGTTTACGCGAGTAAATTTAATTTATCCAAAAGAGTATAGAATATAAATAGAGGTTAAATTATAATTAGGTAATTTACATATTTCCACGATTTTATGCAGGAAAAATTTGTCCCGATTTAAGATGAGATTTCCACATTTGAAATATCGTAACCTCGTCACTAAAATTGGATCAAATGAAGTAGAGACGAGTGACGGAAGAATTTAAAGCTGATATGAATAGATATACTGTATATGGGCTATACTCTCTGTGTAAGGAATTTGAAATTTATGAGACGCAGACTTAAAGATTATTCATTTTGGATCACCTGAGTCGGGGCACACCCCCAGCTTTCTTTAGTTAGCCTTATAAGGCTAACTAACGAAAATATCACGACTTAACCTAACCAATGTTAGGTCAACTGTACGCCCTTGACGATTGGTTAGGTTAAGTCGTGATATTTTCGTTAGTTAGCCTTATAAGGCTAACTAACGAAGGCTGGGGGCCCTGATCTTCAGGTGATCCTTAATTTTATATATATATATATATATATATATATGAAAAATTATTTCACGAAAGTAACACGTGAAAATATTTATGATGAATAAAACCACGAACGAAAGGAAACAGAATGGTTGCTCAAGCGCTTCGTCTAATGACATCCTCAGGAACACTGAAGTACATAAAGAGTTACAGCCTGTATATAGGTTACAGAAAATATATATATATATATATATATATATACAGTAAACGGAGAAATAAAAATAAAAATTAAAAATTAAGGATTGTGGGAGGAGCGTACAAATTTGTAAGGAAAACTACCGATTTGCTCCTCCCACAAATCCTTTAATTTTTAATTTTTATTTTTATGTCTCCGTTTATTGTAATATATATATATATATATATATATATATATATAATATATATATATATATGTATTTTTTTTTTCTGTAACCTATATATAGGCGTACTCTTTATGTACTTCAGTGTTCCTGAGGATGTCATTAGACGAAAGCGCTTGAGCACCATTCTGTTGTTTCCTTTCCTTCGTGGTTTTATTCATATATATATATCTATATAATATATAATAGATTAAGTAAACGATAGAAGAAAGGTTTCGCTGTTCTTCACAAAGCATCTCTTCTCCCATACACCTATTCAAGGTACGAGCAGCTCGCAGCATCATTGTCATTTACATAGAGCATGCGCAGAAGGAAACATTATTACCCTAACTTCATTTAGAAGTACTTAAACGGCGAGGTTTGTACAAAGAACTAAATTTATAATTTTAATTTGATATAATTCTTTCTTATTAAATACGAGTTAAAAAATAATTAAAAAATAGTTAAAAAATGGTTTTAAAAATTCGTAGTTAAAAATGGTTTTAATGAGTGAAAAAAAACCTGTTCTACCATTATAATTACAGCGAAAACCAAATATGTAATCAATGTAAATGAAAAATGTTACCTTCACAATTTGTGAATCTTCTTAGAAAAAGGTGAGAAGTGTCGCTTTATTATTTTAATTCAAGAATCTATAAAGAAAATTTGAAGAAAAGTGAGTAGGTTTTGGAGGTATTGGAAAGAAAAGGTGAGAAGTGTCGCTTTATTACTTTAATTCAAGAATCTATAAAGAAAATTTGAAGAAAAGTGAGTAGGTTTTGGAGGTATTGGAAAGAAAAGGTGAGAAGTGTCGCTTTATTACTTTAATTCAAGAATCTATAAAGAAAATTTGAAGAAAAGTGAGTAGTTTTGGAGGTATTGGAAAGAAAGGTGAGAAGTGTCGCTTTATTACTTTAATTCAAGAATCTATAAAGAAAATTTGAAGAAAAGTGAGTAGGTTTGGAGTATTGAAAGGAAAGGTGATTTAAAAGGATGTGGAAATCTATAAAGGAAATTTATAAAGGATGTGGAAATCTATCGTTTTGTTGTTAAATTAATTCCATACAAGGTTTCACGTATTTAGATTTTAACCTTGTTTTTTCTATAATTACATGTTACAGACCAGGTTAACAAATAAATAGTTAACTGTGAAGTTTTTCTGAAATTGTAATGATTACTAACTGTAACTTTTGTGATGTTGGATAGCCTCCGATTTTATTCATATTGTATAATGTCGGAATACTGATATTGTCAGTGGTCATGCAAACAAAAATTGTATCCTAGTACGCGTATCGCGTCTGCCTCAAGACTGAGTATTATGTGTTATAATCTGCTCTCTTGGGTCCCTGTTCAGGACTACCAATTGTACCCATTTTAAACAATTTAAAACATCACAATTTTTAGTAAATTTATATTAAACATTATCTTATTTAATTAAACAGAATTTTATAATCTTAACTAAGCATTACTACACTCGCATCGCCCCCCTTGAAAATAAGTTTTTCCATTAGGAAAAAACTTATAATATCGTTTTACAATGTCAATAAATTTATTCAACAAACTTATATATTTTGCAATTTTTTTTTTTTTTTTTTTTTTTTTTAACACTTATTCAAAGTTTAGAAATAGACAAGAAATAATAGAAGGACAATTCCCATACTATATTGTATCATATTATAAAAACCGAAAACTTTATAATTTTCACATTTGCATAAAATAACATTTCACTCAATAATTAAATACAACCTGTAACTAATCTATACATGCCAAAAAAAATAACAGAAAATTTTCTTACAGTGGCTACACAAATCTCAAGTTCACAATCTATTCCCGCGATTTCTCATCAACGATCGCTTTACATTTGAAACAATTATTTTGTATAGTTATACAGTACTATCAGGGCAACATAGAAAAAAATAAGAAAAAGTTTACATAAAATACTGACCAAGAGCGCACATACTACTACACGAAAAACACAACAATTTGGGCAATAATCGCACCCGCTCTCTCTCCAATGGCGAAAAAAAAAACAAGAGACGTCAACTCTAAAAGGATCAGGGGGGGAGATATCTGAAAGCGGGACCACGCGCTGGAATTGGACGGAATTTGCAATTCTAGAAGTCGATGAAGAAACTCGCCTTGTCTCATCTCCACTTTTGTCGGTGAACGCTGCTCTTCCTACGTCCAGCTGAAAGACTTTCTACTGGCAACAATCAACGATGACTCCGCCGTAGGCCGTTCCCAACGAACCTACTGTATGTCTGTATGGACAGTACAGTCGTAGGCGCCCGTTCAAGCTCAAGTGGCTTGTCTACCGCGCGCTTTGTTGACACAATTTAGCGAAGCATTCGAGCAACGTGACCAGCTACGCCCGAAAAATACCAGTAGACCATCTTCGATCGAAATTTTCGTGTACCAAGTCCCTGCACACGTAAATTTCTCTTCTCTTCCGGAACTGTCCTGCGCCAAGTCCTGCGCATTCGGTTCCTCTCTTCTCTTCTCTTCCGAAACCATCCTGCGCCAAGTCCATGCGCAGTCTGGGTTTCTCTTCTCTCTCTCTCATGGTGATCGATCACCTATCCGGTCGACTAAACTCACTTGATGGAACTCGGATTCAACTTGGTTGACCCCAAAGTGAGTCTTTTCAATTTGGAAAAAAAATTTATTCTAAACGTGTTTCTGTACTGCTTATCATTTCATATTTAATTTATCAAATTCTTTCGACAATTCACTTCGAAATACTAACTACACATTTGCTCTGGCCAAATTCACGGAAAAAAAATATAAAAAATTTCGCAAAAATTTAATCAAATCTAGTTACCAATAAGGTCACTTATGGCAGTCACAGCAGAGAAGATAAAAAAAGTCATAAAACGCTAAACAAAATTGTACAGTATAAATATAAAAGCGCCCATACATAGTAACTGTTTGTATAATTTAAGAATTATTATTGTTCAAACTATTGTCAGAAATCACCTCAATACCTCTAAATACAAAAGACAAAAATGAACCCCAGAAACTTCATGTCATCCATTCTCTGACAATCATGAACCCTCTTGCTTTGAGGAGGAGCACACAAAGACGCCACAAAACGTTACTGGCTATCTAGGAGGCTCCATTCCGAGTGTACACTTGAGTCAATGTTTCAAATGCACTAGTTAACTCCGACTGAAGGTTTAAACAATAATAATTTTCTAAACAGTTATTCAAAGTAAAAAAATTTAAATATTACTACCAAAAATTATTTTAATACAGTAATTCCACTTTGAAACGTCAAACTTCATAAGAATTGAACTTGCAATTCGCAAATTACATCTGAGATACAACTCTCTCCTTCAACAGAAACCTCAGTATGGTTTTCAAATCACAGAAATCTCAGTAATTTATCGTTTCCAAGTGAAAATACAAATTTTTATCGTTATACTAAATAAGAATAGATCATATGTACTAAAAAATTACACACAATCCACTGTAAACAAAACTAAAACATTTCCTAATTGAGAGCGGTCGCTTTGTTTGTAAGCGAACCTCTATTCAAATATCCCTAACCGAATGAAACTGCATTATATCCTAACATAATTTCGTAATATTTTCCATGCAAACGCTCGAACTAAAAAAAAAAAGGACATTTTTCATTTCTAATTCCAAATTAAAATATCCTTTTTAGAATACAATCTAAATTTGAATTAAAAAATTTTACCATTGTCATTGAACTGGCAAGAAAAATAAAAATCGGCCTACTTGTACAAATAAAATTGATTATTAAATGAATTCATAAAACGCAAAGAAAATTTTTCTGCACAAATTTCTGTAATTCAAAAAAATTATAATTTCCAGATTTAGTAAAATGTGTACCGTAACTCACATTGGCCGCCAAAATAAAAAATAAAATTTTCTGCCGCTTTTAGGCCCTATATTTAATAAATTCAATGTTACGCGTGAAAAGCACAATTTAGAATCCACGCACAACATTTGTGCTCATTAAAGAAAACTATGCTTATTTATGTTAAACCAATGAAAATTTTGTTAAATAACTAAAAATTTACACTGAATAGACATACCGTAATAACGGTTAATCTCCGAACAATATTTTACGATAGGCCTACAAGAAATTCTTCTTAAGTACGATACAATAGCCATTTTACCAAATATGTCGGAATTGTCGTGAAATGAATCGAAAGAAACAGAGAGAGGAGAAAAAAATAATCAGCTTACCTACCAAATTGTATATAATTAATGAGTATAAAAAAATATCCGAAACAACTTTTATAGAAAATTTCACAACACAATTTAACACAATCCTATACGGCCCAATCTGACAATTTTTAATATCTTTAAGATTTATTTTTCGATTTGTCCCTTAACTGTAACGTAATCCTATTTTAGCGCGAAGCGAGCAAAGCAAAAAGCCCGTAAACCTATATTTACAAAATAATCCTATTATTATATACAGGCAATCGAAATATAATCAAAAATCTGCTAATGAAACCCAGAAAATTTCTCATGTTCATGAAATGGTTGTACTATATATGTATATATACCCAGAAATGCGATACAAATTTTCGCTGAAACACTTTGAAAAGACCATATAAATTGTGTATCATACTGTATTTAAACTAACAATTTACTTACGTACAAATCGTTATTCTTATTATTATGATTATTACAATTTTCACTAATTCCAAAAGTTTTAAACAAAAAGTAAAAAGGTAAGCTGAAAGAGTAGAGATGAAAAAAAAAAAGAAATTTGAGTCTTCAGGCAGCACGATAATTTTCAAACTATAGTATACCTCTCCAACCGAAATGAACAAAATTAACGTAATAATGACTCGCAATACTGAGTCGGACAAACGAAAAGCAACGGAACTGGACGAAACAAATTGAATTCTTAGGCGCGAGTCAGGGACGCTATCGGACGCGAAGGGAAGCGCCATTTTTAATTTTTATTTACAATTAAATTTTAAGACATGAAAATCGAATTTTGCCTGCAAACGGGGTAAAATTGCATTTAGATATTTTAATAATCGAAATAAAATATTCATTAACGCTATTTGTTATTATACCGGGTTTTAAGAATTTTAATGGAAATACTAACACGTGGGTAAGCCTCACAAAATATGATGTAAGATCACCGCTAGCCACCAGAATGTAGTGAACGGTTTATTATTTTATCTTTTCTTCATTATTTACTTATTTACTTACGCTTCTTCCTACTTTACTATATCTCTATTGCTCTTTATTTCATTTAACGCTTTGTTTGTCTACACTCTTTTTGCCGTATCGTATATATATATCATGGTAGCGCGCCTAGTTCTGACTCTAAAAGACCGTTACAAAACGAAGGGGGGGAGGTTAATTAATACTCCTTATTTAACACTTATTACGTTTTATTAATTTCGAAAGTGGTTTAGTTAATTAGGGGATATGCGAGTATGAAATCTTACTAAATATATTTCGGTCGGAGAGGGCGCAAAACAATTTAACTTTAAGATCACATGGTTCTAAATCTAACGCGTATCGCGTCTGCCTCAAGACTGAGTATTATGTGTTATAATCTGCTCTCTTGGGTCCCTGTTCAGGACTACCAATTGTACCCATTTTAAACAATTTAAAACATCACAATTTTTAGTAAATTTATATTAAACATTATCTTATTTAATTAAACAGAATTTTATAATCTTAACTAAGCATTACTACACCTAGTACAGTGAACACAGCCTCTTCCGAATGATTCAATAGCTGAAGTTTAAGGATTAAAACTCGTGAACTCGAAGCTGGGTTGGGTCAAGAAGAATAGTTTTCTTAAAAATAGTATATTTAAAATAGTTTCTTAAGAGTTGTATATTTAAAATTCATAAAGTGATAATCGATATCAATAAATAATAATAAATAAATGAAATGATAAAGCATAATAAATGTTTTCGTTGATAAATTTATTTTGAGCAGTGCACGTTTTCAACGCGAATCTATGTTAGGGGAAAAGGGAGTTGAGTAACGGTTTGTATATGGGATTACAAACATTGGATCACCTGAAGATCAGGGCCCCCAGCCTCAATTACCAAATGATATCTTCGTTAAAACTAACGAAAATATCACGACTTAACCCAACCAATCGTCAAGGGCGTACAATTGACCTAACCGGGCATTGAATTTAATTTATTATTATATTTGGTAATGTAAAACAAAAAACAAGAATACATGGGGGCCCTGATCTTCTGGTGATCCCAAACATTTACTGATAACAGCCGCGTGTAGGCCCGTTCCATGCACATAGTGGGGGCTTGGAAGACACACTGGTAGGAGCAGTTAGGGGTTGGCGGTAAGGGTAAGGAGAGGGGTAAAAATTCGCAAGACTTCAGGACCAAACAAAAACCACACGATATGTATTATTCTAGCCTCCTGATGTGAATGAATATTTTTCTGACAAATGCAGTTATTACTATTGTTATCAAATATATACAATAGTGGAGGTAAAACAACATTTACAATTGTAAATCGAGAACCGAATACAACTGTATCAAAACTTTGTTTAGAGATTAAAAATAGATTACAGCGACCGCTGTCACTTCAACCATTTAGACGAGATTTAAACAAATAGGACTTGGTGCGGTAGTCTTTCGTTCACGCTTCACAAAATATGATCAGATTATTTTGTCACACTTTTTCCAGTGTTACTCTTTGCTTACGATTGTGCTATTTTATGTTATGTTTTCTTTATTATTTTAATCCATGTTGCAATAACTTTGGAGTCTGTTCCTCGTGAAATATGGATATACAGTTTCGGCGACTTTAGTCATTGATAGTACCCGCCAACCGGGCCCTACTATCCCTTTTAAGGACGTTTAAATCTTCTCCCCGAGTACCATTTTCATATTTATTTTGAAAGAAAAGCAGAAAAAACAACAACATATTAAAATAGTAAGTGCTCTACGTATACTATGCATCAACATATCGATTTCATGCAGGATATATGGCGCCTAGCTTATACACACACACACACACACACACACACACACACACATTTTATATAGTCTAAATGGAACTTAAATTTGACTGCGAAATTGTTTGAGCAATTTGGTGATGGTGGTCGTAGCTTAAGTTGTTAATTGATGTTGTCACCAGCCGTCATTTATTGTCGGCTGTTGTGCTTCTCTCAAGCTTATTGGAACGGGTGATCCACAGTCTATTTAAGAGCTTTGACATTAGGTTTTAATTGATATTCAAACGATTTTAACGTCCTCTCGGCCATCAATTTGGAAGTCTTCTTGCTCTGAATGATGACGTGTCGTGAATGAAATAGGAGAAATATCAATATTGCAACAAGACTGGTGCAATTTATATCTTAATTTCCTTCGCTTTCTCTATTTAGATTTACCCGCTTTCATCAATCCTATATATAAAAGATTTAGATCGTAATCTGACGGAAACTGTTTTCTTTTTTTTTTTTCGTTTTCTGTATTTGCAACGAACTACTTGTGTAATTTTTGCTTCTTGTTCTAAATTCAGATTCCTTTATGAGCTAATTATAGTAGTTATCGATGGAGAATTTTTCTGTTTTCAAGTCATGGTGCAATTGCGTATGTATTAGGCTTTAGCTTTTAATAAACCATCTTTTGACTTTCTTTCTTTTAGTAAATAATATTTCTTTAACGGGTAAATTTTTTTAATTAACTGTTTAGTTATTCTCATTTTCATATATACACGAATCCTAGAAAACTCAGTTGATACACTGAGACAATAGTTAAAATTAGTTCTCGTATCAGCTGCAACGAATTTAAAACAAATCAGAACTCAATGTTCTTCGAAATAATATCCTGGTAAAGACGAAGAACAGAATATAGTTACAATAAAGGCAGCTTCACTAAATATACCTTTCAATGGACGATACATTTTTAGTGGAATGTGTGATATACAAATTCAAAAGAGAAATTTTTGCTCACTAGAGAATGAAGCTTACCTACATATATATAATCATCTCGGCCGTTTATCCGATTTGCTTATAATACTTCACCTGCGCGGAAGTATTTTAAGATCTACACAGCTTCCTCTTCCTTCTGGAAGATCTAAAGTAGAGAGATTATTTACTTTATTTAATTCAACTTTATAATCTCCCATATAACTTTCACATTCAGGTTTATATTTATGCAAATGGGTCTCGTCTCTATTAAGCATACAGTATTTTGTATCTGTGGAAACTGTAGCTTGAAATTCATGTTTTACTATACGATACCTGTATTTTTGCATATCTTAATGAAAAGGGGTTGATATCAAAGACCTTTTCTTTTCTCTTTCAGTTTTGCTTTGAAGCTTCGGTTTGGGATTAATCCTTCAGTATTTTCATGTTTTGAACTGTCACCCAATTTAAATGCAGTCGTGATTTATGTATATTTAGTTCGTTTTCTGGTAAGTCTGCTGTTGAAAGGAGGGAGAGTGTAGTATTCGATATAGTTGCTGGTGTTAAGTATCATATATTCTGCTGCAGCTGGTTTTGGTAGTGTTGCGTATTGATTTGTTTGTAATTTTATTTACATCCCCCGCATTGATATTTATATCCCACACTTATATCCTTCCATCAATATTAGGTATTGATGGAGGACATAATCTTGAATATTTGGGGAAATGCTTAAAATAAGTCCCGCCATTATTGTTCCATTCTTCCCCTCTTCGGCAAATGCATACACTTGTGCTTGCAATGGCGCTACAATCTAGTCTTTGTGTCCCTCAGACGAGAGACAACGTTTTCTTTGTGCAACAGAGAGAACATTCACATAACACATTTCAAACTTTCTTAGCCTATTTAGGCTCAAACAATTTTGAACTTAAAAAACTTTAAAAAAATTAGGTACTCACTTAAAATGAACGTATACCCACATCCACGTTTGAAGACTTTGTTCCTATATCTCACTGTGCTCTTCTGTAATATACAAATATGTTTGCATGAACTGTGACGTCTTATACGTCAGAAAATATCCTCGACACCTCTCCACTGGCTCAGCGGAGCACGAGGGAATGAATCTCTTACTGTACACAAAAGTACTTAACAAAACTAAACAACTGTCCTTTTTAGAACCATCCTCGTTCTTCTGCTGCTTATTTGACTGAGAAGTTCACTTTACTTCGTTGTCCTTTCGTAATTTATATATTATTCTATTTTTTGTATGTAAAAAGGAAGGGCCAAGGGCGGGTGCCCGCAAAGATCTTGTTATATAAAGAACTTGTTACATAACTATAAGGAGCAAACAGTAGATGTAGCAAAATAAATGTATAAAAATTGATCAGTAAATGATTTCTCATACAGGGTAGCGATAACCGTTTAAGTGAAAGGGACCAGAGATAGAAAGTTCGGATCAGAGAAATACCTACCGGAGTCATTAACCACTTTCTTGATAAAACCATCAAAGGTTCCTCCCAAAGGACGTCAGAAGAACAAGCACATTGTTCAGAAATTTTTTTTTTTTTCGTCAAATTAGTTCTCCTCGAGCCCCTGCATTGAGAACACCTCAAAATACTCCCACCGTTTCATCTTCGCGAACCATTCCTTCGTCAGTATATCTCCGGCCGTGTCTTACCATTCACCTATGTCGCCCGTAATTTCGTGTCGTGTATAACCAGTGTTTCCCAACCGGGGTCCATATGGCTCCCTGGGGGCCATGGCACATTTGAAGGGGCCCACAGGAAAATGTTATTTTGTAAAATAGAGTTAAATCTGCATATTACCTACTGAAAATAATGCTTATGGGGGCCACGGGAAAAAATAAGGTTCCAAAGGGGGGCCATAAGCCAAAACCGGTTGGGAACCACTGACTGTATATCGTATATATTTTGTATATTTTGCTGAAGGTAATTGTCTGTATTTATTAACTTGCATTTTACCATTATGAACATTAATTTACATAATTATTTTGCAAGAGTTGTTATAATTTGTGTCTAGTAAACTTAATAAAATAAATAGTGACAATAAATAGTGATAATAAATAGTGACATTATAAATTACGTAGCTATATATATATATATATATATATATAATATATATATATATATATATATATATATATATATATATATATATATAATATATGTTGAGGGGGGGAGGTTGTGAGTTGCATTTTGAATTTAGTGTCTCGTATCTGACATTAATTTTCTTTGCAGGTATGTTGGCAACAATTTCTCTGTTCTTAATGATCTTGCGAGTAAATAAAAACCAGAAAATGATCACAGCAAGAAGGAAATTGGTAAGTAAATCATGCATAAACAGAATATATATATATATATATATATATATATATATATATATATATATATATATATATATATATATATATATATATATTATATATATATATCTTATCAGGTGTTACAAAAATAAAATAAATTGATTATGTTTATTGAGTACTGCCAATATATTAAATCTTTATCAAACACATTTATATCTTTTATATTCAAATACAAATAAATATGCATTTGTAAATAGAACTGTCAGTAGTCACGTAATTTACCTGCTTAAAAGCAGGCAAATTTTTTATCCAAGAAAATATCACAAAGTCTGTATGACCTGAGATACATGCCAGAAATGATATCCTTCTTGGTATTAGATGAATGCTAGGAAAAGGCACGCAAGTAGGAACTGGAATGCCTACTTTTCATGCAAATTGAAACTGAAAGGTTGTTTATGTAACATGATAACATTTAAAAAAAAATGCAGTCATTGGTTTCGAATTCATAAGTAATTTTTGTGGAAGGAACATCATTGTTTAAAGAGAATAGCAGAAAATTAATATTATCATTCTTAGCCTAAAGACACTAAGATCGAGGGTTCAACTCCCGATAATGCTGGTAATAATAATTCGGAGGTTATCGCAATGTATCGCGTTAATTGGCCTGACTGCTGTGGCAGTTTCTGGCCCCCCCCTCCACCCTGATTGATTATTATTATCATTCTTATTTATAACGATAAAGGTATCATCCACATATCTGTATCAGTTATATCCCGGAACGAAATTGGAAGGAGGCAAATGCCTTGTCCTTCTTTGTTTTCAGGATATAATTGATATAGGAAAAAATCTAAGGAAGTTTGGTCAATGCTAAAATAGTAAATCACCGGGTTTTAAAATCATCCAAAAGTATTGATTACATTACATAGTGTTTCTGAATAAATGTAATTTGATTCGTAGCTTTTCATTGATTTATGTCACTGAAAAAAGGCTTAAATATAGTACTGTTTGGGGTTTTTAGCTCTCCTTCGTAACGGCGAGGGTCACGTGGCGGAAGGGGGCTCGTACAACTTTACTACGAGTCTCTACTGTACATCATCTGAACGCGAAGGAGGGTCACCCATCCAAGTACTGAACAAACCCATATCGTCGCTTAACCTTACCTATCGAACGGGAAACAATGTTGCGACGTGGCGCGACAAACAAGTTTTAAGGGGACAATTCCTTCCCTTCAAAGACACGAATCCTGAAACGTTATAATAATTCATGGCCAGTATAACTGTATAAATGACTCGATCCCAAACATTCCCCAAATCACTTAATATACGCTCTATAACAGACAGTTAATTTAGAAATAACAGCATCTATCGTTTGTAAAGAAACTTAATATAAATAACGTCTTAGAGAAATTTTCTATTTCAAACAGCTCCACAAAGATCACGAGTAGCTACATAATGGAAAAATCATAGAAACTTTGAAAATAGCTTCTGCAATCGAATTTGATAAATGAAGCAAATCTGCTCTTGACACTCAGCGATAATATAATAAATAAGAGTTTCTTTTCTACCAAACTGAAGATAAAATTACAAATCCTGTTTACTGCATATACATTAGGGCGGCTCGTTTTTACACTTTTTTCGATATTTGATTGGGGGTAGTGCGGAAAAGTTGCGATTTGGAGAGAAAATAAAGTGTGTAAAATTTTTTTGATCTACGTCAATACCTTCCGGTGGCGGCGAGTCCTTAAAAATCGAAAAATAGGCCTAAAAACACATAAAAATTTTATATAATTTTATATAATTTTTATATAATGTTCATTGTTCAATGACTGCTATTAATTTATTCAAGCCTATAATAGTGTTCTCAGGGTTGTTTGCACAGAAATATACCGGAATTAACATTTGTATAACATCTTGTTAAAACTTGCTTTAAATCAATATTTTGGATATTTTAACGGCTAAGACGCCACCGGAAGTTATTAACAGATTGTGCTGAAATTTTTATTGTTTATTTTGTAAGTCTTTAAAACCATTTTCCAATCTACCTCGTTAGGCCTATTTTTCGATTTTTAAGGACTCGCCGCCACCGGAAGGTATTGACGTAGATCAAAAAAATTTTACACACTTTATTTTCTCTCCAAATCGCAACTTTTCCGCACTACCCCCAATCAAATATCGAAAAAAGTGTAAAAACGAGCCGCCCTAATATACATCCATCCATCCAGGTGTGTATATATATATATAATATGCTGTTTTTGAAACACATCTTTCTAGACCACCCCTATGATGATAATGAAAAGTGACACAGATACATTTCAGTTAGATAAACCACCTCTTGATTACGCAATAATAATCATTTAGGATGGCCAGAAACTGGCATAGTGCCAAGGCCAATTAATGCCGTTCATTGCTCTAACATGTATTATTATTATCAGCATCATCGAGATTCGAACCCCCGAACTCAGTGTCTTCACTACACTTATAAGGCAACTATGTTACCCACTGAGCTACGGACGTTGGCTTTTAATTACGTAATCGAGTGATCTACTAGATTATTTTTATATCATCAGGGAAATAGTTTTCTTGGATTAGATCATATTCACATAATCTTAGCGTTCAGTTTATGTTATCAAATGGAATCAAATTCGAGCCAAGATTTAAGTGAAGATTTCAAAACTTTCCCATTCGACTAAATACTCGTACAACTTCCCTCTAAATTTAGAAGTAAATTTGTGTAATTCTATATCCGCTTAATATTCCGGGGAGAAGCCTATTTAGATGGAAATTGAGCCTCAAAATTTTTAGTATGTGACACTGTTTCCTTATAAGAGAAGTGAAGACACTGAGGTCGGCGGTTTGAATCCTGATGGTGTTGTTAATAATTAATAATTAATACAGGAGTTGGAGCAATGGGCCGCATTAATTGGCCTGAGCGCTGTCCCAGTTTTTGGCCCACCCTTACTGATTATTATAGTTTTAGAGAATTTAAAGTGAACAACCAAAAATATATGGGTAAATAATTAGTAAAGAGGGCTGGAAACTTGCACAGCGCTCAGGCCAACTAATGCGGCCCACTGTACTAGATTATTATTAATCAGTACTATTGGAAAGAGTCGAACCCTCGGCCTCAGTGTCTTAGTAGGCGTTATCTACCGACCTAGGGACGCTAGCAAACTATTTGGATAGTTTGTTGTTATAATGAAAATGTACAGGGTTGTAAAGAAACTATGCAAATGTGGTTTAGTAGTGGAGCAGGTTGTACATGACTGTTTAGATGGGGTTTATTTTATGAAAATGAGAGAGCAGTGGCTTCTCTGAGCGAAAGATCATATTTATCAGATTTTGCGAGTATTTTTAAAATTATTGTGATTTAATCTCATGATCTTGTAAAAATGGCGTCTGATAAAATAATGGAATGAGAAGGATTTATTAATACGTTAGTGCAATTACTGAGCCCTCTATAATCATTAGTTCGTGCCAGGTGCATAACTGTAATTTTATAATCCTGTAATCTAGTTTCGATGATATTGGATTTGCAGAACTTTTTAGCATTGATGATATTAGCAATGATTAAGAAAAAATTTGAGCTTAATTCAATATTCGATTCGAACTTATTTTTCGCTTTTTCATATATATTTGCTTTAAATGCAAAAAGGAGCATCAATATAATTATTAAACTAATCCCTAAATTATGTATAGTTTCGGAAAAAAGTTCGCCGAGGAACATAAAATGTCTAAAAAGCATAAATTAAAAAAAAAATTAATTGCTTACTAAAAACGCTAAAATATCAACCGGAAACAAAATAGGGCCTACTAGTAATTTTTTATGCTTTTTTTTTTAGAAAATTTTGTTTAGGCGAATTTTTTTCCGAAACTGTATGTAGTGTTGTCCATATGTATATGATCACTATATTATGTAGGAATTATTAAAGGGTGGTAAATCCTATATACAGACGGTTGACAAACGTAAATAGTGTGTGTGTGTGTGTGTGTCTGTGAAAAGAACAAGGAAAAAAAAACAGAAGAACAAGTGAACCTTATTCTGCACGGCTTTCATGTCTAAGTAAGTTCTTAAATAAGTAAAATTAAATATAACGAATAAGATGATAAAAAATAAAGTTCTATTCTTTCAAAAACACACACACACACACAACACACAAAAGATCAGTGAATAGTGTGGATGGATATAGTGGAAAGCAATTTTTGGCATATGTCTGAACATTAGTTAAATACGAAAATTTTGTCAGGATATTTTTGACAAATCTTGACATTTTTGAAAACCTAGAAAGGTTTGGCGTATGTTTTTGACAAAGCCGGAATATGTTATTAGATGACATGTTTGGAAACACGAAAATCAGGCAGGTTTGATAAAATGTAAAACTTTGGAAATGAGGCTAAAGAGTTAAAATACAAACCCCGTCGTCTTGACTCAGTGGTAGCGCATCAGATTCGGAATCAGATCTCGTGGATGGCGAGAATTTCTGAACAAAATTCTTAAACAGAATTGTTTCGGTCGACTAAGCAGCGGATATGAGTACATGGTCGAATCGGCTGGTTTAACTTGTCATGAGAGAAGGAGCGGGTAATTTTTTTTCTTAGAAACAAGGATTGACCGAAGAGGCTTGCTTACTCATAACCCAGAACAGCGAATAAATTACAGATTGACACTCTACGTTTTGGTTCCTTTAACTTTAGCCTAAGCTTGACATTTTCCTATATTTATTTGTTTTACAAACCTCTACAGTTTTGGCGTATGTTTTTGATTATTTTTTTTTTTTAGTTACGAATGGCAAAAAATTTGAAAACTCGGGTTGGGGAGAAAGTTTGACCGATATATTTTTAGGATGGAAACTTTGCGTTATAAAATTTTTAACAGATATTTCTTGCACTTGCGAAAAAAAAGAGGAAAATGTGTATTAAAAGGGGATAAATACATGGTGTGGATAAAGTAACGCAAGTGAAGAGACAAATCTGATTTGAATGTAATACGCCGTGCAAGAGCCTGTATTGAAGTCTGTGGTGGCCATTTTCAACACCTCTTATAAACCTTACTATGGAATATACAGTTGTTATAAAGTACATGTAATAAGTATTACTTGTCCATGTTCACTTGCGTTAATATAATTCAAATCGGATTTGTCGCTTCATTTGCATTACTTTATGCACACCCGGTAGAATCAAATTATTTGGAACAGTGAAAGAAAGGACTGAAAAGCTAAAAAATAATTTGCAACAGTGTAGCAAAGGTTTAAAAGAGTTAAGATAAAATTAAGGAAATAACTTAGGAATTAAAATTCTAGTAATATTACGTTCACCACACACACCACACACACACACACACACACACACACAAAGTACTTTTTATTTCACTTAAGAATTTTTTGAGGAATTGTGGCGCGTGGGTGTATGTAGCAGCAGTAGTATGGTTGAAAAGTGAGAAGGGGATGTGCGGTGGGGAGGGGTGAGTGGGGAGTGGTGGAAGTGGGGGATGGAGGAGTGGGGTGGGGGTTGCCGATACACACAAAAATGCAGAAACTTTGAACCTAACCTAACCTATAAAGTATAGTAACCTAGCCTAACCTAATCTAATGTGGAGAGTAATTGAGTAGAGTGACCTCGCCTAACCAAGCCTAATGTGTTGGAGTACCAGTAGAAATAGATTATAGTAACCTAACCTAGACTAAACTGGAAAATTAATTAAATGTAGAGTAGAGTAACGAAACCTAACCTAATGTGGGGAGTAATAGGGTATAGTGACCTAACATAACCTAATGTCAGGGAGTATCAGTTAATATAGTCTATAGTAACCTAACCTAACGTAACCTAAATTCGAAAATAAATTAATAAAAAAATAGAAATAACCTAACCAACCGAACCTATCTCTCATTCATCATTCTTCTCCGATATATATATATATATATATATTATATATATATATATATATATATATATATATAGAGAGAGAGAGAGAGAGAGAGAGAGAGAGAGAGAGAGTTGGAGAAAAATCTTCAAGGATTTTATACATACAACTGTTTAGTTCACATTATACAGATAAGTGTTCAAATGATGAAACAAATCAAACAAAAAATCAGTAAGAATTTTATTCATACAAATATTTTGTTAAATTGTAATTTGATCTTCAAAGAGTTCTCCATCCGCTATGATACATTTGTGGAATCTCTTTGTGAAACTATCATATTCATTGTTTTTCTGAAAATATCGAGTGGCATCCTTTTCAGTTCATCTATTCTGCGGCCGAGGGCATCCACATTTGGATAGATGAAACCAGGAGTGTAGAGTTTGTCACGCAAATAAGCCCAAAGTCAGAAATCACATGGGGTTAAGTCAGTTGATTCGGCTGGCCACTCGATGGACCTCGCCGCCCAAGCCACCTTCCTTCAACGTTGGTATCCAGCTGCAGAGTAATGTGGCGGCGCTCCATCATGTTGATAAAACCAATTCCTGCCAACGCCATTAGTAAACTGTGGCAAAACTTTCTTTCTCAATACCTGGCAGTAGCTTTTTCAATCCATATCGTATCTTTCGATATGTCAAAGGAAACGAGTCCTGAATAACTATTGCACGCCCAAACTGTTAGTGTAGCCGTTTTAACAGGTTTACCCAATCGTATTTTGGGATTTTTTTCACCCAGTAGTGAATGTTGTGTTTGTTTCTTTTACTCATTAAACCAAAGACACATTCATCTGAAAATTTGATCTTTTGAACGAAATCTGTATCACTGTTCAACTTTTGTCTCATTGTTTCAGCAAACTGAAGCCGTCTATCAGAATCGTCGTCGTAAATGAACTGAGAGTAATGGGTTTGTAATCGTGGTACCCTGTGATTTCAATATTTTTTGCCACTGAAAATTCGGAAATACCCAATTCCTCTGCAACTTTTCTCATTGAAGTGTTGGATTGATTGAAAACTGGCGAGGGCATTTTCTTTGTTGTTGTCTCCTGTCGTGGTTAAGGGCCTTCCGCTTCTTGAACGATCTTTTACCAGGCTCTCTGTTTCCAAAAGTTTGAGCTTATCAAAGAGTGGTTGCATTTGGTGGTGATTTATTATATTTTTCTTGAAATAAACACAAATTTTCTTCACAATTATTATAAGAAATAGCCCACGATACAAGATACACTTTTTCTTCAATGCTGTATTCTATCCTTACTGACATGGTGCTGGCTGGGGCTAGGGCCTAGGGCCTCCCTGTTCTAGCCTAGGGTCATTCGTGGCCTTGTATAGTTGCTTTGAAAAGTATCACATACATTGCAGTGATATCACTGGAATTTATTTATTAGTAACAAATTATGTGTATGTATAAAATCCTTATATACGCAGGTGGGCTGAAAAGTAATGCCTCCACTTGAATAATTCCGGATTGTGTAGAGGTAGCCAGATAAAATCGGTTTTGTGTTGTAACTTGATATCCCCACCCCATTCCAGATTGTGTAGAGGTAACCAGATAAAATCGGTTTTGTGTTATAGCCTAATATAGCCTACACTCATTCCACATGTTGATTCAGTATCGATTACAATGGAAAGGAGTAAAGACGTTCGCTTCAAGCACCGTACCGTAATTGATTTTTTGACCGTGGAAAGTGTTGCTCCCATAGACATTCATCGGCGAATTCAAGCTGTGTACGGCAAACAGTGTGTTGATGTGAGTACTTTTCGACGTTGGGCGAAGCAGTGTAAAAAAGGAGAAGCAGGGCAAGAAGATTTGCGAGACAAACCGCTAAATGGAAGGCCTGTAAGGGCAACCGACGAGTCTCATCGGAACTACGTTGACGAACTGTTTCGTGGAAATTGTCGCATTAAACAAAATGAAATTGCTACAATGCTCGATATCTCCAAAGAACGAGTGAGACACATTATCAGTATTCTCGGTTACCGAAAGGTCTTCGCCAGATGGGTGCCTCGCATGCTTACTGCCGAGATAAAAACTGAGAGACTACGCATTTGCCAAGAAAATCTGCAACGCTTCGAAAATGAAGATGAATTTCTGCACAGCACTGTAACAGGAGACGAAACGTGGGTCCATCATTATGACCCTGAAAATAAACGGCGATCCATGGAATATCGGCACAAAAATTCACCGAAACCAAAAAATTTAAAAGTTCAAAAATTGGCTGCAAAAGTGATGATGACTGTTTTTTGGGATATCACTGGTGTTGTTCTCGAAGACTTTACGGAAAGAGGGACAGCAATCAACTCCGCACGTTATATTAAAATTCTGAAGAAGTTGAAAAACGGATCAGAAGGGTTCGCACTCACAAAAACGCAGTCATTGGTCACCATGACAACGCACGGCCTCACATCAATGTTCAAACGCGAGAAGCAATTGAGGATCCGCAATTCACCGTCTTGCCGCATCCACCATATAGCCCCGATTTAGCACCATGCGATTTTCACCTCTCCTCTAAACTTAAAGAACATCTCCGTGGAAATCGCTACGAGTCTGACGAAGAAGTTAAGGCCGCTGTGAAATCTTGGTTTCGTTTAGTTTTATCATTGGCGTAAATGTATCGAGGCAGAGGGTGATTTTATAATAAAGTAAATGTACCGTTTTGAAGAATAAACTCTAAGGTACATATCTACTTTTGTTTCGATAAAATCCTTCAACCCATTTAAAATTTATTTAAGTGGAGGCATTACTTTTCAGCCCACCCTCGTATATATATATGTATGTAAAAATGAACAATGAATAATTCAAATATAATCTTTATATTCAATTATTAATTTTTACATAAGGACCAAACTCGCATAACGCAAGTTATCTGTTATTCATTTCATACGTCCATGTCCTTTCTTGACCTTTATCTTGTGTTATATTTTTTTAATTGTTTCCTCACAAGATACTCGTCATGCTGACACCCGTGTTCGAATTCTGCTGACCAACACGGAAGGCGGGCATCTAATTACGAAATCTCCTCTCTTGTTTAATTCTAATTCAAAAGCATGATTATGTTATATATCGTTAGGCGTGTTATATATATATATATATATATATATATATATATATATATATATATGTGCCAATGTACTTTGTGTTAAATCTCAAAATAAGTTATCCTAATGTAAATATGAAACACTGTAAACTATAGTTAACTGTGGTCAATTGTAATTAACTATAATGATTTAATATGATGTAATTAATATACTTTAATGAAACTGTAGTTAACAAGTTAACGATAATAAATGAATGTGAATTAATTGGTAATTATAATCACTTATAGTAAACCAAAATTACAATGTACTCAATGTCCGACCCGACATTATGTCGCCATTAGGAATGTATACGCGGCGATATTATTTTTTTATTACTTTTTTCGTTGGGATAAATTTTTGATGTGCTTTCGACTTTGCCAAATAATTGGTGACTTGTTCTCTTTAAAATTTCTTAATAATTTTCTTAGATTTAGTTTAATAATGAATCCTGATTAAAAGTTGCAGTGTTCATGTTTTTTATACATTCTCTCTTCGTTATAAAAGATGAAGTCATGACTTGCCTAAGCATTTAATTGTAAATCTTAAACCTTTAATTTTTATTCATATGCATATCTTAGTATAAAGGTGCATAGTTCAATTTCCGTTTCTAATTAACTCGACGGATCAGGAAAACAGCAGATCTGAAAATACGCGGTTTAAGATAAAAATATGGCTTCCTCTTCCTATATCCTGTTTATCTGTTTAACCATTGTCACAACAAAAATTTACTTTATTTTTAACTATTGTGCAAACATAATACAGCCTCTTCAACATTTAATAATGATGATGTTAGTAGAATCGGGGTGTATATAAACCCCCATAATTTCTTCCATGTTCATTCAGAAGTAGACTCAAAGGCTGAGCACTGCCTGTACATTTTAGCAGTAAATTACAGTAAAAAATAGTCTTTATCTTCTCCTTCGAGCCTTGCTCTCTTCAGAGAACTTAGTCATTAAAATTTACCGATACGTTATAAGAAGAATCCGGGAATCTTCAGAGAATTTAGTAAGCCTCCCAGAATCCTCCGAGCCACTATAGAAGAACTCGGAGAGTAGTATAGAAGAAACCACTGCAAGTAACAAATCCGGGAGCTATTGAAGAATAGGGACCCCAGCCTTCTTTAATTAGCTTTATAAGGCTAACTGACGAAAATATCATGACCTAACCTAACCAGTCGTCAAGGGCGTACAGTTAACCTAACGATTGGTTAGGTTAGGTCGTGATATTTTCGTTAGTTAGCCTTATAAGCCTAACTAAAGAAGGCTGGGGTCCCAATTCTTCAATAGCTCCCAAATCCGTTGCTGCCACCCAACTAGAACCCCCGTCGACTTCGAACCAACCCAGGCCATAGACGGAGGGGTTATACATATATATATATATATATTTGATGCAAACCCACAGGGTAAAAGAAAAATGATTCGAAGTACTTTCGTGTTTTCAGAAGTACACCTTGTCAGGGTGTCATTCCCTGACGAGGTGTACTTCTGAATACACGAAAGGCCTTCGAATCATTTTTCTTTTTCCCTGTGGGTTTGCATCATTCATTCATTTCACGTGTTTAATTGTGAAATTCATCCCCTATATATATATATATATATATATATATATATATATATAAAATAAGGATTAATGATAATTTGGGCGTGATGGGGGTTTGATGCCGCTGGCCTCGAAGTCATAGTGTAGCCCTGTAAATTCTCGGCATCAGGATGGCATCGATGCTAAAGATTGGTAAGCCACTTAAGTGGGGGTGATTAATGAATGAGACTGGCTTACATAATTTATTATGATATTAATGGGAGTAAATGAGCTGGCCTAACGGCACAGAATTTATGCACACGTCATAAGCATGAGCACTTGACTCGCGCATTTGGACGCTTGAAACGATTCCATATGAGGCGCTCCGGATACAGGCTTTAGGCAGGAAAGGTTCGTCATTCTATGACAAATTCCTTCCCTTTTCCAAAAAAAAAAAAGTACACGTCTCATGCAGAAATCGAATGCTCATATACAATAAATTCACTAAACAAATTATAATTTAATAAACTTAACAACGTCATTTTGAAATTAACGATCAACACTGAAATATTTTAAGATAACTTTCTGGACCCAATTATGTCTCACATGCAACATCTCATTAAACTAGAACAATTACAACCCGGTAACAAGTGAAGTATATATAATAAAATTTCAACAGGAAAGGTAAGGTAGACTTGAAAAGAAAAACAGGATCACCTGAAGATCAGGGCCCCCAGCCTTCTTTAGTTAGCTTTATAAGGCTAACTAACGAAAATATCACGACCTAACCTAACCAATCATCAAGGGCGTACAGTTGACCTAACGATTGGTTAGGTTAGGTCGTGATATTTTCGTTAGTTAGCCTTATAAGGCTAACTAAAGAAGGCTGGGGGCCCTGATGTTCAGGTGATCCGGAAAATACAGTGGGAGCCAATTCCAATTACAGATTATGTCATATAGAGAGTAAAGAAACAGAAAATAGTAAAGGTGATATTAGATGTAGGCTGACCATACGTACCGTTTTGAACGGGACAGTACCGTTTTGTATGGGTTTTTGTATGGGTTCTGTCACTGAAGAATAATTGTAAGCTCAATATGTTTACGTACTTACTTTTTCATGAATACAGAATATTACATAACCCCCGTCCCTTTTTTGCCATCCCAATATCCCGTTTTTGTCTCAAGGAAATATGGTCAGCTTAATTAGATGGTAACATTCAGAACCCACGCAGTGTGCTGTTCCTAAATCAAACAGAAATAATTATAAAGTTAAACCAAAAATCATGCAAAGTTAAGACCAAAACTATACAAAGTTAAACTAAAATTAAATTAAGATTATGCGAGATCAAACAACCGCAAACAAAATTCTATATGGTTCAACAATCAAAAGCTACACAAAATTAAACGCTAATTAAACAAAAATTTACCAAATTAAGCGAAGATTAGATAAAATTTAACATTATTAAATACAAATCAAAGGTGTCCCCGTCATTCTAAGAGGATATACTGTACTGTATGAGGCGCTCCGGACCACAACCTGCCAAGCGCCACGAGGGACAGAATTGAGTTATTTATACCACTATATTCCCCCACCTTTCCTCCATCTCGTGGGTGAGAAAGGGAGCAGATTGTGGACCTGTACTATGGTCGAAATCAATCAAATATCGTTATTGGTTCAAAAGTTATGGCATTTTGCAAGTTGACAAACTTTGATTGCATTTTTCTCCATTTTTTAATTTCGCCGTTTGGCAGCTTGTGGTCCGAAACCTCTCGTATACAGGGTGTTTCTAAAGTAACCATCTATTTTGCGAAATAATATGAATTAAAAAAAAACACCATTAAAACATGGAAATATATATATATATATTTGTAAGCTCGGCACACATTGTTGCTCTTCGTGGATAATCTTCTTCTTGTAAGTTGTGGAACACTTGAATGTGGTATGGCTTTTTCTTTAAATCATAACGTAGAATTCTGTAAACCGTTGTTTGTGGAATTTCTAATCTGTGGGATGCCCTCCGAATCGATAATTGTGGATCCTCTTCGAATGCTTCTTGAACAGATTCGATTCTTTCGTGAGATCTTCTTGGCCGTCCAGATCTACGCTCGTCATGCACAGATCCAGTCCTCATAAATTTGTTTACTAATTCGCGAATAGCCTGGTCTCTAGGGCCTGTTTTACGAAACCTTCTCTCAAACTTTTCTCTAATTTCATTGCACTTCATGCCTTTTATCCTGCATGTTACTACATAAACCCGTTCTTGCACATTCATCATCAATGATATGGGTCTGAAAATAAAGTAAAATAATTAACAAAAAATCGTGTAAAGCAATTGAAATATTATAAATACATGAATTTTGATAACAATGCACATACCATTATGCCAATATAACAATTGTTTAAAATCCCCCTATTTCACCAAAATAGATGGTTACTTTAGAAACACCCTGTATAAAAATAAGTGAAGTACACAGTTATAGTAACAAGCGTTCTCCAAGGTGCCTAGAGAGATCATGTTTTAGCCTCCACGAGGGAACAAAGTACATTTCATAGTTTTGTTTTTCTAAAAATTAAAATGATAGCCAAAGTAGAAGTAAATAAAGAGTAAAATAAAATAAATTGAACCTTACCTTATACCTTATGAACCTTATGTTGTTTCGTGCGTTGGTCTCTCTTCACACGGAGGTTAAGCTGGTGGCTATATTAAATAAATATATTAAAAAGGATTGAGGGAAAAGAAAATGTATACCCATTCGCTCCTGCACTTGCTTTCATCTTATTTTAGCGAAAATAAAATAAAAACAAATACAAAAGCGAATAAACATTTTAAAAAGAAGATAAAGATATCTTTAAATACCTTTTAATCATACCTTTAAAATACTTCTAAAAACTTTAATTTTCAAAAAGAAAGACATGAAAATACCTTTAAATGAATTTCGTTAGGAAATAAATTTAAATAAAATGAAATAAAGACAACATATGGTGGTACTTAATACCTCGAAGGAGAGAACAGATCTGAAAAGAAGGGTAATGACAAGGATAGAAGGGTAATGACAGATTATAGTGACAGGTCCAAAATTTAAATACACAGAGATAAAGCACAAAATCACATAATAATAGTGGCTATCACACATAGCAATCGCTACAACATAGACGCAACACTTCTGTATGCAATACCTTATCTTGTACTAGTGTCTCTTCATTGTCTTTCATCCTCGCTGCCCAATGGGATTTCGTAAGCAGTCGACATAGGCATATAGGTAACATTTTCTACGGCTACCTCGCCACGATTGGTATCGCCTCTTCTAGAACTGTCACTAGTCTCGGACTCGGAAATAAACCGCACTCGTGGGTTCGGTCGAAGGCCACGAGTTTCATGAGGAGTGCTGAATGTGGAGCAACGTTCGCGAGCTCTGCAGTAGGTGAAGCAGAGAGCGTTAATGGGGTTGCGGTCCTCCTGTAGGAATATATAATTTCTGAGACGTCGCCACGATTCCTCGGCATTTGAAATAGCAGCATCCTGCTAAGAACACCAAGGAGATTAGGGATAGCACCCCAGCGTTGGCAACGTCCCAAGTCCTGTGGCGAAACGTTCGAGCTCCAATTTTCTATATAGCGGTTCATTTCTAGCGTCTCTACTCTTTGGGGCAAGGACTTATTAAGTGTTGAACAGCCTAAGGTATATATTTGAAATACAGAGGTATCATGATTTTGGGGTCTTGGTAGGAAGAAGCCCTAAATGGCATGACTTTAACTTCCTGCTCCTTCCTAAAAGTCGACCAGGAGGTTAACTTGAAAGTGCTGGAGATTGCCGTACACCATCAGGGAGTGTGAAGCTTCCAGTGGCGCTCAATAACACCTTTTGTGAATCTTTGTTTCCGCAATTTATGGCCACAGGAGAATACTTCGAGATGCTGAAGAAAACTAGGTCCCGCATCCTCAACAGGATTGGAAGAAGTTACTATGCACCTTTCGGACACAGGTGTCCAGGTCCGTGGTTGACGCGTTGAGGAATAGTTTTACCGTGCACTGCGGTGATTTGGCTGTGTAGAATACTGAGGAAGTCCGACAGTGATGAATCTTGTCTACGAGGAGACAGTCGTTGAAGTCTTGGAGAATGACGAAGCTCTGCTGATCTTTGCTAACTCCAAGATATTTTCCTTCTGGTTGTAAATTGATGAAGAAGTTGTATCCTGTATCCACACCGGCAAGTGGAGGACCCGATATAGGGTCATCTCGCTTTCGCTGGCCTTCAGAGGAATGAGAACAACGATTTGTTGAGTGTCCTCGTCGGTTCTCACTAACGTGGTTCTTGCCAATGCAAAATCATTTGGCATGGTAGCAGCTGACCCACATTTGCCTCCACCTCCTTTAGAAGTTTCATACAAAACGAGGGTTAGAAGAAGTAGGTTGTTAGGTGACTTCGATAAGCACCAAGGAGGGCAGATTTGAGTCTGCTAAACCTGTCGTTGACGCCTTCTGTGAATGAACTCGAGGATTGCGTCAATACCTGAAGAAAAGTGATGACTCCTGGAGTCGTTTCCGGAAATAGACTATGATGCTCCTTTGGAAGCTATAGAGATTGTCCCGTGGCTCCACTACGTATTCCATAAGGGAAAATACATCGTAGATGGTCACATTTATAAGCGTCAAATGGTGATGCGACGTTGAGGCTATCTTCTGGTTTCGTTCCATCACCTGTACGTGCCGGAGAAGACCTTTCACCGTGGTGTCTCTGGCGACGCCAAAGCGAAGTTGAAGAAATCGCCGACGGCGTTTATAAGACCTCGCCGAAGGCGACTATCATCTTCCGTTGGAAGGATATCAAGGAGGTCAGACAGAGAAATTCTTTCCCCGCCATTCTCAAACATCATGGAATCAAAACAAAGGCTATGCACGTGGGTATGAAACAGGTCCACACAGGAAACACAGATTTTGTGGTATTTCCAGAAACTACCACCAGAGGACGTCACCAAGGCCTATAAAATGCTGGTTCTTTCTCAAATCACTCTCACTTGCCATTTTCTCGTTTTGGTCGTCACGTCTCACTCTCAGCACCTTCGTCAGTAGCACCACTCGTCAAGCCACCCGCTGTTCCTTCAAGTAAGGCCCTCTACAATTTCATCCTGCAAGAAGCAACGTAACTGCTGCAGGAGTTTCCGTTGGCCCCCTTCTCAACAAGTCCCTACCGGCCCTCAACACCCATCCTCTCGCCGGTAAGGCCAGTGCAACTGCAGAAGCAATCACCAGAAGCCCAGGTCCATAAACCTTCTATTAGGCTACAAGCCACAAACCCCACTTTGCTGTTCACTCATCCTTCACCATAATTCGATCGGCGCCCGTTCAACAAGTATCTCAACAGGCCCTCTACAGTCTCCAAAGTCATCTACGGTGAAACACAATACTGTCAAACCTTCATGTAGGCCTACAGTCTCCAAGGTCATCTACGGAGAAACGCAATACGGTCAAACCTTCACGTAGGTCTTCAATCTCCAGAGTTACCCAGCGTCGCGGTAAGCCTCTTGTCGGCCCTTACTCGGCTTACAGTGTTTTTGTTACGTCGTGCTTCCGCAAGCTCTGCCTAATCACGTAGGCCATAAAAGTGTTTCCATTACCGTTCAAACTAACTCTCTCGTTAAGACCGCAGTAGGCCTGTTCAAGTGTTGTACCAATACAGTAGTGTTGTATCACCCCGTTATTGTGTTCATTCATATAACTCATTTATTTTGCATCCGACTGTTTATGTGTTTCTTTAATGCATTTAATTTTTCCGACCTAATCCATTTACTGTGCCATACCGTACTTTCATTATTTCAGTTATCAATAGGCTTCATTATTTATTCTGTGTTGACTCTGCATATCTCATTAGCCTATCTGAATTAGTGTATTTACTTAACAATTTTAGACTGTATAACCGTTCCTTATTGCTAAGAACCAGTCATCTTTAGCATAGTATAAATGCCGTTATATAATTGTTAATCATTATAAATACCTTTATTGAACTGTTTATCGCTGTGAGCAAATAATTGATTTATTTTCCTAATTAAACACAAAACAACAACGTAATTTCTCTCTCCTTATTAAACATTATTTGGCCTGCAAGACCTGGTGACCCTAATTATTCATTTCAGTTTTATTCAGTAATTATAGTAAGCCTGCTTTCTTAGCCACATCAAATCGGTGATCCGTAAGCCACTATATACCTATATCCCTGCAAGCCTCTTCCAGTTACCCATATAGGTTGTCGACGGTTCTTCGAATGAGTTGTATCTCTGACACAGTCCTTACGTTGGCTTTGATCGTCCAGTAGTTGCGCAGTGCATTTTTGCATTCCTTCTGAAGTGTTGCCATTTTTTCTTGGAGATGGTTAAGTCCTCCAAGTAGGGGATCAGACACATCCTGACCGAAAAGACGTAAGTGGGTCCACTCGGAATGAGCGTTCTCTGCCTGGCGAGGAACACTCCATTTGCGTCCAACCCATCAAGTTCAGCAACACCATGTCGTGGCAGCAGCAGGAGGAACAGTAACATCACCTGCGAACGAAAGTTCCACCACAGTAATCGCTAATAACCTAGTGCTACAGGGTACGAAGTACCCGATACCCTTATGGATCTAAACCTTTCTCCCTCGTTACATATCCTCTTTAAGGTCCTGCCTAATATGAGGTATGAATTTCTACAATTTACAACCACTAATAACATTTGCCTTCGTCTCAAAGTGACTCCCTCTTTGTGCAACCTTATTTATTCCAATGGGATTTTGGGTCCAAGGAAGCTTTACGTGGGTCAGTGTTAAGGGTTGACAAGGGTTGGCTATATATATACACACACATATATATATATATATATATATATATATATATATATATATATATATATATATATATATATATATATATATATATATGCAGTGTAAGGAGAGTATTGGTTCGTTGATAGACGGGGAGGCCGAATACACAAATGACCCGAAAGAAATAAGCGAACTGCTTAGGGAACAATTTAACTCTGTGTTTAGCACCCCTAAGTTCGAGATGGAAGTGGAAACCCAGACGAGTTTTTCGACATAGATACAAATCAACCAAGAACAAATTCCGGCACAAACCTATTAATAGACTTCGAGTTCACGGAAGGAGATGTAATTACGGCCTTATCACAGATGCGAGACAATTCAGCGCCATGGAGTGCCACGTTTCTGAAGAAATGTAAAGAGAGTATTGCCAAACCGCTATATTTACTATGAAGGAAATCACTCGATACAAGACAAAGTCCACTCCCCTTAAAGAACGCGAACATTGCCCCGCCCCCCCGTATTTAAAGGTGGTAACAGAGCAATGCCCAAGAATTATCGGCCAGTGGCTCTCACCTTACACACCTTATAAAGTGCTTTGAACGCATAATTAGAGGCAAACCTACCTATTACCTACAAGAAAAAGACTTATACAACCCAAATTAACATGACTTCAGGGCTGGAAGATCATGCCTATCACAGCTACTAAACCATCATGAGAAAATATTGGAAACATTGTGTCGAGGACAAAACATAGATGTAATATATACGGACTTTGCTAAAGCCTTCGATAAATGTGACCATGGAATCATAGCACACAAACTTAAGAATACAGGAATTACTGGAAAGCTAGGAAGATGGATATTTAATTTCTTGACGCAAAGAACACAAAGAGTGGTGGTAAACGGAGTTAAATCGGAAATCTCGGAAGTCGTGAGCTCGGTCCGACAAGGGACAGTATTAGCTCCCTTGCTGTTCATAATAATCATTGCAGATATTGATGCAGATATTAAGGGCAGTATTGTATCATGTTTCGCAGATGACACAAAGATATGTAAGGAAATAATGAACGACGGTGACATAAGAAAGTTACAAAACGACATTGAAACATTACTCCAGTGGGCAGAAGACAATAATATGAAGTTCAACGAAGAAAAATTCCAACTTGTAAGATATGGTAATAACAAGGAGCTGTTTGTTTGGTTGACCGTCAACACTGGTAACCTCAGGTCGTATTCCAAGAGAGCTGTAAACCATTTGGTTCACTAAACCGATTAGCGGCTTGTGATCAGTTCGTATAACCACCTTGGTGCCTAATATAATAGAGCGGAAATGGTTTAAAGCCAACACAATACCTAGCCCCTCTTTTTCAATGGTGAGGTACTTCCGTTGGGTGTCACTGGATTCTTTACCGAAGAATTCGATCGGCTGTTCGATCCCGTGACACTCCTGCATGAGCACAACTTCACAAGCCCGATCCGAGGCATCGGTATACAAAACAAAGCCTTCATGGGAATTGGGGTGATATATATATATATATATATATATACATACATACATATATATACGCAACTTATTGTTTCAACCCGCAACCCCTCGTCGTAAATGTAGTTTGTGGGCGTGGCTTAACCCACTTGGTATTTTGCATCTTATTGCTTTGGTCACAGCTGTGTAAATGTACTCCATACCCAATAAGGGATCAGTACACAAAATGAATCATTGAAATATAATGTAAATTATCCTCTCTCTCTCTCTCTCTCTCAGGCCGAACATAAATTAACATTATTATTATTAATTTCCCCTTTGGGAGTCGGTCAACGACGAACATTATTATTATTATTGTTGTTGTTTTTCTATTCCCCATCCCCAGTCCCAAGGTCAGCTACTTCCAGTCAGGTGACACACACACACACACACACACACACACACACACACACAGCATTTCGTATGACCCATTGGCAAATCTTCGAGATTAGAAAGCATTATGGCCTTGTGGAAACTAAAATCCACTTTCCATTGTATACAATTTAATTATATATTAATCCTCATCATAATTTTCGTATTTTAATGATTATAAATTGAACGGTAATTTCAATCAATTTTAACATCAATTGAAAAAAAAAACATTCCTAATACTGACCGTCAGGCTCGCAAAGCCTAGCAAAACCTAGTGCCATCCCTGGATAAATCAAGGTTAGGTGGGCTAACTTCACAAGATTCTCATGACCATTGATAAGATGTATTTGAAGGGGTAGGGGTAAGGACAGGCTAACCTAACCTAAACTAAGGGTAGACCGGGTTAAGAGAGACTTCATAAACGCTTATAAGCTATATTTGAGGGTCGTGTAGCCAACGCCCACGCGCCCACGTCGTACCATCTGCGCCCGCCTGATCGTCCGCGTCCTATAGTTCCACCCAGCGGTTCACGATCCTGTGTTTGTTCATGCAGGGTATTCAGGGAAACGAAGCTCTCTCATGCATCATTTTTCTCATGTTTTATATATATATATATATATGTGTGTGTGTGTGTGTGTGTGAGTGTGTGTGTTGTATGGTATTTACATCCTGCCAATAAAACTTATTATTATCATTATCATCATTATCATATATATATATATATATATATTTGGACGAGTCATTGGTGGTTACAAGACCAGACAAAGGCAATAGCGTTGTTCTTTTGGACAGGAATGTTTATGTCGATAAAATGTTAGATATTTTAAATGATGCAACTAGATTTGCTAACTGGTGACATTTTTGCTTTAATTTTAAAAGAGGGAGATAAAATTAATAGGTATCTTAGAAAACTTAAATCTAATAATACAATCTCAGACACAGTTTTTTTCTAAATTAGTTGTTTCTGGATCCAGCCCAGGTATTATGTATGGACTCCCTAAAATATACAAACCTGATTGTCCACTTAGGCCAATTTTATCGGCACTAGGAACTTTTAGTTATAACCTTTCAAAATTCTTGGTTCCCATACTATCACCTATAACTTATAATTTGTACACAGCACGGGATTCATTTTCTTTCGTTAGAGAAATTACCTCATTAAATAATAATTCTTACACAATGGCTAGCTTCGATGTAAAATCTTTATTTACCAATGTGCCTGTTGCAGAAACTATTGATATATGTATTGACAATCTTTTTAATAATACTGATACTGTGCAGGGTTTTAATAGAAGTCAAATGAAAGAACTACTAAAATTTTCCGTGGAAGACCTTATATTTATATTCAACGGTGAATATTTGAAACAGACTGAAGGTGTTCAAATGGGTCTGCCTCTTGGTCCCACCTTAGCTAACGTGTTTCTTTGTCATCATGAAGTCAAATGGCTGAATGAGTGTCCTTCCAACTTCAAAACGGTTTTTTTATAGAAGATATATTGATGACACTTTTCTCCTGTTCAAATCACCAGACCATATCCCTTTGTTTCGTAATTACCTTAATTCTAAGCACCCTAATATTGAATTTACTTCAGAAGCTGAATCTAATAGCTCTCTGTCCTTTTTGGACATTAAGATAATAAAAACTAATTCCTCTTTTGAAACTTCCGTTTACCGAAAGCCGACATTCACCAATCTTACTACGAACTTTTCTTCCTTTATCCCTTTAGGTTTCAAACAAAATTTAATTTCGACTCTGACCAATAGAGCTTTCAGTATCTGTTCAGATTATTTAAACTACACGATGAACTAGATTTCATCCGAAAACTCCTTACCAAGAATAATTTCCCTTCGAGACTGGTGGAGACTACAATAGGCAGAACCTTAAATAGACTAATAAACCCCACAACTAGAGACTTAATTACAGTCATCAAAGATATCCTGTATTTCACTTTGCCCTATATGGGAACCTCAAGTTTTAATATTAGAAGCAAACTTTTAAAATTGCTCAAGGAATTCTACCCACAACTATGCATAAAAATTATATTCACCCCGTCTAAATCGATTTACCATTTATTTAAATACAAGGATGTTATTCCTACACTTCTTAAGTCATCCATAGTTTACCAATACAAGTGTGACCACTGTATGGGGTCATATAGGTAACACTAAAAGACATTTGAAATCCCATATTTACGAACATCTCGGTAAATCGGTCCGTACAAATTTACCTCTTGGCAAACCACCTAATTCTCTCATACGTAATCACTCGCACAACAATAACCACCCAATTTCACAGTCTAATTTTGCCGTACTTGTTGCCGGAAGCTCTGACCTTAAGCTCAAAAATTATTGAATCTTTGTTTATTTATAAATTAAAACCAGACCTAAATTCTGACGAATCATCGGTAGATCTGCTATGTCTTGGTTAAGGTACTAGTTTATTTTATTTTATTTACCTTTCAGTTTTAATGCTTTTATATTTTTCCTAGCTACTTTTTATAATTTTTAACTTTATTTTAAATTGTTATTAAGCAACTTGTATTTTGTATGTGATTTGGCATTTTATTGTTTTAGCTCTGAAGATGGAATTAGCGCATTCCGAAACGTTGGTACTATTAAACCTTGAAGGATGTTTATTTTTTCTCATATATGAAAATATGGACTTAATTATCCGTACTATACCAGCAATATTAGAATCCCGCATAGACAGAACTATGCCAGCACTTAAAAATTAAACCAAACCAAAATAATCAAGCATGGAAATTGTATAAGAAATATAATTTTCACGGTCCACGCCGATAACGAAGCAACGGTTTCAATGACATCACAAGCTCCGCCTCTTTTGTATCTTTCTCTCATAAACCTGAAACAATTCAGATCAAGAAATATCAGGACAGAACGCGCAAAACGGCTTGAGCGAGGCCCCCTTTGGCGCGAGGCCCTAGGCGATCGCCTAGTTCGCCTATAGCTAAATCCGGGCCTGTATATATATATATATATATATATATATATATATATATATATATAAATTGAGGCCTTCCGAAGCAAAAGTAGCACAAGCGCCATTTTTTTTAAATTGTCAGAAAACGCGTTGAAAGTTATGCGACCTTCGGACAGAGATATTTTTTATTATTTTTCGCGGGACTTTCGACCATACGAACATTGGCTTTTCTGCAATTCATCTATTACCGTATGATAGTATACGGTTTGAAGAACCTCTCAGTGGGTATAACTCATTTTTGCCCCGGATGGCGCTTGTGCTACTTTTGCTTCGGAAGGTCTCATATATACTGTATATATATATATATATATATATATATATAAGAAAATTACAAAACGACACTGAAACATTATTCCAGTGGGCAGAAGACAACAATATGAAGTTCAACGAAGAAAAATTCCAACTTCTAAGATATGGTAATAACAAGGAACTGCAGAATAAAAGATACAAAACTCTGCAAGACAAACAGATAACACCATATCTACAAGTCAGAGATCTGGGAGTAATAATGTCGTCGGATACAGAATTCAGAGAGCACTACGACATCAAAATTACAACGGCTAGAAAAATAATGGGAGTCATCTGGAGGAGCTTCCGCAGCAGAAAAGCAAACATCATGCTCAAATTATGGAAGCTGGACAGATTCCTGTGCAAAGTCCCTAACCAGCCATACGTGACTGGCTACGAGGGCAGGAGGAGATCAGACAGCATTTCCCTACTTCACCAAATCCCGCAAATGAGGCGGGATGCTGCAGAGGGGTCGACCGCAGGTCGATCCTGAACCGTCGTTCGAACCCACAGAAAGTAACACAAAATGTATATATATATATATATATATATATATATATAATAGAATACTGTTAAAATAATTCTAACATTCATTTTTGCATATAAGGTCCAAACTCGCATGACATGCTACTGTACATAATATTCATGTAGAGCTTGGAGAATAAATTAACTTTAAATTTTTTCTGTTTCATTATTTAATTTTTGCTAAAGTAATTTCCGGTTCAATAATAGCTTCTCATGTTTCATGACTCATTTCTTTTATGATTACCTAATTATGTTTTCATTTAATCACATAATCTTGATAAATTTTGCAGTGTTCCATTTTTTATACATTCTCTCTTAGTTGTAAAAGATGAAGTCATATCTTGCCGAAACTCTAAATTAACACTTAATTTTAAATCTTAAGCATTTAATTTTGGTTCATATGCATGTTTAATTTTAATTCATAATAAAATGCATATTTCAATTTCCATTTTTTGGTTGACTCGGCAAATCATGATAACATCAGATCTGTCAATATACTGTTTAGAGAAAAATGTGCCTTTATCCTCAAATATTTTGCTTATCTGTAAATATGCTGCTGTTACACCAAAAATTTGCCTTTATCTTCAAATATTTTGCAAAAGAATTCAGCCTATTGAGAATAAAAAAAAACAGGTCAGATCTGACCTAGAGCTGAAGTATTACCTGTAATATTTTAGAAGCAGTAAAATACAGTAAGAGGATAGCTTTGTCTTCTCCTTGAGCCCTGTCTTCTCCAGAGAACTGAGTTTTAACATAAAATAAATAATTTTTCCGATACGCTCCAAGAAGAATCGGGGAATGACCAATCACTTAGTAAGTGTTCACAGAATCCTCCGATCCACTATAAGAAGAAATCGGAGTGTAGTGTCAAAGAGCTATTCCGAGTCTCTACGCGGTACCAGCTACCCCAGAGTGAGAAATCCGTTGCTGCCACTTAACCAGAACCCCGTCAACCTCGAACCACCCAAGGCCATAGACGGAGGGTTAACATATATATATATAATACCCTGAAAATAAGCAGCTTAGACTTTTTAATATTCATTACGCTGATATCCAAGTCCTACAAATGAAGTGAAATGTAGCAAGAGCGTTTAATGGTACAATATCATGATTTTCTCTCCTATAGTTACAGAGATTCAAGGAAAAATAGACTTTCAGGATAGTCTCCCATACAGACACTCTTCAAACCCAAAGTCGCTTACCTCAACTTTTTAAAATACTTGTCAAAGGCTATCAGCTTTAGATGAACTACATTTTATATCATGGCAAAGACTAAGTTATTTATCCTTATATATCTAGCCTATACAATGTCCAACTTTTGCCTTATTAAGTGAAACAATTAAGCCATCGATATACACATTAAACAGCAGAGGAGAGAGTAAGGAACCTTGCCTCAATCCGCAGGAAAATAAAAACACTTAGACAAATACAGTACCCTACGTAACTGAAAAAGATTGACAGGCATACCAAAATTTCAATATGTTTAATATGTACAAAGCAGCTTTCTTGGCTTTAAGTTTTTAAATAAAATACCGTTGTTCACTCTCATATACTAAGTTTATATCAAGGAAACAACTATAAAAAGTTGAATTACTGCCAGTGTATTAAATATAATTTTCCTTCAATACATAGGTAAACAGATCAGTTGAATGAGATCTTTTAAAACCAAACTGATTACAGTAGATGTTCGTATCCAGTCATATAATTGACATAGTAAAAGTCTCTCTATTACTTTCGAGGAACAGGAGGTGACAGCAATAGGCCTGTAATTGTTGTTGGACAGAATGTTCCCATATTTATTTTTGACAAGGGGTAAGATATATATTTTATAAACACTGCAGGAATATAACTATGAGTAACTATGGCTGAGAAAAGCAATGAGATATGCAGACTCCCCATATTATTGGCATATTTTAAGTATTCATATGAGTGGTTGTCTACCCCCTGAGGCAGAACCAGTTTTTAACTCTTTAATCAGGCGCTTAATTTCAGGAACTGAAGTCCGGGTATTTTCCTTGGAACCTCCCACAGGTGTTTCATTGCGGTCTCATATTAAGATTAACCTTTCCTACATTATTAACAATGTTTGAAGAATGGTTCTTCTATAGTCTTGCAATTTCCCCGTTCGGTTTACACTATCTTATGACTGCTTTATATTGACCCCTACTTCTACACATATTCATGTAACCAGTCCTATTCTGGATCTATCATGAAGGCATCAGAAACCACAAGTGTCTTTTGATTCTCTCTTCAGAGGGGTAATAATATCATTCCATTGAGGATCAATTTAATATGACAGTTGTATGACTTAATCATAGTCCTTCCTCCTCTTCTTAGTTAATATGGATACTTGTCTGTGAGTTTACAGTGAGAATCATTTGATCAAAGATTGCTAAAGGAAAGATGCAAAATTTCTCAATTATTAAAGAGGTGATCTGTTCTGTCTTTATATTCTATTCTCTGTTGCATGTTAAAACCAAAATTTCAATATGTTTAATATATACAAAGGAGCTTTCCAGGCCTTAAGTTCTTAAATAAAATATTGTGGTTCACTCTATCATATGCTATCTTTATATCCAAAAAATAGTTATAGTTAATAATGTACTGATTCCAAAAGTTAGCCGATGCAGATGCCGATTCCATGAAAAGCTGCCAATACCGCTGCGATTCTTTGCATCGATTTAAAAAAAATCATTCCCTTCATAAATTTTACTAATCTAATGTGAAAACTTTCAATTTTCATATTTTTACATTTCAAATTTATTTAAATGCTTTTCCATAGCTCACTCCACAATATACAGAATCAGAATTTGTTACTCATATACCGTAGCTAAAATGATGCTAAATAGTTTTATATTCAGTAAAATAAAATAATTTTATTTTAGTTTTATAAACTGAATACCAATATTTAAAGTAATTGTTTTTCCTTATGTTCAAAGTATTTTCTTTCTTCAACAATGTAAACAATAGCAAAACTTTTCATTAAAATTTCAAGTCCCGAGTGGCCAATTTGAATAAAAAATGGATGTGCAATTTAGGTTTATAAAATTATTAAAATATTTAAAATAAAGTCAACATAATAAGATAGTTTAATATATAAATTAGAAAGTACAACTTAATATAGAATTATTGTTAATATAGAGTAAGAGATTTCAATAGTTTATAGATTAGCCAGTTAGAGAAAATGTAAATTTGTGGGCAACTTAACTTATTAAGCTTTGCCTTTTTCGTGAATGTGAAATATTTTTATATAATTACACTTTAAAATGAATATAAATGATTATAAATCGTGTTTTTGTGTGGTCAATTTTCTATAAATATAGATTTTGTTTTGTAATGAAAATTTTGAAATTTCAAAGAATCGGTAAGATGAGCAGATAAATTTCACCGATGCCGATGCCCAAAAAATAGCTAATTCACATCCCGTTGTTCCTGAAACCACCGTCTGATGATCCTGGCAGAATGAACAGGGCAGTTATTCTGTAATATATATATTAACCCTCCGTCTATGGCTTTGGGTGTTTCGAGGTTGACGGGGGTTCTGGTTAGGTGGCAGCAACGGATTTTCTCACTCTGGAGTCAGGGCCGCCGAGAAGGCGGGGAAGCCGGGTTAAATTCCCGGGGCCCGGACTTCTAGGGGTCCCGGAAGGAGGGGGGATAAAATCTAAAAATATTAATAAAGCAATTGATTAAATAACAGAAGAAATATAATTAATGAACATACATTTTATAGAGATTATCATAGTCAAACTGAAACAGATAAAATATATGCGGTCCACCAATGCCCAAGACCGACTGACAGATTGGGGAACCATTGTAATTGAAAGCCACTTAGCCCGTACTTTAAATATCATCAGAATCATTTACCACTTTGCTAGAGAGAAGGCAAAGAAAGTACCCTTTTAATTATGAAAATCTTGCAGTAAACAATTGTCTTGTCTGCATGGACTGGTACTGCATTTGTAAATTGTATGGTGATAGAATTAATATAATTGATTCGAAAAATAAAAGAGTCATTTTCTTCTGTATGTTTTGAATAGTGATTTGAACATATAATCAGTTTGCTTGTTATGTACACAAAAAACATTCATAATAAAATACGAGTAAACAGCAGGGGCCCATATACCAATCCTTCCCCGGGGCCGTGGCAGCTCTCGCTGGCCCTGTCTGGGGTAGCTGGTACCGTGTAGGGAATCGCAGTAGTTTCTTTGATACTACACTCCGATTTCTTCTTGTAGTGGAGCGGAGGATTCTGTGAAAACTTACTAAATTATCTGACGGTTCCCGATTCTTCTTGTAGCGTATCGGGAAATTATTTATTTTATTTTAAAACTAAGTTCTCTGGAGAAGACAGGGCTCAAAGGAGAAGACGAAAAGATCCTCTGATTGAATTTTACTGCTTCTAAAATATTATAGGTCAGATCAGAATAATCAGAATGATAATTTGAAAAATTACAAGAGTTTATATACTAATAATTTGATGACATCATTATTATTTAATGTTGACCTGTTTTGTTTTTTATTTTCAATGGGCTGAATTTTTTTTTGCGAAAAATTTGAAGATAAAGGTAAATTTGGGCTGTAACAGTATACTGGTAGATAAGCAAGATATTTGAAGATGAAGCCATATTTTTCTTTTAAACAGCATATTGACGGATCTAATGTCATCATGATTTGCCGAGTTAACTAAAAATGGAAACTGAAATATGCATTTTATTATGGATTAAAATTTAACATCAAATGAGCCAAAATTAAATGCTTAAAATTTAAAATTAAGTGTTAATTTAGAGTTTTGGCAAGTTATGACTTAATTTTTTACAAAGAGAGAATGTATAAAAAAATGAACATTGCAGAATTTAACACGATTACATGATTAAGTTTAATCTAAAAAATGATTAGGTAATTTAAAAAAGAAATAATTCACCAATTACTTAGCAAAAATAAAATAGAAAGAAAATTGAATTTTTTTTCCAGACTTGCATTTTATATACAGTTAGGGTGTTACACGAGTTTGGACTTTATATGCAAAAATGAATGTTAGAATTATTCATTTTTACATATTGTATATACTAATATATATTATTTAATATATTTCGTCGCTGGATTCAAATCACATTTTAAAATTAGACGCTATTCGAATCGTAATCTGACACGCCGAATTACAGTGTCCTTCGAATTTTGGGATCATTTGTGATGCAATATTTTTTGTCATATCGTGATTCGATATTAATACTTACAAATAAGTGTTGTATTTCTCTACATTATGATGATTAATTTCAGCTATTGTCTGATTCCATATAGACGGTTTGAGCTCATAATATCGTCGTTTTTGGTATAGCGAAAGGAGAGGGGGAGGACGAGAGGGGGGCAGTTAGCAGAGGGAGAGTAAAGTATCCTACGGTTGTGAAATAACCTAAGTACTCTATTCCCTAAATTTAGGAATAATGCATGAATAAAATACATAGTCGTTTTTGGTATATAAATAGCGAAAGGAGAAGGGGAGGACGAGAGAGGGGGGGGGATAGCATAGGGAGAGTAAAGTATCCCACGTTTGTGAAATAACCTAACTACTCTATTCCCTAAATTTAGGCATAATGCATGAATAAAATACATAGTCATCCTAGCATTACCACCAAAACTACAGTGAACAATATATTTATTCTGTCATTAGTTTTCAAAAAATAAAGTATTACTATGACAACACCTGAGAGAGACAGAAGGAGTGAGGGTGGGGGACTGGGGTTTAAGAGGGACTGCGTTGTTACCACATCTCTGAGGGGGTGGAGCGGAATTATTGCAGGCGACTGTACAGCAAATTTGGCAATAAAAATAAATAAATTTCGCATATGAAAATTATGCATATTATGCATTACTATTCCCCATTATGCATGGGGAATTCTTAAATTGTAGGTCCATCTAGTTGGAGGTACCTTCTGGACCAGTGCTCCTTTATGATTGTTTAAAAATTTCCTCCTACACTTAGTCCTCCCTCTCTCTCCTGCTCTGATTGTTTTGTGTCCCACAGAGCATGATCAATAGGGCGGCTCGTTTTTACACTTTTTTCGATATTTGATTGGGGGTAGTGCGGAAAAGTTGCGATTTGGAGAGAAAATAAAGTGTGTAAAATTTTTTTGATCTACGTCAATACCTTCCGGTGGCGGCGAGTCCTTAAAAATCGAAAAATAGGCCTAAAAACACATAAAATTTTTATATAATTTTATATAATTTTTATATAATGTTCATTGTTCAATGACTGCTATTAATTTATTCAAGCCTATAATAGTGTTCTCAGGGTTGTTTGCACAGAAATATACCGGAATTAACATTTGTATAACATCTTGTTAAAACTTGCTTTAAATCAATATTTTGGATATTTTAACGGCTAAGACGCCACCGGAAGTTATTAACAGATTGTGCTGAAATTTTTATTGTTTATTTTGTAAGTCTTTAAAACCATTTTCCAATCTACCCCGTTAGGCCTATTTTTCGATTTTTAAGGACTCGCCGCCACCGGAAGGTATTGACGTAGATCAAAAAAATTTTACACTTTATTTTCTCTCCAAATCGCAACTTTTCCGTACTACCCCCAATCAAATATCGAAAAAAGTGTAAAAACGAGCCGCCCTAATGATCAACCATTGAGCAACTAATTTTTTATTACTTTCCTCAGAAACACCTCGAAGTGGGAGACTCTTGAATTTGCCTTAGTGGCAACAACGGGTGATCACCCATGAAACACTTTCATTCTCCATATGGGACAAGTACACGTAGATAAATATAGGGACCTTCCACTGATATATATTTCTCGTCGGAAAGAGATTTCTCTGCTCTCGTGGTGGCACAACACCGTAAAGTATGAACAACTCAATATATCACTTCATAAGCACCTTTCACGGCGGGAGACCCAAATTGAATACTCGCGACATTCAAAGAGTTGTCAGACACATACACATGACAGACATCCAATTACAGAAAACACGCTCAGCCACTCGCCTACCTTATTAATAGACTAGATAAGTATTTTATGGAAATGCACAGTATGTGGGTAATCAGACGCAATATATGATAAATCTTCGCTACGGTGGCTACGGCAGGTTACGGAGAAATGATGCAACGACAAAATGATGATTTCTTATACATAATAAATAAATAAAAAAATGCCTTAAAAAATGCGTGGCGTAGATTTGATTAATTATTAGTTTAGCATTCATGTTATTCTTTACTTTTCGCTGCTGTCATCTAATGCGTAACTGGGTACACGAAGTAAATGTATGCATGGTGTGAATGAACTCTGAAGCTATTTTTTTCATTATACCCTTTCCTACTGTCCTATAAATCTTCTTTCACCATTATTTTCTGTCAGTGGTGGCTGGCGGAGGAGGGAGAGAGTGTTGTTTGTTGTATTACTACTATTTCCGTGGTAAAACTTTACACGTTTATAAATGCAAGCAAAGTATAAGTTTTCAGTGTTCTTTTTTTCATTGCTATTTCTAACTTTTTTACTTCCTTCTTGGGCTAACCTAAAGTGGATCTTAGAGTCTTTATTAGCCTCTCTCTCTCTGAAAAATCTTACATAGTTCAAAATTTTCCACATTTCATTTTTTATTGGAATCGAAATTTTATTTTTCTTGTTCTCCTTATCTTAAACAAACAACAACAACCTTTTACTGTCATCTTATATAAGATTGGCTCAGTAGATTTTAATATTTTATACATCTGTACTGAATTCCCATTAAAGAAAAGTACTTAAAAGTAAATATTTCAGCTACTTTTTGCGATCTTTTTCTTTTTATCTTTCCTTATCTAAAAGCCAACTTTTATTGGCAGAGGATTGGCTATCTTCGAGTAAATAGGTTTTAAAGTAATCTTCTTACATGTACACCTAATTCCCATTACCGCTTCTCTTTTTCCGTGACTAACGATTAAATTTAAGAATCTATTTCTTTCCGTGTACCATTTTTTGTTTTCCTTCTATTTTTTTGGAGAGTTTTTTGTTTAGCGTTTACGATTTATTATTAATTCTATCTAATATTAGTCTTTACGGTATTCTTGACGTTATTTCAACTCTTTTATAGATTATTGTTTATTAACCTTCTCTTCCTTCAGCAGGTTTAGTGAAATAGGAAGAAGTTAAATCTGAAGATGTCTTCAAGCCTTGATGGAACCTTCATTCTATCTAATGTGAAAATGGGCTATGACACAAAGGGAATCTGTTAATGATTGAATTAACTGTATGACTTATCCGCCGTACTAACATCCAAGGTCATATAATATAACTGACCTAACGCTTAACGTGGAATCCGAATCACGGGTTGCTACATCATCTGAACGCAGAAGAACGATCACCCATCCAGCTACTACTCCGACTCAATGACGCTTAACTTCATTGATCTTATGGAAACGGTGGAGTTTGGAGTCTTCCACCTAACCCCGGGGGGAGCAGCCAGGAAGGCTATATCTTCCGGGGGAGCTTCCGACCGAAACTCCCGGAAACGGTGTTGGGATATGACCACATCCTAGCCTTGGATCTAACTTCAAGTGGAAACATAATGTACTTGACTATATTGAAGTGAGCTTGGGCTGTGTCTATGAATATACTTACACTGAAGGAGATATCGTAGAAATGTTCAATAATTGGACTTAGGTTAAACAATTCATACAGTGAACGAATGGATTGATATCGGTTGTGAATAGATTCGTATTTTGAGATGCGCACTTAAACTATCCATGTACTATTTGAAATATACAGCGTCACGACACACACACACACAACACACACACATGAGTAAATGTCGAATCAAGGTTTCTAAAATGGGAGAACTCAGCAACAAGAAATAAATTAAAAGTAGAAATATATATTTGAAAGTATACTGTGAAGTTGTGGACTAAAAAAGTGACAATAAAGAGTTGGCAAATGTTGCTAACGGCTAAAGCAAAAAATAAAATGCATCACAACAGCTTCATAAATATTTAAAATGAAATATAAAATAAGTATATAAATAAATTGCTACGTATACAAAATATATATATATATATATATTATTTCGGAACATGCATGAAGTTAAACATTTTGATCTTGTGCAAGTCTGTTTAATTCGTGTTAAGTTAGTTTAAATTAGGTTAGGTTTGGCTTGATTAGGTTACATTTTTCCCCGGTTAGGTTACGCTAGGTTAGTTAGGTTAGTCATTTCATTTAAAATATGAAATTTATAATATTATACAAACTTTACATTTCCATATAAATCTTAAATTCATGAATTGCCTAAGGTCGAACCGGAATACTGTCGCCATCATGATACTCGATTTTGTTCATGTAATCCAGCAATAAATCCCAAAAGATCACAAGTGTTACAGATGTTACAGCCATCGCTTTGTGCTAATTTTGGAGTGTTGAAAGCATATGTAAAAAGTGTGATTGTAAATAATGAGAAAAAGCAAAATTCGGTGTATGTGCTCGAATTCTTTGATTCAAATTCAAACACGAGGTTAAAATACATTCGTTTTGCTTTCAGGAAAAACCATTCATTCGGATGATGTTACATCCAGGAATCTAAATGTTATAAAGAGTTACAAGTATTTACAACGCTATCCTTATGTAATATGTGAAATGCGTGTGGTGAGTTTATCGCCGAGGAAGTGCGTCAATTCCTGACTGTTATAATAGTAATGTACCTGATCTGTTATTTGAGGCCCTCCTAGGAGGAAGTGGCTAAGCGACAAAAGCTAAAAACGCCAGAAAACGCCAACAACCTATCCAATTCTAATTCTTCTCTCTCTTTCTGGCATCTAGCTAAGAACCTCTTCAACAACTTTACTTCCTCTTCTTTCCCTCCTCTTTTCCATTCCGATGGCTCAGTTGCCGTCTTTTCTCCTGACAAAGCTGAACTCTTCGCTCAAACTTTTGCTTATAATTCAACCCTGGACGATTCCAGTGCTGTCCTCCCATCTTCTCTTCTCTCTGACCTTATTATGTCTGAAATTAGAATCTCTTCGAAAGATGTTTTTTTCTGCCTATCTCAGCTCAACTCTAGAAAGACGTACGATTCTGGTGGTCTTCCCGCTGTTGTCTTAAGAACTGTGCTTCTGTGCGGACACCCTGCCTAGGCAAACTCTTTCGTCTTTGTCTTCCATCTGGTACTTTTTCTTCCTGCTGGAAGTTCGCTTTCATTCAGCGTGTCCCAAAGAAGGGTGACCGCTCTCAACCCTCCAACTATCTTTCAATTGCTTTGATTTCTTGCCTTTCCAAAGTTTTTGAATCTATCCTCAATAGAAAGATTGTTAAACACCTCTCTTCTCACAATCTTCTTTCAGATCGTGAGTATGGGTTCCGCAAGGGACGCTCTACTGGCGATCTTCTTGCATATCTATCTGACTCTTGGTTATCCTCCTTTTGGGATTTTGGTGAAACTTTTGCTATTGCGCTAGACATATCTGAAGCTTTTGATAGAGTCTGGCACAAAACTTTAATTTCCAAACTGCCCTCCTTCGTTTCTATCTTCTATCTGTGCCTCATCTCAATTTCCTTTCCGGCCGATCTATAGCTGCGGTTGTAGATGCCACTGTTCTTTATCTAAAGCTATTAACAGTGGTGTTCGTCAGGGTTCTGTCCTGTCACTCACTCTTTCCTTTCATTTATTAATGATCTTTTAATTCGTACTTCCTGTCCTATTCACTCCTATGCCGATGATTCCACTCTTCACTCTTCCACGCTTTCCAAAGCGTCCCTCACAGCAGTCACTCCATGATTCGCGTGGGACGGCTATGGAGCACCTGACCTTTGATCTTTCTACTATTCTGATTCGGGCAGAGAAACCTTATGGCTTTCAATGCCTCAAAAACTCAGTTCCTCCATCTGTCTACTCGTCACAATCTTCCACACGACGATCCCCTTACCTTCAACAACACACAACTCAATCCTTGCTCTTCTCTTAACATTCTTGGCGTTTCCTTTTCCCGTGATCTCTCCTGGATAGATCACACATACTCTTTTCCAAAACAGCTTCTAAGAGGTTAGGTGTGCTGCACCGCTTAAACAGTTTCTTCACCCTCACTCAGTTGCTGTCCCTGTATGGAGAATGCCCTGTATGGAGAATGCTTCTCATGTGTGGGGTGGCTCAACCCACACAGCCGTACTTGACTGGGTGGAATCAAAGGCTTTCGTCTCATCAATTCCCCGCCTTTTACTGACTGTCTTCAACTCTCTCTCTTCGCCGCTATATTGCCACACTCTCTCTTACTGTCGCTATTATAACGAACATTGCTCTTCTGAACTCTCTAACTGCATGCCTCCTCCTTTAAGGAGAGCACGCACCACTAGACTTTCTACACTTTCTCATTCCTTTTCCGTCCAACTATCTAACGCAAGAGTTAATTGGTATTTTCAATCTTTATCTACTCAACCGGTCAACTCTGGAACAATCTTCTTTAATCCATCTTTCCTCCTGTCTGTGGCCTCCATTCTTTCAAACGCAGAGTGTCTAGGCATCTCGAAAACCCCGGACCTTGATTTTTGGCTCTCTTCTTCTTCTATGGGAGTAGCGCTTTTGTGGGTATTCGCCCTCGGTCCCTCCTTCCTGCATACAAAAAAAGTTAAAGTTGTACCAATTTGAAAGTGATAACTTTTTAACTTTGGAAGATATTTCGACGAAATATCTTCAAAAGTTCAAAAGTTGTCACTTTCAAATTGGTACAACTTTAACTGTGTTTTGTGGCGTTTTTCACTTTTGTCACTTCGCCACTTCTTCCTCGGAAGGCCTCATTTAAACATGAGTACTTTCACCTTGGTGAATTTTTCTTTTTTACGAGAAGCAATAGCATGAATCTTAAAGTAGCTGATAGTATATAAAATATATTTATTGATCTGTCAATAAATATGCTCAATATAAAATATATATATGTCTTCGTCCTTTTGGATAGAATATATATAAACGTACATTTAAAAAAACCATAAACGTGATAAAATATACCATATGCCATATAATGAAGTAGAAAAAAATGACAAATGAATGAAGTATTTAAAAATGTTATACAAAATATTATTAATTAAGGGATCAAATAAAGATAAGCACCCCCAGCCTTCTTTAATTAGCCTTATAAAGCTAACTAACGAAAATATCACGACCTAACCTAACCAATCGTCAAGGGCGTACAGTTGACTTAACGATTGGTTAGGTTAGGTCGTGATTTTTTCGTTAGTTAGCCTTATAAGGCTAATTAAAGAAGGCTTGGGGTGTTTATCTTTACTTGATCCTAATTAAGGATGTTAATATGAAACATTATTTAGAAATAAGTTTATTAAAAATAATGGTCAGAATAATGAGTAAAATGGGAATACAATAATTGCATCATTAATGAAAATGATTTCTTAGAAAAATATTTACTCGGGGATTGATTCCTCAAATTTATTTCTTTTTCCTATATGAGAAAATGTTAAGAAAAGATAATGTGAAAATGTTAAGAAAAGATAATGTGAAGTTATAAAGTTAAGGTTAAAAACACATTTTTTAGAAATAATTTTTTTCTGTTTTTAATATTCAAAAATCAAATTTCTAATTTTAAAAACTAAAAATGTTCTTTTTACATTTTAGAACAACAAAAAAAAAGCATATTTTTTTTTATAGGATAAGTAATTTATGGATCATACCAAAGCCTACCTATATTTATGGATATATTTGTGGATATATCTACCTATATCTATGGAATTTGTACAAAATTTACCATAATACTACAATCATCAAAATTTTGAGCTTCGCATTCAAAGCCAGTGAGGCCAAATTTGTGAAGCTGCAATCAAAATGTAAGTGGTTCGTGACCTTGCATTAAATGTTAAGGTTTCATTAACTTAAAAATGTGTGTTCGGAATCGTTTGTATGAAATTATTTACATGCTATAACGGGAGCCTGGACTGACTAGACTTTGATCATAGGACGAAAGTGGTCACAGTTTTCAATGGGATCTAAACTCTTTTCCCGCCATAAAGAAACCCCAAAAGTATGACTTTTATAATTATAATACAGCTAATGTTTTGCTGATTAGATTTGTATTATTATTATTATTATTATTATTATATAATAATAATAATAATAATAATATATATCGTAAAATGGGGTAACTGAGCACCTGCAGGGTTAACTGGGCCCTACTAAGTTTAAGGTAAATTTCGTTATTATTTTTTCCATCCATTGTAGTACCAATGCATAGGTAGGTACTAGGGCATGGTTAATTAATAATTTTTAGGAAAAAGTGATGAATGATGAAATTTTCTAATTAATCACTGATTAACTGATTAAAAATTATTAAAATTTAAATACTTCTGAAAAGAGTAAGAAAGAGCATGAGCGGATTAGACAGTTTATACATGCAAAAAGGTGCCAAATTCAAATGATACATTACAAAATTTAAGGTAAAATGATGTTGAAATTATAAGGAAAATTAATCATTTCCCATCATTTTTAAAAAATATTTTTTTGATTAATTAATGATTAAATTCGAAACAATGATTAAATGATTAATCAGAACCATGCCCTAGGTCACTAGGTACCTACAATTTATGGAAAAGATTAATACTTTTATATAACGAAATTTACTTTAAACTTAGTAGGGCTCAGTTACCCCATTTTACGGTATATACTGTATATATAGGGGATCTACAGATCTACAGAAGCTAAGGCTAACAAAGACCCTAAGATCCACTCTAAGGTTAGCCCGAGAGAAAGAAGAGAGTAGGGGGTTAAAAGAAGAGAATAAGGGGTTAAGTAAGTAGCAAAACCTATCATTCGTGGGTTAAAATTCATTCAGAAAAAGAGAAAGAAAGAGTCACCATCATCATCTGCCGGCCACTGCCGACAAGTCGGAAAAATAGTCAAAGAGAATAGGAAAGTGGTGAAAGATGAAAAGAAGTAAAATAAGAACGCTTACAAACCATGCAAACACAGTCTTAACTCAAACGCTATCATACCCTGCAAACTACAGACATGCAAGTAAAGAGAGTTACAGACATACAAGTAAGGAGAGCATAAGAAAAAAAGTATAAAGAGTATAACAAAACGTGGGTTAGGTTACGATACGAGCTACATCTAAGTTCGTGTTAGTTTATTTTTATTTTTTTTTTTGCTGGCATATCACACGCTGGCATATCACACGCTGGCATATCACAAGCTGGCATTAATCGTCAACAGACTCATCCTCGACCATTACCCCCCAGAGCTCCTGTTGCTAATTATTTTTTATTTTAAACAACGTTAATATTAACGCTGGTAGAGTTCACGACGGACGCGGGAAGATTATTCCATTTATCAATTACCTTAAACGTAAAGAAGTTTTTAGCGATGTTAGTAATGAAACGTCTGCCACGCAACTTAAATCTGTTATTACGAGTATTGCTATTATCGAAAGTGAACGGTTTGTCAAAATTTACGTTATCGATTTTTTTAACGATTTTGAAAACTTCAATAAGCTCCCCCCTTAATCTCCTAGTTTCGAGTGAATGTAAGTCTAACTCTTTAATCCTATCTTCGTAAGACTTGTTGCGCAATGACGGAATTAGTTTCGTGGCGCGACGCTGAACCTTTTCCAACCTATCAATATTCTCACGCAGTGATGATGATCTACAGATCTACAGAAGCTAAGGCTAACAAAGACCCTAATATCCACTCTAAGGTTAGCCCGAGAGAAAGGAAAGAGTAGGGGGTTAAGAGAAGAAAATAAGGGGTTAAGTAAGTAGCAACACCTATCACTCATGGGTTAACATTCATTCAGAAAAAGAGAAAAAACTCACCATCATCATCCGCCGGCCACTGCCGACAAGTCCGAAAAATAGTCGAAGAGAATAGGAAAGGGGGTGAAAGATGAAAAGAAGTAAATAAGAACGCTTACAAACCATGCAAACACAGTCTTAACGCACAGTCATACCATGCACACTACAGACATGCGAGTAAAGAGAGTTACAGACATGCAAGTAAAGAGAGGATAAGAAAAAAAAAAGTAGGTAAAGTTAAACAAAAAGTGGGTTAGTTTACGCTACGAGCTACATCTACGTTCGTGTTAGTCTAATTTTTTTTTTTTTATAATTTTTTTTTGCTGGCATATCACACGCTGGCATGTCACAAGCTGGCATTAGACGTCAACAGACTCATCCCCGATTACAACCTCCAGAGCTCCTGTTGCCAATTGTTTTTTTTTTATTTTAAACAAGGTTAATACTTTTAAAATGCCTATCTAAACGGTTCTTAAACATATTAACGCTGGTAGAGTTAACGACTGACGCGGGAAGATTATTCTATTTATCAATTACTTTAAACGTAAAGAAGTTTTTAGCGATATTAGTAATGAAACGTCTGCCACGCAACTTAAATCCGTTATTACGAGTATTGCTATTATCGAAAGTGAACAGTTTGTCAAAATTTACGTCATCGATGTTATTAACGATTTTGAAAACTTCAATAAGCTCCCCCCTTAATCTCCTAGTTTCGAGTGAATGCAAGTCTAACTCTTTAATCCTATCTTCATAAGGCTTGTTGCGCAATGACGGAATTAGTTTCGTGGCACGACGCTGAACCCTTTCCAACCTATCAATATCCTCACGCAAATACAGGGCACCAAAACTGAACGACATATTCTAAATGAGGGACTAGGGACTTGTAAAGGGGCAATATAATATCCTTCAATTTAAATTCGAAATTACGCGTTATGAAGTCTAACATCCTATTAGCTTTTGCGCAAGACTCCAGGCACTGGTTCCTAACTTTTAAATCCTTAGACACGCGTACGCCTAAATCTACTCCCTCGTCAACGCTCGCTAACTCTCTATCATCCATCGTGTATGTGTAATTATTGTTACGAGAACCTATATGCAGAACTTTACATTTGTCTACGTTAAATTGCATCTGCCACTTATCTATCCACTCCATAATCCTATTTACATCGTCTTGGAGCCTATTTCTATCGTCCTCGTTAACAACCTTACCGCCTATTTTAGTATCGTCCGCGAATTTTGACACGTTACTAGTCAATCCTACATCTATGTCGTTAATGTAAATTACAAATAGCAATGGGCCTAACACTGAACCCTGTGGGACACCGCTACCTACATCCAACCACCCCGATTCACTACCATTAACAACGACCCTCTGTCTCCTAGCACGAAGCCATTCTTCTAACCAGTTAGCTACCTGACCACGTATACCGTGCGCTTTAACCTTCGCAATTAATCTTCTATGCGGAACTGTATCGAACGCCTTTTTAAAATCTAAATAATTAACGTCAGCCGCTCTATGCCTATCGTATTCGCGCACTATTTCGTTTTAAAATTCTAACAAATTAGTTAAACAAGATCTATGGCGTCGAAACCCATGCTGACTACTATTAATCAAATCTCTACTTTCTAAGTGATTGGTGATACGATCCCTAACTACGGATTCCAAAAGTTTACCGACAATTGACGTTAAGCTAATGGGCCTATAATTGCTAGCTACTGCGCGGTCGCCTTTTTTAAAAATAGGCGTGACGTTAGCTAATTTGAAGACTTCAGGAATAATCCCCGTTTCGAGTGACTGATTAAAAATCTTCGTTAAGGGGCCTACGATAACGTCTTTCAAATCTTTCAAATGTCTGGGATAAAACGCGTCAGGGCTTGGAGCTTTGCTAACTTTTAGCCTATCGATATAATGCGCAATCTCAGCCTCGTAAACAGTTATTTCATCCAAAATAGTCTCGCTACTAAATGGAACGATATCGTCCACGCCGGGGACATTATTTACGTCTTCTACGGTAAAAACTGCGCAAAAAAGTTATTGAAAATACCCACCATCGCCTGAGCGTCAGAAGCCAAAGCGCCATTAACATCCACTAGAGGGCCTATGTTATCTTTTATCGGCTTACGATTATTGACGTATTCAAAAAACTTTTTTGGATTATGTTTACTATCCGCAGCTATAAGTATCTTGAAATTACGCTTAGCATTCCTAACTGATCTTTTAACCTGACGTCTAAGCTCGATATATCTATTAAAGTTAGCTGCCGTGCCATTGCGCTTATTAAGTCTATACGCTCTATTACGCTCGTTTATGAACTCGCCTATTTCCCTAGTCCACCACTTGGGCCTACCATGATTTCTAGCGCGCTTGGGCTTACGAGAAATAAACTCCCTTTCAATATTCATAAAACTTTCTTCAAACGCCTCCCAATGCAAATTTGTGTCATTACCCATAAATAAATGATGATGATGATGATGTCGTTCTGTTCCATGTTCGTTTATACATGCTTAAACCGCTAGGTTAATCTGCAACAAATTTAGTATACACGTTAAGGGAGAGCCATGGGAGGATTTAGTAACGCACCTGCCTTTTCTAGCCCCCCCCCCCTTTGGGCGGAACTAGTCGCGGGGAGGAGGCTTCCTAAACGGCCTGGGTACTCCTTAAATGGCTAGGGTAATCTGCATCAAATTTAGTATCCACAAATGACAAAGCTCATCAGTGGAATGCCAGAACGTGTCTCAACTTTACATAATACAAAAAGGGGAAAAACAACACGATTTTAAATATTTGGATTCAATAAAATTGTTATTATTTATTATTGACTTTTATTATCAAATCAAAAACTATGGAAAATAAAAACAAAGGTGTCTATTTACTTTTGTCAACCCACTAGAGAGAGAGAGAGAGAGAGAGAGAGAGAGAGAGAGAGAGAGAGAGAGAGAGAAATTATCCACATCTGAAAAATATAGTGTACAAATGTAACAAAAGTATGAAATTTAATCTAACTTAATATAACAACTTCTTGTTTTGATACTGGAATTATTATGTTTTTTTATTATAAAATAACTTGCGCTTGTATCTTAAAAGTTTTGATTGACGCGAATCAAAGAAGAGGGTAGCGCTCCTCTCCCGCTCCCCCCACCCCGCTTACCGTGGCACGTAATAAAAAAAAATTTCCGAGGATAAATTTCCTCATAAATCATGTTTCGCGAAGCGAAATGATAAAGAAGGAGGCGGAGTCGATTAAAAAATTACAACGTACTTTTAAATATGGCTAAATTGAATGCTTCAGTATTTTAAAAAAAGAAAAATAGTCTCTGTTTATTCTATTAATATTGAGAAGTAAATATGGCATTAAAAATAAATAATTAAAATTAAGGAGTTATCTAATATTAACTGCAAAATAATAATATAATAATAATAATAATAATAATAATAATAATAAAGGTTATTCAAGTCAAGAGTATTGTTTTTCGCCCCATCGTTCTTTAAAAAGTTCTTATTATCAAGAAAAATATTCTTTAAGAGAGTCTCTTAATATTTTAATATAGTAATAACGTCCTTAACAATGAAGAATATTGTCTCAAAATGAGTATAAACTGATTTTGGATATCTTTGAATACCAAGTACATTTTCTAAAAATGAAAAGTTCGCCAAGAGCAGTAAAAAATGTCTAAAAAACACAAAAATTACAAATTGTAATATCCTGTTTTTTTTTTTTTGGTTTTTATATTTTTTGTATATTTCTTTTCTTTTCAGTGACATTAATAAAATTTTAAAACCAAAACCAAATCATTACTAATTAGTAATTTGTTATGGCTTTTTTTTTTTGAAATTTTAAGTTTTTGGGCGAACTTTATTCCATATTTGTACACATAATAATGTAGCTGATAAGAGTGAAATATATATAGGGTCTCCAGATAGTGCTTGAAAATGAGTGTTCCAGTGATTTAATGAAATCTAACTCGTAAAAAGGTATCCCCATACTCATTGAGGTCGGCTGAAGCTCCAGTCCAGAGCCGATTCGGAGCTGGAAATGTAAAAATTATGTGGAGTCGGAGCTTAGTCGTAGCAACAGCACCTGGAGACGGAGCGGGGCTGGAACAAGTGCACCTGGCGCTGGAGTACTTTTGAAATTTAGTTCGTTCGTTCTATACGCTACTTTTTCTTGTAACAGTATTATTTTACAGTATAATAAGGGGATCAATGAAAAAGCGACCCTCAAAAGTTTCTAGTAAACAATGCCACCCCCGAATTGTGTCAATGAAAGAAAGCCACCCGCGACCCGTTTAGAGGTGGCTTTCTTTCATTGATCAGTTAGCCTTATAAGGCTAACTAACGAAAATATCACGACCTAACCTAACCAATCGTTAGGTCAACTGTACGCCCTTGACGATTGGTTGGGTTAGGTCGTGATAGTTTCGTTAATTAGCCTTATAACTAACTACCTACTGTACCTAAATAACTTACAGATCAATGAAAGAAAGCCACCCCCCGAATTGTGTCAATGAAAGAAAGCCACCCCCGACCCGTTTGGGAGTGGCTTTCTTTCATTGATCCTAATAAGGAAAGAATAATAATGAAATTCGTTTTCTTCTTTCTTAAATGCCATAAATATTATACAAATATATTTCTCTATTGCTTCTTATAAAGAGGCTACGCGAGCTTTATAAATCTGAAGAGCTTTTACGTGTCATAAATACTCGTATAAGACAATTCAAAGATATTATTTTATTAAGTAAAACATAAATTATGGTTTTTATTTTCATGGAATTTATCTTTTATTTCACTTATATTTTTAATCATTATTATTTTTTTACCTATTTTCTGGATCAAATAAAACAATATTTTTTTTTAAAGATTTATTCGAGAATGTCAGAAGGAATTTTATCCGTTCCAATGAACTTCTTCATTGATATTTTTTTTATTTTTTAATCGTAAATTTATGTCAGTCAAATTACCATTAACTTTCGATTTTAACATAAATGAAAAAATTATTTTAGAACACCAAATTCAGGTATAAAATAAAGTTGTAAAAAAAAGTTAATAATTATTTTCATCCAAAATGAATTTCTCTTTGAGATACAGTTGCCTTCAAAAATTATGTTCCATAAATTGATTAAAATATATGGGAAAAGGAAATATAATTAAAGTTAATTCAATTCAAAAATTTTTATTCAGAAAAGAATACAAGTGACATAGTTTTACAATTCTTTGATATTTTATATGACATTAATATATTCACAGTGCAGGATGTCCACAATGTCTTCCTACTAACTACTAACTGGTTTTCGGTTTTCTTTCAGACCCATTTAAAATGCGTGATAGCAGCAACTGTACGATTGAACAACGCGTATTGGCTAGTACCCGAGTCCATGAGCGACCACATAATGACAAAAAAACATTTAAAATATTTGTGCCAAGGCTTCCATGAGCAAGGGTCCGCTCTACCCTAGACCAAAGCCATCATTATCCTAAATCCTTACTTTTTACCCTAGACTTGTGCGTGTGTCTGGCAAAATATATAAACATGAGGAAGAGAAAATAAATTGTGAAACACTGCGGACTATATATTTGAGAATTATAAACACCATGGTAATTTGCATTAGAGACTCTACTACAAAGTATACAAATACAGTATGCAAAATTAGGGACCAACTGTAATTTCACCTGAAAATACTGTATATCAGATTTTTATGCAAATCAAACAATACTGTATTCTAAATCAATAAAAAGTAATATATCTAGACACAGTGATAAATAACCATGGAAACTGTAGCAATATTTTTTTAGGTTTAGTTACTTTGAGTTTAACAACGCATTTGCTATATTCAAAAACAGAAATAGAAAATTCTACAAGAAACTGCATAACAAATATAATTTTCCTTCAATGAAAAAAAATAGGGTAGAGGGTCAAAGCTTGTGAATATAAATACACTTGCTTTGTGTTTTGCAAAGAAATCCATAAAATCCAAATATTGTACAGTATTTATCGGGAGGGAAAAAATCACAAAAGGCAACTTTTACAGACTTAACTGTTAATTTCTTCAGAGCAGATGGCATGACTTTTAACATTCACACATTCATACTGTGTGCAGATAATGACTTATTTTTTAGGTAGTACACAGCATGCAACAATCCACGTAGTGTTTCATTTTTAAAAGAAGATCTTTCAAAGTTTTTGGTAAGATTAAGTTGGCTGAAAAAAACGTTCGACTGATGTATTTGAAAAGGGCAGTGAAAGGAGAGTGGCTATTATATTAGTCAAGTTTGGGTAACAAGGTAGACCAGCTGAATTTTTTCTGCTCAAAACGACCTCCCAGTACTTTGTGAAGTGTAACTGACTCGATAGTTCTTCATCCAAATAATGTTTTCTCCATTCTTCATCGAGTAGCTTTTTGTCTGCAAATTTCTGAAGCTGTGGTATTTCATCAAAAAAGGAATGCCAAAGATGGAAGACTCAAAGTTGAAGCAGAACGAGGATTTACGCGATCCACTACGTTATGAATATTGTTATCTAGATCAAATTTAGTCTAAATTTGTGAAACAGCTTCTACTAAGAATGACTGACATGCCTGATAAAACCTTGAGAGTTCTTTAGTGTTGCAGCTCTCGACACTTTCAATTCTGCTATTGTATCTGTTGGCTTTATTCCAACATAAAGCACTAGAGAATGTGGGATGAGCAGGATTTAATATAGTAATTTCAGCATTTTGTAACGTTCATGAAATCTGAGCACAGGCTTCGAATAAGTTTGTATATTTTCAGTTTTAAGGCTGAAAAAATTTGGAGACTGACGGAAACTGAGTGTTGAAGCTATTAAATTTGCCTAAACTATAATCAAGGCATTCTAGATAGGCGCGGGTCATCTTGTTGTTCAAGGCACCAACTATCATGTTATTGACTTGTGTTCTAACAGTCGCTTAACACATGACGCAGTTTTTTTTCAGTTTCCTTAACAAATTGTGCTTAAGTTATTGTTTTAATAAATTTTATATATTAAACGCGAGGAGGCTTTGATTACCGTAGATTCTGCATATTTTTCTTTACCCTAGGCACTACCCTAGTGGGGAGGGGGGTGTCTGATTACCCTAGTCTTTGGTATTTTACCTTAAAATGGAAACCCCGATTCGTGCAGACTTCCATGACCGATTCAATCGTGCAGCTTTTCCAAAAAAGGACTCTGTTGAGATGGGAAAAGAAACAGTTCACAACAGGAACTGTAAAAGATAAATCAAGAACTGATAGGCCATCTAACTGTATCAGTGATAAATGGGTCTAAAAGAAAAACGAAAATCATTTAGTATTTTAGTGGGTGACAAGACATTGTGAATACCCTGTACTCTCATCTGAATATGCCGTTGGAAGCATGGAAGTTTTTTAGGCAAAATTAATGGCATTTAGCTTATTTATTACATAAAAATAGTGAAAGTAGCAAGTAAGAGTACTACTACTACTACTACTAATAATAATAATAATAATAATAATAAAAAACGCAATATGAAGTTTACAAAATTAAATTTAAATTAAATTATTTATTTTATATTTAGTAGAAAATAAATGATGCTTAATAAAATTGGTATATTTTAAGTAGTTAATTATAGAATGGGAACTTCATTACTATGGTAATAATGGCAGTAGTGAACTTGTACATCAGTAGGAGTTAATGAAGTGCTTTTTTAGTGATTTTTTTTAGTGATTTAGTGATTTTTAGTGATCTTTTAGTGATTTTCTGATAGTATATTTATGACATCTTTCGTTGTATGCCCACCCAAATTGTGTTTTAGTTAAAATATCGAATTTGATTAAGAATTCAGCAAGTTTATTGTATAGGATTTTTTCAAATATTTTACTTGAAGTTGACAATAGGAAAATGGGACAATAATTGGATGGCGTCTTTGGGTTTCCAGACTTAAATATAGTAGTACACTGGGCATACTCTGGCTTCCTTTAGACTGTCAGGAAATATACCTAGTGTTATTGCTTCATTCATTAGTTTACTGAATGGTACTGGAATTCCATCGGATACTGTGTCGTAGTAACAAACTGTTCTTTCAAACCTGATTCACAGATTCTGTTCACTCAACTAAATATTTGTTTACTGCACCAAACTATTAAAAAAAAATTCAGTTTGTCACACGAAAAAAAAATTTGTGTCTAAAATGAAAAAAAAATGTAACATCTTTATTTTAGTTTAAGTCAACAAAACATTTTGCTCTGTGTATCCTTGTAGGGCCATTTAGGATTTCGATTGAATTTTGAATGGGTTTTATCAAGCGGATTGGATTTTTTTTTATTGTCTAAGTCTAGATCTTAAAAGATTAAGTGGATCGCAAATTAAAATATTTAGTAATGTGCAAAGAATGTCAAGCACCATATCAATTTAATATACTTAAATGGTGGGCTTTGTTTTTATTCTTTACTCCAAGAGTAGCAGTTATCATCTCCTATCTATAAGAACTCTCTTCAGTAACTAATAAGAACAAAAAATAGACATGTTTACATTCCTAAACATATCTAAAATATGATTTGCTAAATTCGTATAATTTTTTTTCTCTTTAATCAAATCATATTTGTTTCCATTAAAATTAGCTTTATATATAGAATCGTACCCATCTTTTATCCTAAACCGGTTGGCAGGAAAGGATGAAAGAATAAGCAAATCAGAAGAAGAAAACAAAGAACTAAAACAGTGTATAAACGCTCTTAATGAGAGAATATTCACGAGGTTGAACAGAGACCCTAAACAGGAACCTCACCAAAACCTATACTTTATTCGTGGAACTGGAGTCCCTCCAGGCTCCCTAAGTGAAAACTCCACTGAAATTGTAAGAAATAAATAAAAACTCCGAAGAAACATTCCTGAAAATGTCATTATGGAAGCACACCGAGTAGTTGGAAAAAATAATGACTGACAAAGGAATCAAAATTCAAATTGAGTGACCGGCTGTGGAAGAATCAGAAATACAAAGTGCAGTTATAAATATCAAACTTAATATATACAATAACTAATGAATTACTATAAATATAGAAAAGAAATTTTTAATAAACTATTAAACCTTAAAAAGAAAAATAATTTATTCGTGTTATGTACGGGACAGTATAATATATGCCCGTAAGTCCCAAAGAAGGATAAAGAGTGTCCATTCATACTCAACATGACTTCGACAACTTCGGCGCCATCTACAGATAAAATTGCCTTTAGCATAACCCGTGTATTAAGTAAACCTATCACTACATAACCTACCATTATGTATCATTATTCGGATCACTTTAACATATTGCTTCCCAAAGCATTCGGGAAGCAATATGTTAGAGTAATCCCTCCTGGGAAGCAATATGTTAAAGTGATTAACACTGGGAAGCAATATGTTAAAAAGAGAAAGGTTGGTTGGTCACTTTGTGTGACCATATAGCGCAACAATTCTAATAAATTTACTTTCAATCTAATATTTTAACATGTTATGATTTACTTTTTATGCCTTTACTTTATTAAAGCGAACATTTTGGATCACCTGAAGATCCGTCACCCCACTAACAAAAATATCACGACCTAACCTAACCAATCGTCAAAGGCGTACAGTTGACCTAACGATTGGTTAGGTTAAGTCGTGATATTTTCGTTAGTTATAGGTTTACCATACGTCCCGATTTGACCGGGACAGGCCTGGTCTGTCCCGGTCAAATCGGGACGTATGGTAAGCCTAGTTAGTTAGCCTTATAAAGCTAACTCAAAAAGGCTAGGGTGACGGATCTTCAAGTGATCCAACATTTTTTATCGTACTCCTTATCCTAAATATTGTGAAGCAAAATGTTGAAGTGATTAACACTGGGAAGCAATATGTTAAAGTGATCCCATTATTCTTATATATAATAATAATAATAATAATAATAATAATAATAATGGTACTTGTGGGTTATCTGTCGCCACTTTTTAATATTTTTTTATTTATTTATTTTTATATATTAAGAGAAGAGGATTCTTTATACTGTACGGCATTGACGATTGGTTAGGTTAAGTCGTGCTAGTTTGGTTAAATAAAACGGTATTTAACCAAACTAGCACGACTTAACCTAACCAATCGTCAATGCCGTACAGTATAAAGAATCCTCTTCTCTTAATATATAAAAATAACTAAATAAAAAAAATATTAAAAAGTTTTTTATTTAACCAAACTAGCACGACTTAACCTAACCAATCGTCAATGCCGTACAGTATAAAGAATCCTCTTCTCTTAATATATAAAAATAAATAAATAAAAAAAATATTAAAAAGTGGCGACAGATAACCCACAAGTACCATAATAATAATAATAATAATAATAATAATTAAAGAAAAATAAAACAATTATAATTTTATAATCCTTATAATTCTATAATTTTGCTGTGATCATAGTCCTTCAAATTCTGTACCCGTTAATTTTAAGACTTTTTAATGATATAATTTTTAATTTTTAATTTAATTTTTTATATTAAGTTTTTATAATTCTATAATTTTCTAACTCTCAACTCTAAAGTCTCACTGTGGATGCATATATAATATCATATTCTTACATACGTTCTTGCTTCACTGCAACTGCTTTTTATTTCATTTTTTATGTATTTCTTTTGCATATACTGTTGTATATGTGTATGTTGTGTGTGTATATATATATATATATTATATATATATATATATATATATATATATATATATATATATGTGTGTGTGTGTGTGTGTGTGTGTGTGTGTGTGTGTGTGTGTGTAATATATATATATTTTCTTACTTGTTATTATTTCTATTACTGTATTACCCTAATCTTCACATCATGATCAACACTTTGAATACCTTCAATATCGTAAATAAAATTATTGAGTCTGAAAACGTAGTCAACTCCGACTATATCTCAGTAAACAACCTTTTAAATAAAAAATACAACAAAGACAACCTGTCTTTCCTAAATTTAAACATTCGCGGTCTCCAAAACCAATTTGACGAATTGACAGCTTACCTAAAATTATTACAACATAAATTCACGTGCATTATGTTAATTGAAGTCTGGTTGAATGAAAATATTAAGCGCTTTCTTAACAGTCCAGTGTACACAATCTACCATGTATGAAGGGTTAACAATAGGGGAGGAGGTGTAAGTATATTTGTAGACTCAAACTACAAGATTAAAAGTATCTAAGAACTGACAAGCATAAACAATACCTCAGAAACACTCGCTATTGAAGTGTTTATTCATAACACCCAATATTCACTTTTAGGCATTTACCGACCATCAACTGGTAACGTACCAACTTTTATTACAAATATTAATAGAATTCTAACCTCCAGTTATACTGGTAACACTTGTGGTATTGCGAGAGATTTAAATATTGATCTCAATTACAGGAGATTTAAATATTGATCTCAATTACAGGAGATTTAAATATTGATCTCAATTACAGAAGATTTAAATATTGATCTCAATTACAGGAGATTTAAATATTGATCTCACCAAAGAACATTCAAATAATAACGCGAGCTTCCATCACATCTTGACTGCGAGTAGTTTTAAATTAGCTATTACAAAGCCAACTAGAATTTATAATGACATTAGAAATCCGACTCTGCTAGATCAGATCTGGGTGCGGTCCTCGCTTGATTGCATCTCGGGTATAATTATATTAAATATCATAGATCACTTGCCTACATACAGTACACCATACTCTCTGCCAAAAATTTCCTCCAACTTTTGCCATTTGTTACCTCATCACACCCCGTGACCAACCCAATCAGAAAATAAATAAATAAATGATGTCCTTCCTATTCTTAAAATTTTGTCATGTAACAAAGAAAAAAAGGAAAAAAAATTAAATCGGAATGAAAATAAAACATGAAGTTTTTCTGCGTTTTAAAAATAAAAGGTACCAGAATGCTGTTGCCGCGCGTTCCGCCAGAAATAAAAGACACACACCACACACACACACCACGCTATATATATGATGCAAACCCACAAAAAAAATTAAAGAATGATTCCAAGTCCTTTCGTGTATTATATATATATATATATATATATATATATATATATATATAGTACTAAAATGCCACTTTTTGTTTGCACTTATTGCGCTTGCGGGTTCCTTTCTTGAGGATGGGTCTGGTTATCACTCGGATAACCCTTTCAATTTTATACGTACAATTTTCTCGGCTAATTTCAAGCTTACTTTTAATTTCGAACCTTCAATATTACTTTATGCTCAGCTTACAAGAAAGGCCTATTGCAAAGTAGAATAAAAACAACATAATCCCTCGTATAAAGTTTATTTCACAAAATTTAGAAAAAAATCACTGACAATGGAACATTAATTCAAAATAAGTTCACAGATTTTTGTTCAAAATAATATTTAAATAATTTTTTTTTCATTTACTTGGATTAAGTCTCAAAGGGTTTATATAGAGGGGTTTTATATATGACTCAAGAAGCAGCACTTAATTCAAATTTCTTAAAAAAAAAATAAAATAAAAAAACGGAAATTTGGTCTCAAAAGTCCCGCGCAAGTTCCAAATTTTTTTTGGAAAAGATTCCGCCAAATAAATTTCTTTACACAAACTTTTCGAAAGTCCTGCGAATTCCGCAGATTTCCTCGGGGAACAAAATCACCAGTGGATATTTGCTCCACACAAAAATTTTAAAATTATCCCCGGGGGAAACAATAAACTCAGTAAGCTTACAAGTTAAAATTTGAACATATAAACAAAATTACAATAAAAATGCCCAACACTTTCGGGTTTTATTTTCATCAAGTTCTCTTCTGGCCTGTTACTACTTCATTTACAGAAAGAGGTTTGGAACCATAGCTTAAACTCATTAATCGGCGTGTGAAAGAGTGACATAATGAGATTCAAATTGTTCAAACAACAGAAACACTTTAAAGTCGACTTATAAAATCAAATGCTGACACAGATTTCAGAGATTTTAAAACACTTCACCTTTTGAGGGCTATGACTACAGCTGAAGCTATACCTCTAAGTCACACCTTAGATTTAAAGAAACTCCCTTCAGTATCTAAATGACCAATCAGAAATATTTTCACTACATGACGTCATTCGTACAAACACTACTAACCTTTCATTGGTCAAACTACAACTTCGTTGTAAATAAACTCCGGCTTTTCGTAAGAACAAATTTAAACCAAAATTCCCTCTCAAAGGTCTTTTCCTAGGCGATGTATTTTTTGGGCCAATCTAGCTTTTGACATTTAACAAGTGAAACAGCTCTCAAAGGTTTACATTAAACTTTGCAAGCTCAAAATAAAAGGATTCTAAAGCTAAAGCTCTTTCTTATTTGACGGACAGATTATTTGTGGGCTATAAATCAGGTTCTGTGGTGATCAAAACAACACCTCGTTTTCTTCTCTCGAGTATTGGATTGCATTCGCTTTTCCATGTCTCCATTTTGAAGATTTAAGTTTCACATGAAATTTAAACCTTTTCAAAATCACTTCATTCTTTCTTTCTATTACTTCTGATTCCTCATCGTTACGACCATTTTTATTTATATTTTAGTGCACAAATTTGTCGTTACGACATAGGATTAGTTTAGTTGTCAGAAAAGGAACACTCAGAATGTGTGTAATGTAAGTAACTAATTACGACAAAATATTTGGTTCTTAATACTAATAAATCTTATACATTTTCCTTTAAAGAAAATTTATTCGTGAACGAAAGGGTTAAGTCATTATTAAGAAATGATTCATTAGAAATAAAAGAAGTTATTTTTTGAAGAACATTTGTCTAATACTAATTACTGTACTCCAGTTTCGATACTTTAAATATTAAAATTGGAGTATGATAAGAAAGTCATATCTTGTTAAGGATCAGATCCTCTTGTTTCAGTGGTGGTTGGTAACTTATCAGATATAAAATTCATAGAAAATTTATGGAAAATGATAAAAAGGAAAATAAATTGAGGAAAAGTGAAAAACAAATAAAATGGCATCGATTTGGGACCAAATTCAAATCTTTGCATCAGCAAAGTCAGGAGCAAGAGAACAACTAATGTTTCGAGTTTATCTACAGTGTCGCTCGCAATTTGTATGATTTAGTTTTGTGAATATTATAAATAAGAAAAATAAAAGGATCAACCTTTGGCAAGTGAAATAAATAAACGTGACTGATATTGGAAAATACTCTTATAATGGACAATTTTTGTCCATTATAAGAGTATTTTCCAATATCAGGCCTTGTTATTAGCTTAATAAGCCGTCATTTTTTGTAGAAAATAAGCCTCATTATATTTAATAGGGTCATATCATACTGCACTCGATTTATAGGCTAATACCTATTAATTCATTAAATCATTATAATTTATTATGAACACAAATTGCATATATTAAATGTTACTTTGCTGGCTGCTGTTTTATAAATATGGATGGCTGTACTGTACAGTTCCGGAAAAAAGTTCGACGGCGAAAATATTTCTAAAGAGCATGAGAAATTACTAATTGGCAATTTTCTACTTTTTTCAGATATTTATTTATTTTTTGTGACAATAAAACAGTCATTATATGTTTCTAGGCGAACTTTTTTCCGCACCTGTAAATCTAATATGAACTTAGATGTTGACATAAAATATCCACTGATGTCACTGTTCCTCCTAGTTCTCTTCTTTGCGTACCCTGTATGTGAAAATACGGGCACTCTTTGTTTAGGCATTTTTTCTCTAATTGGCTGTCTGCACAAGGAGGGTGGAAAAAGTTGCAGTTTGGTCCGTACCTGCATCTCCCATTCCTCATCATATAAATTGCAGATACTCCTGCTTTTATAGGACCGGGTGCATGATTCCTCAGGAGCCAGATGCATCATAGTTTGTGTTTTCTTTCCGAAGTAACACATACACCAGAATTCTAATCACAAATACATTCATATTACCCCCCCCCCCTCTCTCTCTCTCTCTCTCTCTCTCTTTATATATATATATATATATATATATATATATATATATATATATGATACACACAGACCGTGCATGGAACAAGGAACTCTTCTGGGATAATTAAATCCACTATAGTCCGAATAAGTAATGGTAAATGACAAATACCATAGTTTTTCTTTTTCATGATGCTAGCCCGACGTGGGCAACGGGCCACTCGCAAAGAGGTCCCATAAATATAGCTTCCCTCACCAGCTATCTGCAAAGCAGACAGGATCCAGCTTTGGGACATGGATCTAGGGTTTAAAGCAGCCTAGCCCTGCTACATTTAGAACCTCAATATAAGCAAAAGACTCGCTGTCTTCACGTCAGATTGAATACATCAAAGAAAAAGGGTAACTATTATATTTTAGCCAAAAACCAAAACTTAAACCTCAACTGGCAGAATTGAGCGTCCACTTTTCAAGGCACATAACATGTCCGTTTCAAGATGGGAATGAACTCAGAATGGTTCCCTCCCTGAGTTTTTTATGATACACACAGACCGTGCATGGAACAAGGAACTCTTCTGGGATAATTAAATCCACTATAGTCCGAATAAGTAATGGTAAATGACAAATACCATAGTTTTTCTTTTTCATGATGCTAGCCCGACGTGGGCAACGGGCCACTCGCAAAGAGGTCCCATAAATATAGCTTCCCTCACCAGCTATCTGCAAAGCAGACAGGATCCAGCTTTGGGAGGTTCTAAATGTAGCAGGGCTAGGCTGCTTTAAACCCTAGATCCATGTCCCAAAGCTGGATCCTGTCTGCTTTGCAGATAGCTGGTGAGGGAAGCTATATTTATGGGACCTCTTTGCGAGTGGCCCGTTGCCCACGTCGGGCTAGCATCATGAAAAAGAAAAACTATGGTATTTGTCATTTACCATTACTTATTCGGACTATAGTGGATTTAATTATCCCAGAAGAGTTCCTTGTTCCATGCACGGTCTGTGTGTATCATAAAAAACTCAGGAAACCATTCTGAGTTCATTCCCATATATATATATATATATATATGATGAATTTCACTCTTAAATACATGAAATAAATGAATGATGCAAATCCACAGGGAAAAGGAAAAAAGATTCCAAGTTCTTTCATGTATTCAATAGTACACCTCATCAGGGAATGTACTGTTCAATACACGAAAGACCGTAGAATCATTTTTCCTTTTCCCTGTGGGTTTGCATTGTATATACTCGTGTGTATATATATATATATATATATATATATATATAATAATAATAATAATAATAATAATAATTCACTGAAGGTTCTTCAGTTTCTGTAAACAAATTTGTATTTTCTTTAGAACCGTGTTCTTCCCTTTAAAGAAAAATAATTTGCGTTATTTCATTGAATGTAAATATTTTTTTGTTTTATAAAGCTTAAATATAAGCTTCTGTTACACTTAAAAAAAACCTTTGTTCTTTTATATAGAAATTGATATTATTTCAACGTTAATTCATTAATTTTTCTCGTAACATTAATTTAATTATTTTTAATCTTTTCTTACGTTGTTTTGCGAAGTTAAAAATCAATTTTTTTTTTTTTTTTAAATTTTCATTTCATTTTCATTTTCATTTAAATCTTTTGTGATCAGTTTTAGCATTTTTTTTTTCAATACTGCAATATGCGAGATAATTTTCATTTTTAATTTCTTCCTTGACATAATCATTTTTCAAAATTAACTGCTTTTGTTAAGATTCTCTATCAAGATTTTTTTTTTTTTTGGATACAAAAAGTATTTGGAAAAAATCTGGATGCAAAATTTTCATCCAAAATTTAAACAACGAAACTTTTCAAAGTTCCCAAATTTTTCTGGATTTATCAAAAAAAGTGGCAGATTTTTCCGAGTTTGTAAAAAATATTCGCCAAAATTTGGAAATTCAACTCCTATTCGGACGTGTGCCAAATTTTTTCTGTTTTTCCAAACTCGTCTTTGTACTTCATTGAGAAATATGAAAACAATTGATAACTCAGACGTACATAACGACACTCAGCAGTTATAAATACAGATAAGTAAGATCCAATATACAATCAGTAAAATGAATAAGTCTATAAAATAGTGAATACAAGATCAGCGAATTTAGAAACTCTAATTTTCACATTCAAGGACCAGTCACAAAAAATATTTACTCGGGTATCAGTGATTTTTGTAGTCTAGAGTTAACCATTTCTAATCATATTTATTCAACATTTTTGCGAAGTATGTTATTTTATGAAACATTTTGAAGCTAAATATAGCTAAAATATAACTAAAAAGCTGCATAGTGTAATTTTCAGTCATTTTAAACATCTTGAATTGTACTTTTATTCAGGTTAAAACAAGCGCAAGGAGATTCTCTCTCTTTGTGCTTGTAATAATGCACGTACAAAACGCACTAAGAACCAAAAATAAAATTCACAACAGAAAGGTAATTTAATAGAAACTAAGACAAGATATTTCGGCCCTCAACAGGATCCTCAGCAGTTCATTATAGAGTATACAGTAGGGTGGATCGATTTTACATTTTTTTCGATTTCCATATTCTAATAGAGACAAAAACTTGCGCATGCATGAGAAAATAGCCTCTGCAAAATCTTAGCTTAATAGGTAATCATCTTCTGCCCCCGGCAGAGCGATGAAAATCATATTTTAGTAGTCAAAAACGTATTTTTAAACCCTAGCCTAGAGTCATAAAATTTTGCGTGTGTGTTATTTCATGCCTAAGCAACGATATAAATGCTATGGGAAATATATAAATGCATTATTTAAGACAAAGAGCCGATCTGAAAATATGTATATTATACATATTTCAGATCGGCTCTTTGTCTTAAATAATGCATTTATATATTTCCCATAGCATTTATATCGTTGCTTAGGCATGAAATAACACACACGCAAAATTTTATGACTCTAGGCTAGGGTTTAAAAATACGTTTTTGACTACTAAAATATGATTTTCATCGCTCTGCCGGGGCAGAAGATGATTACCTATTAAGCTAAGATTTTGCAGAGGCTATTTTCTCATGCATGCGCAAGTTTTTGTCTCTATTAGAATATGGAAATCGAAAAAAATGTAAAATCGATCCACCCTAGTATACAGCCTACAAAGTGGAATTTCTGCTAAATTACGTTTATTAGTGACAATTCCACTGTCAAACAATATTTTTATTATCATTATAAGTGGTACTTTAAATTGTTTTATTTACATAGGATGTGGGAAAGGTTAAAGAATAAAAGGAGCAAAATTTACCAAAAATTTGGTAAAATGCCAGTGCATGAAGGAGGTTACACGCGTTATTAGAGTTACACGCGTAGCACGGGTTTTTTGGGGAGCGTTTTAAGAAGCGTGAAGTGAATGCTAATTTGTTCGTAGTTTCATGTAGCTCTTTTCCATCCCTGTAAATTGGAGCAATGCTCGTATCTTTTAAGATGTGTGAGATTAATTATGCTGTGCCAAGTGATCTCCTCCAAATTATGCATTAACTGTTCTGTAATGCTATCTTTGCACAGTCATGATGCCGAAGTTTCTTACAATTAAGATAGGTAATTAATCATTTTTCTTTAATGAAATGAGTACTTTGAAGCAGAACTCGTTTGAAAGAGTTTTTAATTTTTATGAATCAATGTCAAATTGGATTGGGATTTCCATCTTTATTTCATGTTTAGGTGAAACAAACACGAAATTATTATTAACCAGTGAATATTTCATTCATTTCTTATCGCGAGTTCGCACCTTTTTTTTCCTTTTAAACGCTGACACGTGCTTTGCAGTTTGAATTCCTTTCTCGTATAAGAAAAAGTATAAATATAAATATAATTATCTTGTCTTTATTTTTTTAAATTTTCTGTTTCTTCTTCTTAGTCTTCACCACGAAATCAGAAAATAACTCTTTGTTTTAGGTTAGCTTTTATTTCATTGTTCTTTTTTTTTTTTTTCGTTTCTTTTGAAAGAAAAATGTTCTGAAATTGTTTCCAGTTTTGTTATACCTCTTGTTCTTTTGGTATATATATATATATATATTTTTATAATATTGCCTCTATTTCGCTTTCTGTTATCGAAAGGTACCCTCTGGCATTTTCTCGTCAGCTTTAAATTTAATCCTCCTTCCTTTTTGGAGCAAGTTCTGCGTTCTTTCCTATCCAATTTCATTCGCAATTCTACTACGTTGTAGACAGAAATTTTGGATTGAGTCGCTTCTAAATTTAATATCACGTCACTTCTGTCCTTCATCAATAAGTCTGTTACAATCTTTATTCATGTTGTTCTTATTAGCTTTTGTATAATAGTGTATTTTTCACTAAGTTTTAAGAATACCTTCCTTTGATGTACTACCATTAAGTGATGTAAATCCCAATTTTTAGTTCATCTCTTCTCATCCCTGTGATGAAAGGAAAGATTAATAACTAAACATAAAAATATTTCGTAATGAAGACATTTCGAAGTTTACTTGTAGCAAATTTAAATTTTGTCGCTTTTGGAAATATTTATAATTATTATATACATTTAATTCTTTAATTTATAATATAATTATTTCAACTACATTGTTCCATTTTCTTATCTGTGTGGGTAATTTTCAGATATATACTGTAGAACATCTTTCCCTCTTCTGGCTAATTTATCCGCTCCTAATATACAGGGCGTTTCAAAGGTCCAGAATCATAGGAAATATTTTTAATGTCTCTCTCTCTCTCTCGCTCTCTCTCTCTCTCTCTCTCTCTCTCTCTCTCTCTCTCTCTCTCTCTCTCTTTATATATATGTATATATATGTATATATATATATATATATATATATATATATATATATACAGGGTGAGTCAGAAGTAGCGCCGATTTCTGTCAGTTGATTGTTTGTTTGCCATTTGTATTACAGTGTACAAGAAGGTAGAAATAAATGAATGACATGTTTATCTAACCATTTATTCGGGGGAAAATTATTACGGAACTGTACCAAGCTGTTTTACTTGCAATTTTCAAAGTGCCCTCCCTCGTGATCGATGCACAATCTGACAGCCGAAAAAACAGAAATCGGGCGCTACTTTTGACTCACCCTGTATATATATATATATATATATATATATATATATATATATATGAACAATGAATAATTCTTATATTCCTATAATTCTTATATTCATATAATCGTTATATACATATATATTTATATTTTTATATTCATTTTTACATATAGAGTCCAAACTCGTATAACGCTGACACAGTTCGGATAAAATTTTTGATTTGCTTTCTATTTTATTTTTGCTGAATAATTGGTGAATTATTTCTTTTTAAATTACTTAATCATTTTTTTTAGATTTAGCTTAATAATGTAATCTTGTTAAATTCTGCAGTGTTCATTTTCTGTATGCATTCTCTCTTCGTTGTAAAAGATGAAGTCATGTCTTGCTTAACGTTTAATTTTAAATCTTAAGCATTTAATTTTTGCTCATATGTATGTTTAATTGTAATTCATAGTAAAATGCATATTTCAGTTTCCATTTTTAGTTAACTCGGCAGATCATGATAATATCAGATCTGTCAATATGCGGTTCAAAACAAAAATATGGCTTCATCTTCAAATATCTTGCTTATCAGTCTAAACATTGCTACAGCTAAAATATTTACCTTATCTTTAAATATTTTGCGAAATAAATCATCCTACTGAGAATTAAAAACAAAAAACAGATCAGCATTAAATAATAATGCTGTCATTAAAAATTTCAATATATAAACCCGTAAAATTTCTCCAATGTTCATTCTGATTGTCTGATCTGACTTAGAGGCTGAGCATTACTGAGCATTACCTGTAACATTTTAGCAGTAAACTACAGTAAGAGAATATCTTTGTCTTCTCCTTCGAACCTTGTTTTCTTCAGAGAATTTAGCCTTAAAATAGAGAAAAATAATTTCCCGATACGTTACAAGAAGAATCGGGGAACCCTTAGAGAATTTAGTAAGCCTCACAGAATCCTCCGATCCACTACAAGAAGAAATCAGAGCGTAGTATAACAGAAACTACTGTGATTCCCTATACGGTACCAGCTACTCCAGAGTAACAAATCCGTTGCTGAACTCCCGTCAACTTCGAACCGCCCAAGGCCATAGACGGAGAGGTTAAAACACACACACACACACACACACACACCACACACACACACACACATATATATATATATATATATATATATATATATATATATATATATATATATATATTACGTGGTTTCATTTTTTACACTTACTGTATGATTTATATTTTTATTTTAGCCCCGTGTAGGGGAATAATTGAAAAGCCTTTTACAAAAATAATTTATTCGTCAAAATCTTATTAAGCAACTGACACTGCAAAAATGAAATTGTTGACAGTACTAATTTTTTGTTTTTTTTGTTTATTTAGGGAAGACACTTAATAATAATAAAATTAAGTAAAATGTATAATCAATTTAAATTTGACTGTTATAAAAGTTTAATCTACATTTGGTAGTTATTTAACTGAATACAGCCGTATTGTAATACGCAAGACCATTAAAAATGAATGAACACATACATACTACAATTTTGATTGAATTATCTTTAGAGTAACAATCGTTTCTCTACCCGGCCTTTTGACCGTATTAGCTAGGTACATAATAGATTTTCATAGAATTATTTGAATCCTCTCTGGTTATTTGACGATTTCAATTATAATGTCTAATGCATACCTTAGTTGCATTGTTTACCTACTTCCTTTTTGGCCGTGATAAACATTCTTTTCTTGAGAACTTTGCATTATAATAACATGTGTATTTTATATTTCTACGGAATGAACGGAACTCAGTCCGTTTTCTAAACGGAGAATGTAGGGTACACTATTTTCGAGTATTTACGGACACAAATAGAATATACGGAGTGTCTCCGTTTTCTTCCGTTAAATTTTTAAGGGAACACTATTTTGCGTTTCAATTACTTTAGCCAACACATTCGCTTTAAAGCAGTGAACGAAAAAGAAATTTATATCAAATTGCTTTTTACCTATTGCCGAATAACGTTGCATAAAATTATGCTAGTTAAAAGATGGGATTAATGTCTTTATTAAAATATAAAATGCGAAGCAAAAGGCGCCAAATAAGAAAAACGGAGAAAGGCAGTGCATCTCTGAAGTTGAAACGATAGAGTCTAAAAAGACTCCGTGTGAAAATTGAAGTAAAAGTCACAAATTAGTTCACCCTACAATGTAACATAAAGAAAATGTGTGGTTCACTAAGTTGAATAAGCTCAAATAAATCTTCCCTATAAGAGTATAGAAAACGGACCTAACGCTTAAATCACTCTTAATATGGTTTGATTTTATATTATGATAACTTCTTTTTTTGGCCTATGACCCCCTTGCCGCGCCGCGCGAGGCTGCCAGGCGTAAGATTTAATTACATACCCAAATAAGATTATCTTAAATTGATTCATCCTATTTTTAAGAATTATCAATCTTTAGAAAAGAAGATGTAATTGTAACATGTTATCGATTCTAACAACTTAACCCTGAAGGCAGTTTCCCTTACATAAATGAATGTTCAATTTTATATCGTCTTCTGCGCTTTGTCTGGCGTGAAGCGCGGGAACCCACGTGATTTTTCACAATTGAATTTTTTATTTCGATACTTGTAGGTCATATCCCCCCCCACCAATTTTGACAGAATATTTTCGTTAAAACTAACGAAAATATCACGACTTAACCAATTATCAAGGGCGTACAGTTGATCTATTATTAATTATAACATTGTTTGTTTCTGGAATAGTATTTACTATTTACTAATAGATCAACTGTACGCCCTTGATAATTGATTACGTTAAGTCATGATATTTTCATTAGTTTTAACGAAAATATTCCGTCAAAATTTGGGGGGGGGAGATAATCTACAAGTACCTTTATTTGTTTTCCTAATTTAATTTTGTGTAGCTTACCCATTCATAACTGTTATTTGAAACTGTATATAATTAAATAGACAATGGAATTCATTATATTACGTCCTAAGTTACATGGGAATAGTCATGTACTTAAGATTTTCCAAATTGTTTCGTTTACACCCGAAACGGACTTCCATACAAAAATGCCCAGCGCCATTTTTAACGAATAACAATTCTTTGTTTGAGCTTCGTTTTCAGTTTGGCATTTACACATACAAATTCATTCTTTTTGCATAAGCAATCGTTGTGGCCAATTTCGACCTGTAATGAATTAATTACATTATTCATTAATTAATCGTTACCTTATTATTCATTATTCCTATACATAACAATATATATATATATATATAACGTAAAGAACGACGCTTGTATAGGAGATATTCCGCGCAAGACGAGAAAGAGAAAACAACAAATGAAAAAATGAAGTACCACCTGGGAATCGAACCCGGGATCTTCCGATTGCCGGTCAGACGCGATAACCACTACACCATGGACTTCACTCTTCCAAATGCCGTAATTCCTCTACATACTCGCAGAAACCAATGCCCCAAGGGGGCACCTCCCGCATGCCGTAACATATATATATGTTAAACACAGACCGTGCCATGCACGGTCTGTGTTTAACATATATTGTTCTCAGGGAACCATTCTGAGTATATATATATATATATATATAATATATATATATATATATATATATATATATATATATATATATATATATATATACTGCTGTGTAAGGTAGATAGCTCCATTGTTCCAGTGTACTATTGGTAATTTTTCCAGTGTATTAATTTCACATTTACTACATGTATTTAAAAATAACTTCTTAATTTTTATATGTAAATCTGTATAACTTAGAACTTAACCCTCTTTTCTCAGTCTTTTAAAATTTGTCTTTACGAATAGGTTATAGAAATTTCTGTTTGTTTTTCATTCAATATTGATTTTAATTTCACATTGTTATTAAACAGCCTGAAGATGAGCGTATTGCTCGAAACGTTGCGCAATAAAGAAGACTTTTCATGGCATTTACATTTCTCCTTGTCATTGGATTTCTCCTAAATATTAAATTGAAGCTCTGTAGAAGCAACCCGCATAATTATATATATATATATATATATATATATATATATATATATATATATATATATATATATATTATAACAATATAATTGAAAAATAAATATTCCTATGATTCCGGACTTTTGAAAAACCCAACATTGTTGTGATGTTTTCCTTTCGGAATGTTCATCACAGTTTTCACGCGCCGCGATTTTGAACTTTTGTAAATGTTTCTCTGATAAGTATCCATATTTGCGTTTTCCACAAATTTTTTTATGGAAATATAATTTGTAATTTCACTATTGGCTGAATAATTCTCGAATATTTGCATATACTAATGGAAGAGAATTATTGCTTATTTCAAATGACCTTTTCTGCTCTTTTTCGTTTTTCCTCTTGTGTTGAGGTCTGACATTAATTTGCGCGCCTTTACGCGTTTTGAAATTACATCGAATTTTAGTTTGTTTATTGGGATACGCATATTTCGTTCCGGTTTCCGTTGTTAATCAGCTGCACGCCGTGGTCAGACTGACGACATCTGATCGACTTGACATTCTATCAACGAGAATATTGTGCGATAGATTAAGTTAGGTTAGGTTAGGTTAGCATAGTGTAGGTTAGGTCACCACGCTTCTCAAACTAGGGGTCGCGTAAATATTATTGGGGGTCGCAGAAACATTTGAAAATATTATTTTTTTCATAAATATACAGTGTTAGTACCTATTGCTTTTATGACATTGAGTGAAGGGTCGCGAAAAAATTTGTCTGATCTAAAGGGGTCGCAAGTGAAAAAAGTTTGAGAAGCCCTGGACCGTTAGGATACGCTAAGTTAGATTAGATTTAGTTTTTTAGTGTCGATTGTTTGGTCTAGTTGACGAAATAAGTATACAGTAGGTCCGTTGTGGGTACTGCCGAAACGATCGAAGATACGGTGTTTGAAGACGTTGATGGTGAGGAAAATACTAGAGTTGCGTGCGTATTTTTCTCTTTTAGTTTCGTTAATGGTGCTGGGGGGGGGGAGAGGCTCGTTTAGAAAATTAATTTGGTCCTTAAGTAGGTGTGTGAGACCAAGTCTCCTGACACTTTATTTCTACAAAAAAAAAAGTCGGTGCCTTTCTTATTTGTTCCTCTAATAACCTAGTGTCGGTGTAGTGGCCGGGCTTTCTTCCTCACTCCATCTCTCCCCGTCTATAACCTCCAATTTTTCAAACGCAGAGTGTCCAGGCATCTCAAAAATCTTGGACCTTGATTTTCTTTTTTTCTTTTATATGGTGGGGGGGGGAGAGTGAGCGGTTTTGGGGCGTTCGCCCTTCGCCCCTCCTTCATGCAAAAAAAAAAGTTCGCAGAAGTACGGTGGAATCCACTGAAATGATCTTTTCTACGTAACAGTTATCGCGACTGACCTGACAGTGTACTTCTTAAAGAAGCTGAAAAATTTTAACTATCACGCACGTTCAGACTGTTTCTTTGTTTAGTTCGCCATCTCTTTAATGTTAATACTTTCTTTATCTCTTTCTCTTTACTTACCTCGCCACGAGGAAAGCGATCGAGGCGATCGAGTTTATAATAAGAAACACGAAGTACTTTCCCCAATCGTTATCTCCTTTCCTCTCTCTCTCTTCTCTCTCTCTCTCTCTCTCCTCTCTCTCTCTCTCTCTCTCTGAACACCATTTTAGGTCTTTTATCTAATTTTCATTCTCTCAAAGTACTTTCTGTTAATTACAGTTACGTGTCATACATCAGATTTATTTTTCTCACTTCCTTCATATCAACTGTGCGACATGAAATGACCATCAGCAAGTTTTCATTTATTTACAGTGACGTTGACGAACACACTGAAAACGTGTGCTTTCAATGACGTTAACGAACACACTTTTAAAAGTGTGTGCCTTCAGTACAACACTCCATCTCATATGGACACACATTATATTTGTATATACGGAAAGTCATGTATGAAACGATTTTGCGCCAGAGGTTTGAATGAAATGCTGACATTGCCTCAACTGCAAGTGGGAGTTGGTACGTAAAACACTTCTGGACGCGAAAGCGTTATCTGTTCACTCAGGAGCTGAACTGTCCATTAGGTTGTTCTAACTTTTTACCTTGTTGAAATGTAGTGGCAGCACCCTTCCCTTCTACTCAACTGACACTGGGTTCGAATCGTGTCGGGGCTTTTTTGCATATAACCTTTGATTAGCTTCCGCCCGAATTGTTTATTCTGACGAAGGTCAAGCTTTTCACTCCACCTTAGACCTATAGTTTAACGTGGAATCCGAACCACGCCCCACCAGCAGTCCAGCGTCTTAACCACTAGGCTACCCAGGGTACCCATTTATCTACCAACCACTTTCTTTATTGTGTGAAAAGGATGAACAGCTGGGTTTTGCTCCGCGCCGACTGCATCACCGGGTCTCGATCCCGGGGCCGATGGATTCGTAGTCAGCGACGCTAACCACTACACCACCGAGATATATATATATATATATATATATATATATATATATATATATATATATACAGGGTGTTTGAAAACTTTCTGTACAAATTGTAATGGGGATAGCAACACCAAGACAAACCCTTTTCATCTATAAGTGTATGTCCGCTGACGTCACCATTCGGCGCGAGAGGGCGCCGCTGCAATTGGCTAAAAGGTGAAGTGGGCTAGACTCGCGCTTGCCGCGGGCATTCTTAAATCGGACGTAGTACGCGTAACATGGAGTGTATGGGGCTGCCAATGGAAACGGAAGAGCTGCTGTGAGGTTGTACCGACAGCGCTTCCCAAACAGACGTGTGCCAAACCACCAAACGTTTGCGCATTTGCATCGGCGACTGCGAGAAACTGGAACATTCCATGCAAACATGCATGACACTGGTCGGGAGAGAAACGTGCGCACTCCTGACATGGAAGAAGAAATCCTACGGCGATTTGAGGACAATCTAAGCGCAAGCACGCTGTCATTGGAAAGCAAAGATTAACGATACATAAACCTGTGGCATTTTGTATTTGTATTCTGTCCTCCAAATAATCTTAATGTAATCATTGGACGTCATTTGCTGCCCACAATACAACACAGTGTCTTCAGTGTAATGAGATGAGATCTGAAATCGAATTTTTAATCGAGGGACATCTCAATTTTATTAACCCTAGAAGGCCAGTGTGGGACCGTACATGTAGCGATTAGTGTGGAATTTACGTAACCCCATAATGAAAATTTCATTTATAGGTTGTCTTAAACAATTTAGTGCTACTGAACAATAATATAAATTAATTTGCGTACAATAAAATACTTCAATTATAGAATAACTAACTTACTTTTATTGTAGTATTGCTACGCTCACTTTTAGTGTTAAATGGATACACATTCTCGTGAATCATTTCGTTCCAGTGTTCCAGTAAGGCAATTTGCAGTTAAATACAACTGTGCCGAAAGAGGATTGTATACAACATACATCTAGAATTACTTCAAGGTATATCATCATGTTTTACAAAATTGTCTGTGGTCCCTTACATCAGTGGTTCCCAACGTTTATGTGGTCACGAACGATGTCTCTGCACTCACTGTCATTCCCATTCGCATCCGTGGTCCGAAAATGCAAATGCACAAAAGGAAGATTTTCGAAGGAGGCATTTTCAAATCGGTCAATTCCCACTTCATTTCATTCTCATCCACGACCTTTCCCACTTTGGTCAGGGTTAGGTTAACTTAGGTTATGTCAGGTTACGATAGGTTAAGCTAATGTTAGGTTAGGTTAGGTTAAATTGAGTTAGGTTCGGAAATGTTAGCCATTCCCCTTTGGCGCCTTTTCCGCGAGTAAGACATTGCTTCCCAAATCAAGAAGCTCTTTTTGTCAAATGTGGATTTTCACGAACTGGAATGGTAATGAAATGAGTGGAAAGTAATCGTCACCGTCACGAACAACTAAAACATCGGCATGTTTCCAAGATCTCATTCAGGTTCCCGTTTTCTGTTCATACATAAACTAATAATGGAGAGACTATTATAATTATGCATTTGGAGAATAGCGTTCATTTACGTTATCGTTCTTATTAATAGTTAAGGTTAAACCAATTCAATATATTTGATACGCAATGTTTTACTTAAATCCTGTACCTTTTGCAGATGTTTAAATCCTGTACCTTTTGCAGATGATTATGGGTGAAATATCAAAAACACGAAACCTTCATAATTATTTTTTTCAGGTGTCTTGAACTCGTAAGAATTTTTTCACTTTAGTTAATATGTGGTCATGTATAAACCATTTTAATTTTTGCTTATATTTTTCTGCGTGTATATAAAATGCATGTTTTCATTTCTTTCGAAATCATAAAGAAGGTTTCCGAAAGTTGAGTCTCGCATGTTTTTCCAACACGTATTTTATCCGCATTTTTACGGCTCGACTATAAAAGAAATCTACATAAAAATAACTTTGTCCTTTTTATTATTATTATTTTAGTATTTTCTCAGTTGTTGTTGAAGTTTTTTCCAACGAATTCTTTTACAATTCAGTAAAAATATGTTTGCATCATTTTAGTTTATGTGTAAACAAATTGATAATGCTTTGAATCAGTGATCGGCAAACTATGACCCGCGGGTCACTTAGTGATCCGCTGAAAAATTATGATGACCCACCACAAAAAAAAAAAAATTAAAATATAATAAGACAATTTGATAAACCGTTAAAAAAAACTGTTCTAGAAACACATATGTCACGTTCTTGAATAGTTCTGTAATAATGATTTTTGTTAAATTGTTATACATGATGAACACGTTTACTGCCATTTGGCAACACTGAGACTTCCTGTAACGCTAGAGTTGCCGATTGTTCCCTGGAGCCAGTTACCGGTTTGACGCCACAAGTGAACGTGTGTATTATATTTTTATATCATTTTCTATCGTGTGAAAGAAAAAAAGTGTGTTTACACGTGATTCACATGGTTTCAAAGAATAGTATTTAATGTTTCATAGCCAAATGCTACACCTGTGGCTCATACAATTTTGGCCACATGTGGCTCATGTGGCGTTGTGAAGATTCATTCTTTGTTGCAGCGCCATGTGAATCGCATTTTTCAATCAATAAAAAATATCTTGCTTAGCGTTCAAGTAAAAAGATTACAGCTAATTTGATGTTTGGGTGTTTGGTACCTTTAGGATGTTGCGTAATATTTTACAATTATAGTTATAACTTATAAGTTCTATAATACATTATATTTCTAATAATTTGTAAGATATATATATATAATATATATATATATATATATATATAACGTAAAGAACGACACTTGTATAGAAGAACGTTCCGCGCAAGATGAGGAGGGAGAACGAACAAATGAAAGAATGAGGTTCGTTCTCCCTCCTCATCTTGCGCGGAACGTTCTTCTATACAAGCGTCGTTCTTTACGTTAATTATACTGTGTGTTGTGTGCAGTTAAAATGTGTATATATATATATATATATATATTATATATATATATATATATATATATAGAGAGAGAGAGAGAGAGAGAGAGAGAGAGAGAAGAGAGAGAGAGAGAGAGAGAGAGAGGCATATTGCCTCAATATCTTCATATTTATTACATAGGAAAATAAGGATTTTGTGGCTTTGCAGATTAAAAACCATGTCTGAGCTAAAATCAGAAAAGAAAAGACTGTTTCAACCGGTCTGGGAGAAAGACTATGGATGCGTTCAGCACAACGACCGTGTTCAATGCACTCTTTACTCAGAAATTATTACCGCTCGCTCTTACAATATTGAACGTTATTAACTTATTATTCATGAAAACACGAAGCTTCTCTGTCTAAAATGGGATCGGAAGAAAAAATGGAATACATAAAAAAATGTGTACAGAATGCCAGCAAGCAGAAAGGAAGTATTCTTAAGTTATGTAGTTCAAACGAAATATTAACACAAGCTAGTTTTGTTGCATCACTTGGGCTAGCCAGATATGGTAAACCTTTTACTGAAGGTGAATTTTTGAAGGAAATTTTCCTCGACTGTTCAAAAGAATTGTTCGCTGATTTTCATAACAAAAAGCAAATTCTAAGTAGAATAAAAGAAATGCCGTTATCTGCTAGCACCGTTCAGCGTCGTGTCGATGATATGTCTAAGGACGTTAATGAGCAGATGAAGACTGATTTATTTTCGAGTGATGTTATTAGCTTAGCTGTTGACGAAAGTACTGATATAAATAACATTGCTAGGCTGGCAATAGTTGTTTGCTATGCAGCAATAAATTCTCCTACTGTTCATGAAGAGCTATGTGCACTCTCACCGATGTTAGGCAGTACGAAGGGTATTGCCATCTTGAACACAGTCCTAGAATTCTTTAAGTTTGAAAATGGAAATGGCCTAGATTTGAAGAAAAAAATATTTTCAGTGACAACTGATGGTGTACAAGCTATGTTAGGAAAAAACGCTGGATTTGTCAAGCTATTAGAAGAAGAAGTAGGAAGACCTATACTTTCATTTCACCGCATTATTCATGAAGAAAATTTGTGCGCAAAAGCCTCCTCGAAACAGTTAAATGATGTAATGAGTGTTGTAGTTAAGATTACTAACATAATTGTCGGACATTCATCCTTGACTCACAGAAAGTTTAAAATTTTTTTAGAGGAAATAGAATGTGAATATAAGGATTTAGTGATGTACGCTGAAGTTCGCTGGTTAAGCAGAGGGAAAGTTCTGAATAGATTTTTGGCCTGCATCGATGCTATAGAAATTTTTCTAAATGAAATTGGCAAGAGTTTCCCTCAGCTTAAGGACAGAGATTGGATTTTAAAATTAAGGTTCTTAACAGATATTACAAATCATTTCAATGACTTTAATTTACGACTCCAAGGTAAAGAGCATACTATCCTTAAAATTTACGAGGAATGGCAAAGTTTTTGTTTAAAGATTGCTGTATTTCGTGATGACATACATGAAAGGATATTCAAATACTTTCCTTCACTGAATGCGCACAAAGAAATTAATGATGCCAATTTGAATATGCTTATAAGCTACATTCATGCCATTAAAATGGAGTTAGAATCAAGATTTAAAAATCTTAAGGCCTACGGTCCAATGTTTTGCTTTATCATAAAGCCAGATGAAATACATGAGAATTTGCTGGAATTAAAATATTTCAACTTCCTTGGAATTGAAGATATGAAGATGGAGCTGATTAACCTTAGAAGTTCGTCTTTATGGACAGATAAATTAAAAAACTTAAGAACTAGCCTTGAGAAAACGGGAGAAAATCATCTCCATATGATATCTACATGTTGGGCATCTCTTCCGTCCAAGTTTTCTTCTCTTAAGAAAATAGCTTTTGCTCTTCTTTCAGCATTTGGATCGAGTTATACACGTGAGCAGATATTTTCACAAATGAAATTCATAATAAATTCATCACGGAACAGAATCACTACAGAAAACTCAACTTCATGCGTCTTACTAAAAACATCCAACTTTTCTCCAAACATTTCGAAGCTTTCAAAGAAAATGAAGCAGTACCATAAAAGCCACTGATTTAGTTTAGTTCAGTTTTTACATTGAATTTTTTTATTTTATTAAAGGTTTGTTTAAGTTTATTTGTATTTAAATGAAATGAAGCAATACTATAAAAGCCACTGATTTAGTTTAGTTCAGTTTTTACATTGAATTTTTTATTTTATTAAAGGTTTGTTTAAGTTTATTTGTCTTTAAATGAAATGAAGCAATACCATAAAAGTCACTGATTTAGTACAGTTCAGTTTTTACATTGAATTTTTAATTTTATTAAAGGTTTGTTTAAGTTTATTTGTCTTTAATCGATATACCTATAAAAAACACCTTATAACTCGTAAGAAAATATAAAAATAAGTAATAGTATAAAACAATTTTGAGCACTGACCCATTACACGAGCGATATAAGACATAAGTGACCCATTATAAAAAAAGTTTGCCAACCACTGCTTTAAATAATAAGAAAATAACGTTTTTACTGTAAAACATCTCTCAACTGATTTTTAAGCAAGTGTGTTTCCTGTATTCGACTTTTTGGATGTGCAGTGTTTGTTGGATTTTATGCAAGTCGAACCCATGCAGTTCAATTTTGTCCCGCTACATCTGTTGTTTTATATATGCCCTGCTGTGTCTCGCCTTGCTCTGTAAAATTGGGTCGTGAGCACACTGCATTTAACGTTGAATTTATCACGAAATATCGCGCGATAATATTATTGCAACTGTAATTCAAAAGATGAAGTGTCGCGAAGTATTCGTTGTTTGTTTTATATAAGAGGCGTCATGGTGAACGCTGAAAACCTATTTTTATGTCAGACATTTATTCATCACATACTTTTCAGTGATATTTATTAATTTGGTTAGACAATAAGTCAACATATTCACCATCTGGCGCTCACAAACTAGGCAGAATTTCCTATAGTTTTGTAGTGAATACTCTTATTTTAGTTTCAAGATAAATGTTAATTTTACCGTCTTGAATTTCGGAATAGTATAAATTCATTTTAAATTAGTTACCCCATTATAATTCAATTGTGAACCACATTAATACTAATTTTATGTATACTATATTATTTTATTGTATGTAAACATAATTAATTATATATCACAATTGTCAGTTAATTATTTATATTCAAATATTTATTTTAATCTAATCCATGTCCATTTTACAAATAAATAATAGAAAACCAAAGGTTATATTTTCCACCTTTGGTACTGTCGCAGTTTCGCCTAACGGACTCAATACGGCTAGTGAGATAATCACTGGTTGGCACTTAACTAGCGGCAGTGCTTATGGCTACATCATCCAGGTTAACCTATACCGGATAGATGCGCTACGGTCCCAAGCCGTAGCTTGCCTAGGCCAACGACGACGACGTAAACCAACAATTGGTGACCCCGGAGCTGGATTACCCCTTTACCCGAACGACTAGGACTAGACTGTAATGTCGTTCGTGCCCATCACCCCCTTCACCCGAACGACTAGGACTAGACTGTAATGTCGTTCGTGCCCATCACCCCCTTCACCCGACGACTAGGACTAGACTGTAACGTCGTTCGTGCCCATCACCCCCTTCACCCGAGCGACTAGGACCAGACTGTAATGTCGCTCGTGCCCTCTGCCCCTCACCCCTGCCCGTGCGCTCTGTGCCTGCGCTCGTCTCAACCTCCACTCCTTCGTTGGAACTTGTCGTCTTGCTTGTACGTCAGCAAGCATAGGAGAAGATGCCTGACGACGCTGGTGCCATCTCCCACTTGAGCGTAAAGCTCCCCGTCTTCTGGCCGGGTGATCCATTTATTTGGTTCCACCAAGTGGAATCACAATTCAACTTGGGAAGGATCACCGCTAGCAGGACGAAATACGATCATGTTTTGTCCTCTCTACCAGCGAGCATCATCTCTGAAGTCCGTGACGTCATCGTGTCTACTTCCACGAGTGAGGACCCATACAACGATCTGAAGTCTGCCATCCTGTGCCGCACCACTGTCTCCGAGCGTGAGAAACTACATCAGTTAATCTCAAAAGAAGAACTTGGAGACCGTAAGCCCACTCAAATGCTGAGGGCTATGCAGTGCGCTCTAGGCGAACGCGCACAAACCTTCGATAAGGACATCTTTAGACAGTTGTTCTTGCAGAAACTTCCTCCATCAGCTCAGCGTGTCTTGGCCACTATGGATCCTGCTACTCCAGTTGATAAACTAGCAGAAACTGCCGACAAAGTAGTGGAGATTGACACAGCTCCGGTCAACAACGTGAACACACAATCGGAACTGGAGTTGAAAGTGAAGAGTTAAGTCAACAACTCAACCACGTTTGTTCTCTGCTACAAAATCAACGGCAAAGAAGCCATTCTCGGTCAAGATTTACGAAGAGGCATCGTTCGAGGTTTTTTCCGGGAAGATCTGCTTCTACCACTCAAATTTGGAAAGAAGGCTAGGAAGTGCATCTCCCCTTGCAATTTTTCGTCGGAAAACCCCAGCAGCGAGTCCTAATGGCGTCTAGTACTCGCACTGCCAACCTGTTATTCATAAAGGACAGGAACTCTGGTGTCAATTTCTTGGTCGATACCGGAGCGTCAGTCAGTGTATTCCCTCAAAAATCTGGTCATACGCACTCGGAATCTCCGCCTCTATACGCTGCTAACGGTTCACGCATACCCACGTACGGTACTCAGTCGCGTGAACTAAACTTGGGCCTTCACCGATCCTTCAAGTGGATTTTCATCTGTGCTCAAGTGCAGCATCCCATAATCGGCGCTGACTTCCTCCAGCATTTCAAACTCCTGGTGGATCTTGACAAGCGACGCTTATGCGACCAGGCCACACTGCTTTCTGTTCTTGCCAAACAGGTTGCCCTTCCGGACGCCTCGAACTCTGCACTTTCCCTCGTTCCCCCTAATTCCATGTACCAGTGCCTTTTCCAGCGATATCCAGGAATTCTTCAACCGATGCAGATGGGTGATACCATTAAGCACACCATTACCCATCACATTACAACAAAAGGTCCCCCTGTGTTTGCAAAACCCAGACGTCTTGCCCCGGACAAACTGAAAGCTGCCAAATCGGAATTCCAGCTTATGATAGATCTTGGGATAATAAGACCTTCCAAAAGCAGTTGGTCCTCTCCCCTACACCTGGTCCAGAAGAAGTCAGGAGACTGGAGACCATGTGGGGATTACCGGTTTTTGAATTCGACAACCATCCCGGACCGATATCCGGTACCAAATGTCCAAGACTTTACTTCTCTTCTCCACGGCAAATCTATCTTCAGTAAAATAGATCTCGTTAAGGCTTTCCACCACATTCCCGTAGAGCCTTCGGATATTCCCAAGACTGCAGTTTGTACACCATTTGGGTTATTCGAATTTGTGAAGATGCCGTTCGGGCTACGGAATGCTGCGCAAACCTTTCAGAGGTTTATAGATGAGGTCACCAGAGGCTTAGACTTTGTTTATGCCTACATCGATGATTTGCTTGTGGCCAGCTCAACGGAAGAGGAACATAAGGAACATCTTTCACTCCTCTTTCAACGCTTAGAACAATACGGTGTTACTATTAATGCATCTAAGTGTGTGTTTGCACAGCCAACCTTGGAATTTCTTGGTCACACGATTTCGCAGCACGGAATTACCCCCCTTCAGGACAAGTGTGAAGTGATAAAAAATTACCCTATGCCAAATAATCAGCGTGAGTTACGTCGGTTTCTAGGTTTGGTAAATTATTACCACAAGTTCATTAAAAACTGTGCCAGTGTTCTTGCTCCTCTACACGCTATGATCACACACAAACGCAAGGTAACGAAATTGGTATGGTGTAGCGATAGTTTACAGGCGTTCGACAATGCCAAAAATGCTATCAATAGTGCATTGTCTCTGTCATTTCCTATCAGTGATGCCCCCCTAACTCTGACGGTCGATGCATCAGATGTTGCGATCGGTGGAGTGTTGGAACAAACCATTAACGGTCAACAAGCACCCATCGCGTTTTACTCGAAAAAGCTGCAGCCAGCCCAAACGCGTTATAGTGCTTTCGGACGTGAACTTCTTGCTATTTACTTAAACGTGAAGCATTTTCAACATTTCCTTGAAGGCCGAGAGTTTTGTGTTTTTACCGACCACAAACCTTTGGTCACTGTCTTCAATAAAAACAGCTGTAACCACTCTCCCAGAGTCATCAGGCAACTCGATTATATCTCGCAATTTACCACAGATATCCGCCACATCAAAGGTGTCTTGAACACTCCAGCGGATGCACTTTCAAGAATAGAGATTACTTCTGTTACCCTCAGCTCTACACTGTGGAATGCTATTGCACAGGATCAAGATAAGGATACGGAACTACAAGACCTGCTCAGAGAAGACTCCACTCACTCACTTTCCCTCAAGAAAATGAGTATGCCAGGATTGTCTGTGCCCCTCTATTGCGACGTATCAACAGCTGCTATTCGCCCTTATGTCCCTCCATGTCACAGACAAGCAGTCTTCACGGATCTTCATAAGCCCTCCCATCCTGGTATCCGTGCTTCGCAACACCTGGTTACCTCTCGTTTTGTTTGGCCCTCGATGCGGAAGGATGTCAAACATTGGACCAAAACGTGCCTTGCCTGCCAGCGTGCCAAAGTCCAAAGGCACACCAGGTCCCCCTTTGACGCATTTCCGCCCCCATCCCAGCGATTTGAGGTAATTCATGTAGACATTGTTGGCCCTCTTCCAGTGATTCAAGGCCAACGTTATCTGCTCACCTGTCTCGACCGCTTTTCCAGATGGCCTGAAGCCATCCCACTTCTGATATCCAAGCGGAAACTGTTGCAAGAGCCTTTCTTCATGGATGGGTATCAAGATTTGGATTGCCGACAAAAGTCATCACTGACCAAGGTCGCCAATTTGAGTCTTCGCTTTGGAAGAAGTTTACCAGCTTGTTGGGTACAGTACATGCGCATACCTGTGCGTATCATCCGCAAGCTAACGGCCTCGTCGAACGCTTCCATCGCCAGCTGAAGTCATCCCTTATGTGTCACGAAGACTCCCATTGGATGGATAAGCTTCCACTCGTTTTGCTTGGTATTCGCTCTGCATTTAAGAGTGATCTGAAGACTACAGCGGCTGAACTAGTCTATGGAACAACACTGCGGCTACCAGGTGGCTACTTCACTGCAGGGGATAAGTCATGCGATCCTACGGAATTCGCTCAAACACTTTCCTCTCACATGCAGTCCCTTCAGCCTGTTCCCCCTCGTTTGACTAGCCAACAGAACATCTTTGTTCCCCAGCCCTCCAATCTTGCACCCACGTTTTCGTTCGTGTACCTGTCCCAAAACGGCCTCTCCAATGTCCATATGACGGACCCTATGAAGTTCTCCGACGTACGCGCAAATCATTCCTCATCCAGCGCGGTTCCAAGGTCGACAAGGTTTCTATCGATCGTCTTAAGCCTGCGTTTTTGGAATCAACCTTAAGTGAGGTACAAGTAGCTACCAAAAAGGTTCAGCGGAAATCTGTGTCGTTCGGAACTCTTTGAACTTCCTCTCTGGTGGGGGAGTGTGTAGTGAATACTCTTATTTTAGTTTCAAGATAAATGTTAATTTTACCGTCTTGAATTTCGGAATAGTATAAATTCATTTTAAATTAGTTACCCCATTATAATTCAATTGTGAACCACATTAATACTAATTTTATGTATACTATATTATTTTATTGTATGTAAACATAATTAATTATATATCACAATTGTCAGTTAATTATTTATATTCAAATATTTATTTTAATCTAATGCCATGTCCATTTTACAAATAAATAATGGTGTCAATAATCCAGCAGGGTTGAAAGCACCTTAAACAGAAAAAAAAAAAAAAAAAAAAAAAATAGAAAACCAAAGGTTATATTTTCCACCTTTGGTACTGTCGCAGTTTCGCCTAACGGACTCAATACGGCTAGTGAGATAATCACTGGTTGGCACTTAACTAGCGGCAGTGCTTATGGCTACATCATCCAGGTTAACCTATACCGGATAGATGCGCTACGGTCCCAAGCCGTAGCTTGCCTAGGCCAACGACGACGACGTAAACCAACAGTTTATTATCTTTGGAGAATAGTCAGAAATTAAAAATGCGACTAATGGCGCTGGAAATGGAAATACTATTGAAAAAAAGATAGTTCTTTAATGAAGAGGATCCAGATTGTAATACGATTTTACTTTGCACGATGCGATAAAAATATTAATTAAAATTATTTCTGAAGCGGAGAAAGTTCAGTATAGTTGAACTTTTTATAGTTTAATTGACTCCGATTAGAGTTCTGTTATACTAAATTCATTATTTTACTTACTTAGTTCCCATCTGGAGGTCCCGTGCGATGCGTCTGCCCCGTCGGTAATCTCGCCACTACTCCCCGTCTCTGGCCAGATTTGTTCTCTGGCGCCGGATCAAACCCGGATTCTCTCTTTCTACCGTCTTGAGCCACGTCGTCTTTGGGCGTCCCCGGGGACTCGATCCCACTATTCTTCAGTACATCAGCCTTCTCGGAAGTCGGTCCTCCCCCATCCTCTCCACATGGCCGTACCATCTCCTCTGAGCATCCACCACTCTGTCCACTATGGTGAATTTAACGCCAGTCAATTCCCTTATATATTCATTTGTTCGTCTGTGGTACCAGCAGATGTTACAAATTCGGCGCAGATAATACATTTCCAACGATAATAACTTCTTCTTTTCTTTTAATTTCATCGTCCAGCACTCCGATCTATATAAAACTGTTGGTACCACTGTTGCCTGGTATAATCTAATTTTTAGCGGTCTGCTGACATTGTCGTTTTTCCCTATCTTGGTGAGTCTATTCATCGCCACATACCTCAGTTTAATTCTCTCTTGCACCGCTTTAAAGTCATCTCAATTTTGCGTGAACCACACTCATAAATATTTAAACTCCTTTACCTGCTCTATTATTCCCGACGCCAGTGCCACCGCCATCCGTTCTCTCGTCCTTCTTATCTTCATTGTCTTGGTTTTATTTAAATTTATCTCTAGCCCGTATTTTATGCATGCTTCTTCCACCCTAGTGGTAATTTCTTGTATTTCTTCCGCTGTCTCTGCTACCAGTACTATATCGTCTGTATATCTTAGATTGCTTACGTATTCTCTTCCGATTTTCACTCCTCCTTCGTAGTCATCGAGCGCCTCCCTCATCACCATCTCCAGGAGCAGATTGAAGAGATGGGGTGACAACGGGCATCGCTGTATCACTCCTTGGTTAGTTCTGAAGTCATCAGTTGTCATTTTTCCCTTCCTCACTCTTGCTCTGGTATTCTCATACAATCTTTTTATCAAATTAACAATATTTTCCTCGAAGCCAAAACGCATCAAAACCTGGTACATTCCCCTTTTCCACACCGAGTCGAAGGCCTGTCGAAAATCTATAAAAACACAGTATACCTCTTTGCCATATTCCCACATTTTCTGTCAGTTGGCATAGATTAAATATTTGGTCAGATGTGCCCCTGCCTGGTCTAAATCCTGCCTGTTCCTCTCCTAACAAAATTTCTTCCTTTTGTTGCATTCTCCTCTGGATAATCTTCGCTACTATCTTGTAGGCGTGTGGTAGCAGACTCACTGGTCTGTAATTACCACACATTGCTTTATCCCTTTCTTATGTATTGGTATTATTACACTGTTTATCCAGTCTTCCGGTAAGTTTCCACCATCTAGAATTCGCTGGTTTAAGCTATTCAGCCAGGTAGCTATTTTATCTCCTGCTTTCAGCAACTCTGCCGTCGCGCCGTCAATTCCTGAGGTCTTTCCATTTGGTAGGGAGGCCAGTTGATGCTCCGTTTCTTCTGTTAGTATGTGAGGCGTAGTTTCTCTTCCGTTTTCCACCCGTAATTCTGGGTATTCTCTTTCATCTACCATAGGGTTTTCCCCCTGTAAAATTCCCTTGTAATGCTCTCTCCAAATCCTCTTTGTTTTTACTAAATTCATACGCAGGTTAATACTGAAATTGTTTCTAAATTTGTATGGTGTTATATAGTAGTAATGCGACCTCCCCATCCCGTTGAAGTGGAGCTCCAAATGGGAGACGCGGTAAATAAATAAGAAAACAAAGTAATATGCTTTATTACGATAATTTAATACTTTTTTGTGTCTCGGCTTGGAACTTTCTATAAAAAACAGATGACAATGATACAGTTCATTGACTACTGTCCAATAATACTTTAAGTTTATGAAATACATTGTAATGGTAATGAAAATTATTTAATTAACTTTTCTATTTTATATAATCAAAGTTTTCTGCAGAATCACATTGAAGACTTCCTAATTTTGTGTTACTCGGGTCGGAGTAAAAATAAATTTGGCCCTGAAAGGGAATTGAAAATGATAAGCCTCCAGGAACGTATCAGAATCTTTTAAAAAAAAAAGAAGAATATTAAGGAAATTGGAAAAATCAATATCTTAAGGTAAACTCAAATAATTATAACTGTTTTTAACAAAAACGTAAATAGTATTATAAGTAGCGTTGCGCCATTTGTTACGAAATTCAATACTTTATTTTAAAACACAAATTATGCTTGAAGTTTACATATTTTTTTCTCAGTAATCAAGATCTGCGCTCATTAACAGCTAGAGTTACCAACTTTTAAATTTAAGGAAACCTGAGATTTAGGCTCGGCCGCCGTGTCGAGCCGACCGGTAGCAATTTAGCAGTGCCATTTGATAATTATTTACAGACGCTTATTAGCTTCAATCTTGGTTCCTGAATGACTTCTTTACTAAGTAATGCATTAAATCGAATTAAAAACAAATTTTTTATACTTTTTCTTGTATAAATTGAATAAAACCGGAGAGTCATAACCAAAGCCGGAGAAAACCAAATCCAGTCAAAAACTGGAGAGTTGATAACCCTATTATTGATAACCCTATTAACAACTCTTTGAAAAATTGAAAAGAGCAAATTCATATTACTGGTGCCAGATGGCGCTGATTCACCGTAGTAAAATGCCTCGTAAGTATGAATATTTAAGAGTAAAAATGTTACCTCTTAAATGACTGTGTTTTGTAGAATTTGAATATACACACTTCCTTCAAAACCACCGTTCATTCATACAAAACTGATTGGTTCTCTGACGAGATTTGTCCAAGCTATTTATGAGACCCATGGAAAAGTTACTTGATGTTAACTAATTGTCTTTTCCATTTTCTGTACGCAGAGAAAAATGTTTTGTAGTAAAAAAATTGCTTGAAAGTTTAAACGAAAACTCGTATTTGAATAATTCACAAATTAATTTTTTGTTATCGAATCAAAAATTTACTACGTTTTTCTTTGTATCAAAATAATATTTTTCTTAAATTTTTTGCAAAATTATTTATTTATTCTAAATTAGGAGGTGGTTTTGCAAATTTCGGAAGACAGGAAGTGTGATTGACTCGCCAAGACTCGTCCAAGAGACGTTCCAACGCAGCCCAAAAAAGTCTATTCGTCGTGCCTTAAGTGAACTGCAGCTACCAAGATCAACGGTACACAAAGTTGTACACAAGAGATCGCATCTTTACGCGTCTAAAGTGCAAATAGTCTAAGCTTTACAAACCAGATTACACATTGAGCTTTCTCCTTTGAAGTCGCCATTTTCGTTCAAGCTTCTATCAATAGCAACTTGACACTCAGATTACAACCTGTAAATCAAGAAAAAACTTCGTTAGTTAAGCAACAAAATGCAAAAAAACTGCATTATTCTATCTCTTTTGATTTTGTTGTAATAAAATTTTAAAACCGGAACAGGACTTTGTGGACTCCCTGTATATAATTTATGGTATTAAAAATATATAACTTTTTTGTTAATTGGAATTATATAGTGTAATTCATTATGAAATATGGTGAAGTTTTCCACTGATTAAACTCCAACCATGCATGACTCACTATTAAAAATCAATTCAGAACAATGTGTAATATTTTAAGTTTTGTACAAAATCAGAAGGGAATAAGCGGGCTTCCTACCGTTGGCTAGAATCAATATGTCGGTTTTTCTCCAAGAAAGGGTTTTCACTGTAGTGTTACATTTAGTGTAAGTCGTACAAGAGATGAGAAACGACATGTAAGAAGGAATCTAGAGGATTCAGTTAGGCGTTTATTGGAAAAATTGAGAAAATAGGCAATGTTGCCGATCAGCTAAGACGTGGAATTAAGTCTGCTGGACGTGATGTTCTGATGAGAATTTCTGAATATTTGCAAAGGTCCCCTCACAAATAATTACGAAGATTTTCGACTGGAATTGATGTGTCACAAATCAGTATGAAAGCTATTCTACATTCATACGCTGTGATTGCTGCTGTCCAACAACTGCAGCATTCAGGTTTGCAGAAGTGAGTGGGGTCCTATGAATGGTGTGAAGCATTTATTCAGAAGAATCCAGATGCTTGAACTCACACATGCTTCACAGATGAAGCATGGTTTCTTATAAGTAGATGTATCAATTCCCAAATCGCACAAATATGGGTAATGAGAACCCATATACACTGCATGCGATACCTCTTTACAAAAGGAAGCTTTGTGTGTCGTGCGCAGTAAATCAAAGATTATTTAACCAAGTTTCACCCAAGGAATCATTACCACAGGGCGTTACATTGCCATATTGATAGCTGGTGTGGATATTTCATAGTTTGATAGTTGTCGTCCGTGGTTGGGTAACAGTGTACGTAGACAGGACAAGACATCATACATCAGGGAGGAGCATGATCCTTCTTCGGGGCTCAACTTCTTTCTAAAAATCTGTAGCCAACAAGCTCTCCTGATCTATCACCTCTACATTTCTTTTTTGAGATCATTTGAAAAACGAAGATTACTGCAACAATCTTCACAACACGGAAAAGCTACAGTATAACATTACGAAAAACTCTGGATGATTCCTGTGAACGTATTGCGACAAACCTACAACTAATAACCCAGGGGAAATAGGGGAAGATTCTGTCAGAAAAAAATTTCCCAAATATCACTGTGGAAGAAACTTGAAAAAGAATGTGAAATGTCTTGAAAACTGCAAAATGTCAGTGAATGATCTTCAACTTTTAAATTAAATCCAGATTAAGAATAATTAAAAATAATTGAAGAATAATTGAAGTACGCTTCATTTTCTGAGACACATTCTTGAAATGTGAAGTAACAAAGATACACACAAAGGAATAGAAGTATACAGATTAGTAGAAACAAATATTCTTATAAAATTACAATGTATACATAAATTGCCTTTACAAATTCAACTCAATTTCAACTGAATTTGTAAAGCTAATTTATGGACACACTGTATTTAATTCGCATGTATTACTTTACTTTGCAGCAATACATTCTAAGTAGATTTACTTACAAAATATACTGTGAATTCAGCTACAGTGCATGAATATGTACACAGCAGAAATTATGGTGATACATATTAATATGATTTGTGTATGTCAGCGCCCGTAGCGCAGTGGGTAACAGTTTCCTTATAAGCGAAGTGAAAACATTCAGGTCGGGAGTTTGACTCCCGATGGTGTTTGTAATAACAATGTGAGAGTTAGTACAGTGGGTCACATTAGTTGGCTTGAGCGCCGTGCTAGTTTCTGGCCCTCCTGGCCAATTACTGTTATATGATAATTTGTTTTTCTGAATATAACAATTCTACGGGAATTACAACAACAGCTTAAATAACTCTCTCTCTCTCTCTCTCTCTCTGTTGTGTGTGTGTGTATGTGTGGGTATTACAATATATCGCTGTAATTATGTTCATACATCGTAGCTGAAGTCAAGGTACATTTTTGTAAATAAACCGAAACAAAAAATGTTGATTTAAAATAGTGATATATGTTTGCGTATAATTTTTTTCCAGGTTTCTTGTTAGAATTCTTCACATTTGAAAAGCCTTATTCCTACAAGAAGGTCTTCTATTTAAATATATGATTCCATTTCGTCTATCAAACGATTTAATAGAAAGTGAGAGAGATTAAAAGTGAAGAATCATTGATCTTTTTTTTTATTTTTAAGGTCAAATCGAGGGAGATAAATAACATCGGATTTAAGATTAATGAGATTCATATCGAAGTTATATTTTATTCATTTAATCTTTATAATTTTCGCTATTCTTTTAAAACCTTTTTTAAATGGATTTATTATTATTTAATAATAATTAATCAGTGGCAGTTCGTATTTGGTTTCGAGGTACGACTGTGATTTACTTGACCTAGAAATGTGTTAACTATCTATGACCATTTAGGTTAATTTTATAACGATTCAAAACTGGAGAATCCAACATTCTTTTATGCTATGAATATTCTCTGATTGTGGAAAGAGAATCGGTGCAAAACAGTGCCAGGAATTAGGCGACTTCTGGAAAAGCGTTAAAGAAAAAAATCACTAAAACGAAGTGGAAGGAAAATAAGGAGGAGGAAGATATGATGTCGATGGTTTGTCTACGCCTACGGTAGCAGTCAGTCAGAGTTCTAACATTATTAAGCCCCATTACAAAGCAGAAGACACTATTAGAAGGATTTTGCAGCGTATTCAAGTTGCTTTTGCTAATGGAAAAGGCATGAGAAAAAACAGAAATGGTTGCAGATGTTAACTCATTTCCGTGGAATGAAAATGGAAATGAAATTCGTCTTTAGTGTAAAGATAATTCATTTTTTGTGAATATCGAAAATTTGCTCTGTTGCAAAGGTTTCAACTTAAAGGTATTTTAGCATAATTACCGACACTGTATCTGTTACAGATTGTATCTGTTTATTTAACTGCATAACTAAAGAAGAGGGGTCCGAATACAAAACGAGAGATTCCTTTATAGAAGGGGTGTCCAACCTTTTATTTTGAGAACTGAGTTATTCTTAAACATTGGCCAGGAAGAGTGACCTACCCAGTCCTGCCCGTACTCAACTACCACTCCCTCCCCTACCTCTCCCTACTGCCATACCTTACAATTACACTCATGCCCACCGTCATTATTTTCACTATACTAAAGTGTAAAAAAGGACAAAATTGCAAACTTAAAGTTTTCTTTTCTTTTATGATTATTTTAATACAATGATTATTTTAATGCAATCGACTCACTAATACTTCGTGATAAAAAGCAGTTGGAAACCCCTTTTCTATAGACTGACTATAATAATTATAATAAGTTAAACCAATGAAGTTTGTTCATATATAGTTCTTTATTTGCTTCCTGAGTAATGAATTCAAGTTGACAAGGCGAATTGATGTCCACGAGATTGATTATATCAGTTTCAGACGTTTCCCATAAACTACAACAACAAAAATAGTTTATTTTTCTACAATAAAAACGTATTATATATGAAGTTACACATAAAGTTGCTACAGACAACTTCGATTGATTCAACCCGTATACGAGACTCAGCAGTAAGTCAAAGGACGAGGGGCGTAACTGGAATAAAAAAGTTAGGGCCAACTTTTATAATTACTCCCAAAGATAATGAGTGCTTCTAGCAATAGGATTGTGTTCATCCCCCCCCCCCCCGAACATTTTTACTCCAGTTACGCCCCTCGTCCTTTAACTGACTGCTGAGTCTCGTATACGGATTGAATCAATCAAGGACAAATCGACAATTCACCTACAGGAAAATTGCATTCGGCTTTCATTAATCATTAGCAACCTGTCGGAAATTTGTAACTTCTTATCATGACTTAAAATGAAAAAGAACTGTTCGATATAGAAGGCTTATTATAATATATATACAGTCACCACCTTATTGTCACCACTTTATAGTGCCCAAGTTAAAGGCACTATTTTTGTAGTGACAACTTAATTCAGGCAAGTGAAGGGTTGCCCAGAATCGCTCTATATACATATTACTTTCTATATGCGAGTGTTCATAGTATCAAAAATAGGTTGCGTTAGTCACTTCCTTTTTTAGTTAGTTTTGGTCTATCAGTATATGTGGAAGTGAGGCACTGTTTCGGTGCTACTGGAGCACCTACGGACTAAGGTAAGCTTATCTCATAGGAGAGTAGGCCTCAGTTCCACAGGATTTTACGCGCTGCCCTATTTTGGATTTTTGCCTACTTTTTTTTATTTGCCAATTTTTTTTATGCAAGAAGGAGGGATCAAGGGCAAACGCCCCCAAAAATGCCCCCCAAAAGAAGGAAAAGGAGAGAGTCGAAATCAAGGTCTCTAAAGCTGTTAAAACCTATACCATTTTTTTTTTAATTTGGAAAAGAATGTACAGTGTGTAAGATGCATGTATGTGTATTGAGAAATAGAAGGAGAAAAGTATGTTTGAGAGCATGCTGGACTGCTCACAAGGTAGATGAAACACGGAAAAAGATCAGCTAAAGAGGACAGTAACAGGAGAAACGGGAGTTCCAGCACTCTGTCTCCTACCTAACATCCCTCCCCCCCCCTAGAGTATTTCCCTGGTCGATTGGTGTCTACAATTTCCTCCTATAAACTATAATTTCCTCCTACTAATGCGATTAATTACTACTAATGCAACTAGAACTTATCCCAAATATTGGACTGATACGATAACTACATTTAGTGTTAGCTCCTCAATGAAGGCGTTATTAGTCCTCACACAAGTTATCACCGGATAATAAACACACACACACACACACACACACACACACACACACACATATATATATATATATATATATATATTATATATATATATATATATACATATACAGGGTGTGGCAAAAGTCGCTTTACCGAGAACAGTGAAATCACCTTGCGAAGAATAATATTTATTATTTATTACAGAAATTGTTCAGTTGTCCTCCATCATGTTCAATACACACGTTACATCTTTCAACCGCTGAACAACAAACAGCACGATACAGTTCTTTGTTATTATTCAACGTCTCGAACTCTTGGCGTATCAAAGTCTCCATGTGATCGAAGTCCCACGGTTTCTTGTCGTAGACTCTATCTTTGACTATACCCCACATTGAATAATCACATCACATTGATTATTCAACACACACAATGAATGAATAATCACATCACATTGATTATTCAATGTGAGGTATCACAATTATCGATTGTGATTTTTTATGTTCATTTCGTGCTCTATATAAGGTCTTTGGTCCATCTATTATTGAATCTAAAACTTAGAAACATTCATTAGTACATTATTTTACTACTTTTTACAAATTCTTAATTAGTTTATATTAGTTAACTAACTTATTTGACTTATTTAATCGTATTAAATAATTTAATTGTATATATCGAATGCTATTTAAGAACTGAAACTGTCTATGAATACAGGCTTGGACGAAACGAGAGGTGGGCATCACGTGACGGCTATACTTGTTCCTTATTTGTAGAAACTTCATTCTTCCCATTACACGTATGAACATGTTTAGACTTGTCTGGCTGTTTTCGTGCCAGAAGTCACAAGCATGTACGTGCTTTTCGAAATACTTTCAGGCCTACGTGCATTTATATTCTACCTAACTTATGTTTGAGAATATAATAAGTTCCCATTTTACAAACCCAACATTCCCTCTCCTAAAAAAAAATTAATTAGCTAATTAAATTTGAACTTGGAGTATAGACAAAAGTGTTCCGATTAATTTTGTGCAATTTAAAGACGGACAAGAAATTTCACGAGGTAGGCTAAAAGCTGTAGCTCATCTCAACTCAATTTTATCAAAATGGGGTTCCTAATAAGAACTGACTCCTTCGAGGCGCTGATAGAAAATCTCGGATCGTTTCCTCAAAAACTGTCTACCTTCCATACTACTTTCTTGATTACTTTGACTGAAAACTGAGATGCTGCAAATTGAACACATTAAACAAGTACATATTACCCTAAGAAATTATGGGTTATATTTCCTAACGATATGACCTTAATCAGGGCCGGACTTTCACCTGCTGAGGCCCTAAGCTATATGAAATTTGAGGCCCTTCTCTAAAAAAATTCGGGTGAAAAAATTTAAAATAATTATTACTATAATTATATTTTTATATTAATGTTAATGATAAAGAAAAAATAATATATATATATATATTATATATATATATATTATATATATATATATATATAGATTATATATATATATAATATATATATATATATATAATTTTTGATGAATTAGTGTTAAAGAATAAAAACTAATGATAAAATAAAAATATATTTAAAAAAATGAGGCCCCCGAGGGTGTGTGGCCCTAAGCTATAGCTTATTTAGCTTATAGGTAAGTCCAGCACTGACCTTAATACAGTGGAAATTTATATGTCTACTACGTAGCACACAACCATACAATGTTAAATTATAGTTGTATCCCTCGACAGCGAACTCCTGTCACTTCCAAAGGAACAAGAACTGGTTTTACATATTATAGAGAGTCCTCCATAAAACTCATATAACCAATTGTCTCCTTGCAATATTACTTTCGACCAGTTAACAAAACAATACTAAAAACTATTATTCAAACATTACTACGATAATATTCGGTGCTTACTGTACACTACAAATAGTTTTCACTTATAAAACAATTTTAACTTTTTCCTCACTCCTGTTTTCTTCTCTCCAAAATTTTACTTTGAACCCATTCTTTGTCAGGCAAAGTGTATCAGGGCTCTGGCACTTTTGGTTGTTTCGGTTCTTCGCCTCGGTTTCCACCCTGTCGTTGTCTGGTGGGTAGCCAATTGTACCATGACGGGTATTCTTGCACATCGTTGTTGGGTGTGGTTTCTGTTATTTCAACCGTGTTCTCGCCTTCCTCCACTTGAGGATGGTTCTCAACTACCGCGAAAGTCTCCCTTGGTAACCAGGCCTTCTTCAGTCGGTTTATGTGGACTGTCTGAATCTTCCTATCGATATGCAGTATATTCCTTTAATTTGTACGTCCGGAGGGCTCAGAAAACTCGGGTCACTCGATAAGGTCTCTTCCAATGCAGGGACCTTTCGTATATTTGGTCCAGTTTTAGTCTCATTTCGCAAAAGAACCGTATCGCCTTCCAGAATTTCCGAAGTATGCTGACGTCTATTGTAATACCTCTCGGTTTCTTCGTGAGACTCTTTGGAGTGCTTCTACGTCTGTTGGAAATCATGGTTCAATCGCGTTCGTGCCTCTGCCGAAAAATGATCTCCACTGGAATAATCCAGAACCCGATTCTGGAGCAAATCGGAATACGACAGGCTACAATCACATCCGAGAAACACGTAAAACACAATTTCATTGACTGACCGTTGATACAAAGTGTTCAAGGACAGAATGACGTACTTCAGTTGTAGGTCGCATGAGTGGGGGTCTCCTTCAGTTAGAAAGTGGAGGTTTTTCCTTATACTCCAATTGAATCGCTCTGTGATCCCATTGAATTCCGGGTGATAGACTGTTGTTAGTGAAGATTCTATTTACAGATATTTACACGCATCTTGGAAAGTGCTTGACACGTTTTCCGACCCACGATCACTCACTATTTTGTCCATACAACCAATTTTACAAATATACGACAACAACCCATCAGCGACAGTTTCTGCACTTTTGTTTCGCAACGGAATAGCGTTTACATACCGTGTGATTTTGATCTAGTCGTCATGTGTTCTAGATGAAAGCAAAGGATTGGATGTTTTTTATCAATTACGGCGTTATTCTCTCATCCTTAACTTGCCCGAAATGTGACAGTGAGTGCCTAACACGAAAAGATCAGAAGATATTTAGGTGAAATAACCAATATCAGCCTGTTAGGTTAATTGAATGTCCGGTTAGGTCAACTGAAGGCCTGGTTAGGTCAACTATACACCCTTGATGAGCCAATAAACATGTTTAGGGCCACACACACATATATATATATATATATATGTGTGTGTGTGTGTGGGAACGGTTCACATTCTTCTTCACCACACTATTGACTGCTCCAACGAAACATCATTACCAAATATCTCTTTCGGGCATTATTTTATCTAGTTTATTCTCAAAAGTCTCCAATGTACGGGAACTCACAACAACTTCATCTGAACTATTCCAGAATTTTACTATTCTGTTTGAAACCTAAGTTGTACTTAACCAGTGGCGGCTCGTCGGTAGGCACTGCGGAACTGCAGTACCCTAAATTTTTTATTTACAATTGAAATAATCAAGAACAATATAAGGATGAGCCCACTGAATAACTTTTTCAATAACTTTTGAAACTTTTATTCATTGCTCAATGTTCATCCTTTTATTTCAGTAATTATTTCAACCCATTCTTAGAGACAGCACCCCTAGAATTTTTAGTCACGAGCCGCCACTGTACTTAACTACGAATTGCATCTTTGTTAAAAAGCTTAAGGCAGGTCCTTGTCCTATCATTGCGATCTTTTGTAAAAGTTTCCGCATTAGGTTCAATCTAACATTATCCTTATTTCTAATTTCAATACAGTGGTTGTAGGCTTAAAAGCATGATTCACATGACACCCAAATCTCGCTCCTTCTATTCTTCATTTATCTAACTTCCAACCAAGTTATACTCAAATTCTGTATTGTCATGATCAGGATTGTTTCGCTTAAACCATTTGGCTTAAACCATTGTTTAAGTCATTTTTAAAAACCAAAAAGCCATTGGCTTTTATAAAAAACCACTGGTTTTTGGCTTTTTAAAAAAAAAAAATGTTTTTTACCAACCCTGGCCACGACCAACATGCATAACTTTACACTTTTCCACATAAATTTCATCACCCATCTATCTGCCCAAGCATCTACTTCATCAATAGCATTTTGTTTTCTCATGACATCTGTTAAAGATCTTACAGTTTGGCCCAATTTTGTATCATCTGAAAATATTGAGGTTTTACTATTTCAGTAGATCCCCATTCCAAGTCATTAATATAAACATAAAAAGTAGAGGTCCAAGTACTGGCTTATCTTCAAACTTAATATGTAAGAGCAAATTGGCTACTCTCTCAACTAATTACCTCTTTTCATGGCCCTCTACGGCCAACACAGAGCTCTCATGTCACACACACACCACACACATATATATATTATATATTCTATCTATATATATATATATATATATATATATATATACTGTATATGGTGCTAGGACCGTTCGCTACTGGACAATTCGCTACCGGACATTTCGCTACTAGGACATTTCACTACTAGGACATTTCGCTACCGGCATCTAACTTCGCTGTCGTTAAAGAATTTTCTCCTATAAGAGAACATGCCCAGTCCTGCAATCTTGCCCTTTTGGATAAACATTTTAAAACTTTAGCCTCATCATCTGATGACACTTCTCTTAGAATTTTTAGATTTTGAATCTCTTTATAAAAACCGACATTTAACATTGATCCCTCTGCCTCTCCCCTTTTGGTTACTAACCTAACCTAACCTAACCTTACCTAACCTAACCTAACCTAACCTAAACGCAACTCAGAAGAAAAAGTATAGGGACTGTGAGCAGAGGATCCATAATTTACTGAGAAGATACGATTCTGGAAATAAACTGGAATTCCTTCGCGCTATTGCGCATAATCTTAAATATTTTTAGATATTTTATTCTATCAAATGTTTTATGCATTCTTTTCATTCTTTTTAAAAAATAAAATTCTTTTAATAATTCATGTAATCATGCGTAATAATTTATGTAATTCATGTAATCATTTAATAATCCTTGTATTCATTTAATATTCTCGTAATTTTTTAATAAATTTGATTACCTTTTTAATTTTACTTACTGGTAAATTTATATATGGTAGCGAATGTCCGGTAGCGAAATGTCCTAGTAGCGAAACGTCCAGTAGCGAAATGTCCGGTCGCGAAATGTCTGGGCACCATATATAATATATATATATATATATATATTATATATATATATATTATATATAGTTTACTTTTTCACACACTGAACATTCAGTTATAACATTTAAACTTAGAAATGTAGGCCTAAACATGTTTATTGGCTCATCAAGGGTGTATAGTTGACCTAACCAGGTCTTCAATTAACCTAACCGGTCTTCAATTAACCTAACCAGGCCTTCAGTTGACCTAACCGGACATTCAATTAACCTAACAGGCTGATATTGGTTATTTCACCTAAATATCTTCTGATCTTTTGTGTTAGGTACTCACTGTCACATTTCGAGCAAGTTAAGGATGAGAGAATAACGCAAAATTGATAAAAACATCCAATCCTTTGCCTTCATCTAGGACACATGACGACTAGGTCAAATTCACACGAGTGGCACGTTCATAATTCTATCGCAAGCACCACTAACTGAATCCAGTTTGAAAAATAGTCAGAACAAAACCCAACCAGCTAATTAAATCGCAGAGTAGTGAAAAATAGCCCAACCAGGAAAACTATTTTATGAAAAAAGTACATTAGAACCAAACAGAATATATTTTATTAAAAGAAGTACATTTCAACAATTTGCACAACATAAGATATATATTTTCTTAGTCAGTTTTTGAATGGCAATTCAATATACTGTACTGTTTTATGCGCGTGAGAGGGTTAAAACGAATATTAACCAAATTTAATGTTTTTCAAGATCATGCTGCAGTTGAGAGAATTTTTCTGCTTTTGGCCTGATACAGTCTAAATTAAGAAATAAATTAGGAGTTGATAAAGCTTCTAAACTTGTATTTATGTATAAATGTTTTAACAAATAACTAATGTGAAATAAATTTAGAGGCTATATCTATAAACTAAATAGCTATATGCACAAAGTCAAATTAAATGTTTATTTTATTTAGTTTATGGTTAAACTATTGATTTCTTTCTTTTTCTAATTGTGCAGCAATTAAATTATATGAGAAATACTCAAAGTTTTTCAATTTCCTCATATATATAAGCCTACAGGCTCATATTAAAACCAAAAAACCATGGTTTTTGAGTTTTTATAAAAAAATAATAGTTTTTGTTTCTTTAAAAAAAATGGTTTTTTACCAACCCTGCTTTCCTCCACTCTGAAATCCAGGATATAGAATATATGAAAGGAAAGCCAGTATCTGTAGCTGTGGCTGTCTAAAGTATCATACTGTATAATTTGAAGTTTTCATCATCTAGTTATTAAACTGGCCTAGCTTTTATAACTAAAATAAGCTTCAGACAACCAGTTCCATTCTTATCAATGATGAAATACTGTACCTATAGCAGGACTCTACTCTAACTTCGCCTAGGGATACTCCATACAGGTGAGCAATTTTTGCATGATGGTATGAAGGTGGACTAGAAAACCTGAAAATAAGTACATAGCAACAAGTAGTAAGGTTATTTAATTGTGCTACTGACAGGCACCTATAAAAGTCCTCAACATTTATCATAAATTCAAGACCTAAAATATTTATTGTCTACGTAACATCTGAATAGTTTCACTATATACGTACCTTAAATTTGTATTTGTGACATCTAAGTAATTAATTTTAAACTCATTACATTTTCCAAGAGCCTAGAAGGCTAATTTAAGTATCTAGCAATATAATATTTCCTTCCAATGAAATGCTGGCTGAAATTTTTTTTTAAGTTTACTTAACCATGCTGGATTTTTGAAGAAAATTTAAATTTGTAATTAGTTTAACAGAATAAAAAACATTTTGGTTTGGACACAATCTTAAGTCTAAAACTAAAGAGTATGCAGACATGTCAAAGTAATAAATATACTTATAATTTTCATACAATGAATACATGAACTAGAAAATTGTAAAGAACAATGAGCCTAATGTGTGAAAACACACACACACACACACACACATGCCCGAAATCTATAATAATAATAATAATAATAGCTACCTGAATGTAAAAATTTGAATGGTATGGCCTACAATTCTCTCAATATGTATATGTACTTTACTCTTATATTACATTACATTTGGAAAACATGAAGTCACTCAAGCCAATCCATGTCTGAGCTACATTTTTTTAATAATAATAAAATCTTGCAAGATGTCACACTCAAGTCAGCTAGTTAATATACAGCTATTTATTATCACCATAGTAGCCTATATAACTGAAGCAATAGTAATGAGTAACTTATATTACAAACATTTTGAGTTCCTTTCCTGACAACAAACTAAATATATATTAAACATGTAGAAACATTTGTAGAAAAATTGTCTTTTAGTATGATATATTATTATTTCTAATGAAACATTAAGCTCCCACTATGACTGAAAGGGTTAAACTTATTTTTATATTAAGTCTGTTCCAAACTCCTGCTCTTTCTTACCTAATATGCCACTTGTGTTTGAAAACTGTACAGACAGTGCCTGAACAATATTTTCTATTAAAAATTGAGCCATAAGAATATTCACTGGTGCTGATTTGTATGTTTCAAATGAGTGTAATCTTTAAAGAATTAAAACTATTAAAGATCAAAGATGTTATCGGTATGGCATACAGCATTTAATATTCATTTACAAATGTATGAACAAAATTATTCACTTATATTGGACTAATAAATACTTTATAACTGATCCCTCAGTATAGACTCGATGCTGTGACCTCCAGATCAGCAGCCCAGCATTTTAAACACTAGGCTATGATTATACATGTCTAAGTTTGTACAGTGTAGAAGAAAAGTTTACTGAGAAACTTAAAAATTTTGAAGTTCATAAAACATTACTAATCAGGGGGGAGGGGGGCAACAAGCTTGCCTTTCACGAGATGCAGAATCATCGCGCAAAACATTTGAAAGATTGATTGGGCTTGTTTTCAAGTTTTAAAATTTTATTAAAACAAATAAAATAGTGTTACAACATCAATTTATATGTTCTTTGTACATTTTATAAGCAGAGCAATAAATGAATATGAATTTCATTAAATTTGCAACACTTAAACTCATTCTTATTGGATTAAAGAGCATGATAAACCCCACTGAAGCCTGTTTAGGGCTACATTTCTAAGTTTAGTCATTATAGCTACGCTCCTTGAAATCTTTTCAGCGTTTTTATTTACATGAGCAAGCCAATGCAGTTATTCTTTTTCCTCTGTTTACTGCTATCTTATTTTTCCTCTGTTTACTGCTATCTTTTTTCCTCTGTTTACTGCTATCTTATTTTTTGCTGCTGTCTAGTGAATACGTAACACAGAGCAATGGCCTGTGGAACAAGTTAACCTGACATTAAATTTAACCTTTTCAAATGAGAAGAATGGTTCAATCACTAATTATGAAGAACTTTCTGGCTTCAGCAAGCTTGTCAGGGCCACAGCCTACTGTTTGAGGATTGTTCACCGCTGTTTAACTACAATTAACAAATAGCTAAATAAGAGCAAATACAGTTACTTTGAGGCTGCAGTCAAGTACTGGATAGGGCATACAGAAAAAAAAATCTGGGGTAACCTACCAAAACTGAGATCAAACAGCTATCTACTCTGACACAGTATTAACTGCAGGCAAATACGCTACTTTGCTGGTAAATTAATGTCAATTGTTACTGCAATGTATTTATGAAATGAGGAATCATCGCGCAAAACATTTGAAAGATTGATTGGGTTTGTTTTTAAGTTTTAGAATTTCATTAAAACAAATAAAATGTCCAAAGAAACATATTAGTAATTTTAGAAATTTTGTTTCATGGCAAACTTTTTGGTAATTTTTTACTATCAGTCCGGCCTCTGGAAACTGAAAATAAAGTTTACCATAAGACTCTTTACATTTTTTTAAACAACTTTTATTAAGTACAATATGAAGGCAAATGCCGATTAAAGCTATAAAATTAATGTTAAGAAATTATTTTTTTGAGCGATAAAATCGCGGATCATGTTTTTGGGAGTGATAAAATGGCTGATCCCACAAAGGTTAGGAACGTACCGCTAACAAAATTGGGGGGTTTGACTTGAACTCGAAAGATTTTAGTGTCATGATGGCGTCGGTTTGCGATGGTTGTAACTATTCACTGTGTTTAACTTCATGCAAATTTTTTGATGATGAAGAGGCTGCATTTAATTTTTATGTAGAACACGGTGTATTGCTAAAAGAATTTATTTGCCCTAAGAAAAACAAGGAAGGTATTGTTTGTGGTAATAAGTGTGTGTTCGATAAAAAGAAAAGCATTTCGTTGCTATAGGTCGGTGCGTGATAAGAAACGGAGAAGGGGAACACGCATATATTGTGATTTTTTTCAGTCAGTTTATGAAAATACGTGGCTAGAGAGGTGCAGCTTTAAAATTAATTTAAACCTAGTTTTCATCGCGTTCTACCTAAGACCAAATTTTAGTATCAAACTAGCAAGGGATGAACTAGGTTTATCCACAAAAACCATCGTAGACTGGGCCAGTTTTTGCAGAGAGGTGTGCGTTTTTCACTGTATCGACAATAGCGAGAAAATAGGTGGTCCTGGAACAGTGGTGGAAGTGGATGAGTCCAAGTTTGGGAAAAGGAAATATAACTGTGGAAGAGCTATTGATGGCCAGTGGGTATTCGGAGGTGTGCAACGAAACACAAATAAAATTTTTCTTGTTCCTGTTCAGGACCGTAGCTCTGAGACCCTAATTAAACTTATTAAAGAAAGAATTTTGAGTGGGACTACCATTCATAGTGACTGTTGGAAGGCGTATTCTTCACTTGGAGAGGAAGGTTATACCCACCTTAACGTGAATCATTCCATTAATTTCGTCGATCCGACAACAGGAGCCCACACCCAAAACATCGAAAGGAAGTGGCGAGATATTAAACAGAACGTACCGAGGTATGGGAGACGTAAAAAGCATTTTGTTGGGTATCTAGCAAGATACATATTCTGCTTGAAATATCAAGAACCCAAACAAAGGCTACACGCTTTTCATGTTGCAGCGGCTCAGCTCTACAAACCACATTAAAAAAGAAATATATATATATATATATACAAGTAAGAGTAGTACCTAAAATTAGGTTAGGTTAGGTTAGGTAGGTTAGGTTAGGTTAGGTAGGTTAGATTAGGTTAGTATAGTTTTACGGTATATATATATATACAGTGAATATATACAGTGTTCGTTTTACTACATATATATAAATGTGTATATATATACCTTTTAGGTCACTCATGTTGGCTGTTTCTACAATTTCCATAATTTATATATCAATGGACTCGTTTTTACATCGCGAATGCGCCCTAGATAGTCTCTACTGAAGGAATTACCCTCATTTTAGGGTATTTTTTCACACTTATACCCCAAAACAAACTTCGTGTCGTAACTTAGTTTTGGGCCAGTTCCCTCACTTGAGACTATCCAAATCGCATTCCTGAGGTAATAACGAATCCATTGATCTATAAATTATGGGAATTGAAGAGACCGGAGTGATAGTAAAAAATTACCAACTTTTTTCCTGAAACTGTACTGTGCATGTTTAAACTAACATTTATTTCAGAAGTTTTGCACTATCTGAAAAGGATTGTCAGATAACCCCATTCTGTCACTAAGGCCTCTAACTTGCTTGCAAATGGTAGTTCCACACAGTAGGCCTATATGTATATTTGTGATTTAAAAAGTCTGATGCTAGACTCTCAGACGTCTTTGGTGGAATTTTGGTAGGCTCGCTAGTAAGCCGTGGCTAATTCATTTGATGACAGTGACTCATAGTGCCTGGCACCTATGATACCATAGTACTTGAATAGTATATATGTCTATTGTTAACGATATGATTATTATTATTATTATTATTATTATTACGTATATTCGAGCATGTAAATGCTTCAGTTAGGAATTCATTTTCTCCTTTGTGTTTCTTGTTTTTCTACATCCTTTTAAGATTTATAAAATCTAAAACCAAACACGTCTGGACTAGGAATCAGATTCTATCTGGAAAGGGTTCATACGAATGTTTATATGTGCATATAAGATTAATAATTGAATGACAGAGGTACTAAGAACTGTATTATTATTATTATTATTATTATTATTATTATTATTATTATTACGTATATTCGAGCATGTAAATGCTTCAGTTAGGAATTCATTTTCTCCTTTGTGTTTCTTGTTTTTCTACATCCTTTTAAGATTTATAAAATCTAAAACCAAACACGTCTGGACTAGGAATCAGATTCTATCTGGAAAGGGTTCATACGAATGTTTATATGTGCATATAAGATTAATAATTGAATGACAGAGGTACTAAGAACTGTATTAAACTTTATATTTAGGATAAAGACGATGACGTAGCGCAAAAATAATTATATTTGGCTGCATCCAATGTTTCGGGGGACTCTATCGCACTTTCAATGCCTGATAAATAAAAGCTAAAAATGTATAAATGACAAAAATATATAAACGTAGAGAGCTAAAACTAAATCTAAAGTACAAAATTAAAAGTGTTCAAGAATAAAAATTAAAATTACAAAGCAGAAACACATAATCCAAAATCAAATCGAAAGTAAAAAAATATAAATGACATTTAATAGTGACGCATATAACGTTAATAACATGATATTTAAAATTACAATAAACAGATTGTAGAATGCACAATTATCCGGGTTGTGCGAAAATCCCATTTTCTTTTATAAATAGCCATAGAAAACCTCGTTTATTGGGTAACTAAAACTTGAAATCGATCTATATTAACTTTGATGCTTCTGTTTAAAATATTCACAGGAACAATTAACATTTTTAATAATATATATGCACAAAGAGAGAAATTGCTTTGAGAATCTTTTTCTCGGAACTGGAAATTGTCAAAACGTAGCCTAGCTTGACTTAAAGGGCTGGCCTACTACGCTTATGGTCGAAGCGATAGGTTATATTTAGTTGAGCTAAGTTAGATGTGATTGTGTTAGGTCAAGTAACAATGTCACATTAAGTTTTCGGTGGTATTCAGGAATAAATAAAAAATGTTTAATTAATATAAATCCACAAATTTAAAAATTAAATAATTGTACAGCCAAAATAAATTAAAAATTGAAAGTGAAAAATTTTACGTTAGAACCGTTAGAACCGAAAAATAAATTGAAACGATGCGAGATTTGAGAATATTAGCGAAGTTAGAGATATATTTGCATTAATTTAATAAAATTTTCTAGTTTTGTTTGTTGTAACCGTTGACGAAAGTTAATTAAAAATTTCTGGAGATAGAATTCCAGTAAATACGTTTAGATTTTACGTGATAAGTTTTCTTTTTGAATTTAAATTTACCCACGCACAAAGTGTTCATTTATTTTTCCTGTAATAATATGATTGTTCATTCATTTATTATATATTTTTTTTCTTTTCAAGCCTTTATTTATATTTTAAAAAATAATTTATTCCATCGGAAAACAATCACGTAATGCTTATGAACGCGATTAAGGTGCGTTAGTTAATTCGAATACATTTTTATAGCGACAGTAAGCTCAGCATTGAGTTTTTAGTTTTAAAATGGAAAGCAATTATTTCGTTGATATAATTACAGTTATTACCCAATTAAATGCAGCGCCTTAAAAAAAATTCCGACATCTTTACTATTAACTTCGATTCAAACCTGTTTAATTTAAAAATGAAAAATTTGTACACGCATTGAAACTGTTCGAACAGTTTTAACTGCATCAAAAATCGTATATAATGAAATGAACAACTTGAAAATTCTCAGAATATTATTTCTAGTTAACTGTGAAAATAAAATTATATATATATATATATATATATATATATATTATATATATATATGTATATGTGTGTGTGTGTGTGTGTGCACGAGTTGCTCATTCGTTTATTATATATATCAGGTCATCCCATAAGTAATGTCGTTTTTTACGATAGATTAAGTTTAAACTAGTCCTACTCGTTTTAAGCATAAATTTTCCCAAGGTTATATCTAAGTGGAGATCTATCGTGTTTCACTACATACTTTACATACCTTGACCAGTGAAGACGTATGGCTTGCTTTATGTGAACCCCTCATAAACATGGCAGTATCAGAAGAGCATATCAGGCATATAATGCTTTACGAGTTCAAAAAAGGGAATTTAGTGCTACTGAAGCAACGCAAAACATTCAGGAAGTTTATGGCAACGATATTCTGCATGTGAGGAAATGTCAAAGATGGTTTCAAAAGTTTAGGAATGGTGACTGCTGTTTGACAGATGCAGCACGCTCTGGACGCCCTGCTGAGTTTGATGATGACTTGCTGTTAGCCGCATTTGAAGAAGACTGTTCAACAACTGTCGAAGAATTGGTCCAGAAACTCAATTCATCCCCGTCCACCATCCATCGACATTTGCAACAACTCGGGAAAGTGCCTAAGTTAGGAAAATGGGTGCCACATGAATTGTCGGTCGACAATCTGAGGGTGCGGGTAAACATTAGCACAGCTCTTCATTCCCGTGAACTCCAAAATCCGTTTTTGCACCGTTTAGTGACTGGTGATGAAAAGTGGATACTGTACCAGAATGTTAAGCGCCGTCGACAGTGGGTTTGTGCCGGAGAACCAGCAACACCACAGTCAAAACCAAATCTTCACCCTCGGAAGGTGTTGCTTAGTGTTTGCTGTGATAAAGGTGGTGTAATACACTTTGAAACCGTACCACACAACCAAACAATCACCGCTGAAGTCTACTGTCAACAACTGGATCGATTGAACACTGCACTAAAAGAAAAGAGACCTTCTTTGTTTAATCGGAAAGGAATCGTGTTCCACCACGACAACGCACGTCCTCATACCGCTCGGATCACTTCTGCAAAAATTGAGGGGGAATTAATTTAATAAATAACGAATCTGGCAACTGGCTGAAGGAATAATTAAACACATGGCGCTATCTGGCAACTCAGCCTTCTATTGGCTGATTAATATATGGTTTAATTAAATATTTAGCGCAAACTGGCAACTAAGCCTTCTATTGGCTGATGAATTAAAACACATGGCGCTATCTGGCAACTCAGCCAACTGGCTGTTTGGGACCATATAAGAGGCGGCGGGCGGCCGACGGAGTCATATGAGCTCGGCAATCAGCCGAGTGAACGCCCAACTCTGGGCTCTCAGCTCTGGGTCCTCTCCTCCCTTTGTCTCTCTCTCTCTCTCTCTCACTTTCTGCCCCTTTGGGTGTATGTACTATTTTAAATTGCTAAATACTAAAAATTGTTTTGAGAAATGATAACTAAAATAGTCATTTTCAAATTAATGTTATTTTTATTTTATTTCTTTATTTTGTTGACTTTTATTTTACTATTTTTTATTTTATCCATATTTTTAGAATGGATAAAATGTTTTCTTTTTTAAGAATATATAATATTGTAAACAGTTTTTTAATATCCATTTAATAGTACCGTAATGATCAAACTATCACTTTATGGAAATAATATTTATTAAGTATTTAATATTTATATATATTTCATTTTGAAGATAATAACGCTCAGAAAAGTTTGCACAATTTTTCACCATGAATCTAAATGTATGCACGACGAAAATTTCTTGCGCACACGGACTAAAAAAAATTAGAGGGAACATTGGACTCTCAGGATAGCAGTGGCAATTCATAATCCTAATTTATCTATCGTATTTTCATTATTTACAAAAATAAAATCAGTACTGATAGAATAAGCTATTCGCCGGAATTATTAACTTTTTGTTAGTCAATTTTACCTTAAAAAATAAATAATCTTTTATATGGTCCTTATTTTCTATGAATGAATTACAATTACTATTCTCAATAACACTCCAAAAGGGATATTTACACGTACAAAATTCACTGTTCAACAATGATTTTGTCTCGGGAAAAGTTTTATTTCATCATTATAAAGTTTTTAACGCTGATTACAAAAATGGTCTTATTATTTTCCTATCACGTATAGTTTTTGAGAAATTCCATTTTTTTTTTTTTGGAAAAAATATTCGATTTTTGTAGTGAAAGCTGTTCATTTATTTTATTATCTCGCAACTCTGACCACATGTGATGTTCGTCTTATTACGTCGTGTGTATTGCTACTCTTATAGTATGTGTGATGTTAATATTTTTTAATATTTTGTATAATATTTAATTAATTATATCCAATATTCAATATTATACATATTATATACAATATACAATGACTGTATAGTATTTTTTAAGATTTCATAGAAACTATGGTGATACGCCAAAATGAATAACATTTTCGGAATCAGCAGCGTCCACTTCATATAGACCAGCTTTGTTTGTTGCTGACACAAGATAAAAGTAAAAATTTGCTGTTCATTGTTATTACTTGGCCTCCATTTTTCGTGAAACAAATAACAATACTCGAATTTACTCAATTCAGGAAGTCGGTACTAATTAAAAAAAAATAGCCGGAAATGAGTCTACCGGCACTAGCGTAGCTATAGGGGGGCGGAGGGGGCGGTCCGCCCCGGGCGGCACTTTTTGAGGGGCGGCACTTTTGGTCTACTGCAATGAAAAAAAAAGGTTTTTTTTTTTATGTCGGGACAGTAGAAGATACAAGACGCCAGACACAATTTTATTTTTCCACGAAAACACTGCTTACTTCGTTAATTTCCGACAATGGTAAGGATTGTGTTCCCTTGAAGATGGTCTTATTGACCATCATACCTATTTAAGCGCTTAGTTGTGCTTAATTACTAATAGCATTGGTATAAATGCATTTATTTATTAAAAATGGAAATAACCCATAAAGTTCTGTAAATACGTTATAATCTATAAATATACGTTTAATATTTATAAATAACACTGCCCAACACCAATTTTGCTGATTTAATTCTAACACCTGTTTTTAGGTAACTTTGGTGTGCTGATTTCAAAAATCACCTTAGTTTTTGCCTATCACGTCAGGTTTTCGAGCAATCAAATACGGAGATATCGCATTTTGGCAGGGTTATGCCCAATTTTTTTTCTTTTCAAAAAATAAGCTTTTACATGCTCAGAATCAGCATGGAAAAGTAAACAATTGTGCAGGGAGTGAACTTTAATATACAATGGTAATATTGACACAAAGTGATTAAAAGTGTTTAAATAAGCAAAAAATTAATCCATGATCATGACGTCACGCTCACACCTGGGGAAATCACAGATACCCAAGATTTTAATATGTTGTACATGACCTTTAGATTTAATGCACAGATTTGCGTATTCCACAGATAAAATTTTAACAGCAAAACAGCTGTTAACAGGTCTCAAAAATCATCAATTTTGATAAATGCCCTTCATGGATCACCCAAAATAGGCATATTGCATTGCATATTGCACGAAAACCTGATGTGATGGACAAAATCTAATGTGATTTTTGAAATCAGCACATCAATATTATCCAGAAACAGGTCTTAGAATTAAATCACCAGCAAAACGTTTTTTTGTTGGGCAGTGTAATCAATATCAAAGCTAATATGCTGGTATTAGTTGTAAAGTATAATCTTGGTAACTCGGTTCCAAATATTGTAATACTGCTGCGGATTTTTCTCACAATTGCTGTTAGTGTTGCTAGCTGTGAGAGGAGTTTTTCTAAACTAAAACTGATAAAGAATTACCTAAGATCTACTATGAGCACCTTGCGGTTGAGAAATCTTGCCATACTGTCTATAGAACAACAATTGACAGACGAAATAGACTTCGACAATGTCATCGAAGATTTTGCTAACAGAAAAGCAAGAAAAATAACTGTGTAGAATGTTGTAGTTAATTTTTTCACTTCAGAAGTAACATGTTGTCCTAATATTTTTCACAGGTTTTTTCTATACGTCGTTTTTACTTTTTGTTTAAGTATGTTTGTTATGTGTATTGTGTTGTGTTTCAGGGGGGCGGCAAACTCAAGGACCGCCCCGGGCGGCACAAACTCTAGCTACGCCACTGAGTCTACGTCCACGATAGTAGTATAGCCGCAAAAGGGGAGAGTGCAGGAATGTTGCAGGTTATTATGTAATGTTGCAAAGGGGGAGTTGTTGCAAAGGGGGGGGTTGTTGCAAAGGGGGAGGGGGTTGTTGCAAAGGGGGGGGTTGTTGCAAAGGGGGCTGTTGCAAAAGGGGGTGGGGGAAAACTTGGAGGCGGCGTTATCCCCCAAGAGAAAGGAGGAGGAGGAGAGAAAGGAGGAGAGGTGTTCACCTGGCAGGAGCCAAGTGCACACTAAGACTTCCAGCCGGGCTGGCGTTGTTTTATAGGCTCCTAATCAGCCAGAATCAGCCAGTTGGCTGAGCCAAGGTGAGAGAGACGCCTGAAGGAGGGAGAGACGCCTGAAGAAGAGAGAGACGCCTGTAGGAGAGAGGATAGGTACACATGCAGGAGTACACATGCTGGAGGTACACATGCAGTAGGTACACATGCAGTAGGTACACACATACGTATACATGCAGGAGTACACATGCAGTACACATGCTGGAGGTACACGCACACATGCAGTAGGTACACATGCTGGATGTACACATGCAGTACACATGCTGGAGGCAAACATGCAGAGAGAGAGAGAGAGACGCCTGAAGGAGGAAGATACATGCAGGAGAGAGAGAGAGAGAGCTGAAGGAGGGAGAGAGACACCTGAAGGACAGAGTGGAGTTCTCCCCAATTTATTTTCGTTTCCCTAACCTAAGAGGCCACTATGGGGTTTACCAAAGGGCCTGAAATAGAAGGAGCAGAGCTCCTTACTCGGCCGGAGCCGAGGGGGGAATGGTTCTTCGCCAGCTTCGCGATCTTTTATAATCCTCTATTCTGGCTGAGTTGCCAGATAGCGCAAGGTAATCCAGATAGCGCCATGTGTCCCATTAATCGTGTAACACATATATAACGGCTGTTATTCCAAATGTACTTGTATATATAATAAACTAATGAATCATATAAAATACCACAATATATATTTATATGGTTATACAAGATTCAACCGTATAAAATAACACAAGCGCCTCTTTCATTACGCTTTAATAGAATTTACAAAGTTACCCTATTTCGTTAGACAGAAAACGAATTTTTATAAGGGTTACCCAACTAATTATCCACCATTCAATAAATAATAGCAAACGTGAATAAAGAGTTCCAATTCAATGGGTAACTATATCGACATAAGCTTATTATTGTAACGTTTGCTCCCAATATAAATTTTCCTAAATAACAGTAAAACCAATTAATTATGAAACTTCATTTAAATACAGCTTCATTAAACTTGAAGATGAACGAAACAAATAACATAGTTATCCATAATTCAGCCCTCACGAATAACGAAACGAAATGATCATTTACGATACAATTCGAAATACGATAATTTACGATACAATTCCACCAAACGAGATGAAAACTTATGAAACATACAGCCTCATTCCCTGCGAAGAAAAAATGAAAAAACGAAATTAAAAGAAACGAAGAAAGTTGGATTTCCCCAAGACACAGTCCACTATAGCGAGGTTGGTTTCGGAGAATTCGAACGAAAAAGGTCTCTAGGGACCTTTTTCGGGCCGAGAGATTATCCTTCTACAAGCTATTCGAGCAGAAATCACCACTGACTTCAGATATTAATTTTATCATTCTTATTACTTCTACAATGAAAATATTTACGCGTAATTTGTATGGTGTCATATAGAAATATAATGATATATATATATATATATATATATATATATATATATATATTGGGGGGGAGATCTCTCACCCGTTCTTCGGCCCGACCCCGTTTCATTGTAGAAATAATAATAATAATATATATATATATATATATATATATATATATATATACCCTTTGGATAACCTTTGGTTAGCTTCCGCCCGAATTGTTCATTCTGACGAAGGTCAAGGGAAAAACGTACACACAATATATATATATATATATATATATATATATATATATATGCTACACACACAGACCGTGCATGGAACTCTTCTGGGATAATTAAATCCACTATAGTCCGAGTAAGTAATGACAAATACCGCCTCGGTGGTGTAGTGGTTAGCGTCGCGGACTACGAATCCATCGGCCCAGGGTTCGAGACCCGACGGCAGCCGGCGCGCAGCAAAGCCCAGCTGTTCCACACAATAAAGAAAGTGGTTGGTAGATAAATGGGTACCCTAGGAGGCCTAGTGGTCAAGACGCTGGGCTAATGATGGGAATATATCCGAAAAACATCGTAATGCACGATTTTTTCTATGTAGCAATAATAATTAACTCTTTCAAATACGTGATTTAAAATAACAGGACCATTTTACCCGAGGCAGTAGTATATCCGAAAAACATCGTAATGCACGATTTTTTCTATGTAGCAATAATAATTAACTCTTTCAAATACGTGATTTAAAATAACAGGACCATTTTACCCGAGGCAGTAGTATATCCGAAAAACATCGTAATGCACGATTTTTTCTATGTAGCAATAATAATTAACTCTTTCAAATACGTGATTTAAAATAACAGGACCATTTTACCCGAGGCAGTAGTATATCCGAAAAACATCGTAATGCACGATTTTTTCTATGTAGCAATAATAATTAACTCTTTCAAATACGTGATTTAAAATAACAGGACCATTTTACCCGAGGCAGTAGTATATCCGAAAAACATCGTAATGCACGATTTTTTCTATGTAGCAATAATAATTAACTCTTTCAAATACGTGATTTAAAATAACAGGACCATTTTACCCGAGGCAGTAGTATATCCGAAAAACATCGTATAACCTAACTATAATTTGCAACTATAGTTTACCTTGACTTTCATATGCTTCTATCCTGTTTTATTAATAAAGATTTTTAACTTTTAATAACGTATGAATAAAGATTTTTAACATTTAATTTTATTTTAGTATTTATTCATGCCACGCCGCCTTAGACCACAGCTTAACGTTGAAACCGAATGTTCTTTTTAAAATATAATTAGGATATAATTTCTTTATTATAAAATAAGTTAACAATTATGTTAACAAACAATACTAATAATTTGTAAGATATAATATAAGGGACTACCATAGAAATGTAAGTGCCTATAATTCGATTTTATATATATGTTACTCGTCCGGTCTCGTTATAGCGGATTGGTACACGTCATAGCTCCACCCAGCTACATCGGCAGCCAATCACGACGGACATCTGGTCTTTTGGGCGGAGCTTGGCGAATGTGCATATAAAAGGGGATATTTTCAGTTGGGAGTAACAGTAGCTATTTTCGCATCACTGAATAATCAACCATGGACCTGTACGTCTCCCCAGACTTGTATGAAGAACGTGATACTGCAGCATTAACCACAATTAGCCTTTTCAATGCTGCTGATTGTGGCGAACTATTTTCGACGCAAACCGTAGAAGATATTTGCAGTGACGCTCCTTACAACCGACGCAAGGGACTACCATAGAAATGTAAGTGTCCATAATTAGAATTTTATATATATACGGAGAGTTGTAGTATTTCAATACTAGTCAAAAATGTCAATCAATGTTATTTCCCCATCATGCTAAAATCGAAATTGGTAATCGAACCAAAGATATCTTCACATAATGGAGATCTGTCTGTCTGTCTGTCTGTATATGTTTTCCTTTAAGGTCCGATGAGGATTTGACACGAGTTATACAATCTTTTGAAGGGAATACGGATGATATACTGATCAGTCAGCAGTGTCACACATCCTCCACCATGGACCTGTACGTCTCCCCAGACTTGTATGAAGAACGTGATACTGCAGCATTAACCACAATTAGTCTTTTCAATGCTGCTGATTGTGGCGAACTATTTTCGACGCAAACCGTAGAAGATATTTGCAGTGACGCTCCTTACAATCCGACGCAAGGGACTACCATAGAAATGTAAGTGTCCATAATTCGATTTTATATATATATGGAGAGTTGTAGTATTTCAGATACTCGCCAAAAATGTCAATCAATGTTATTTCCCCATTATGCTAAAATCGAAATTTTTATGGCGTTCACTCCTCGAACCAAAGATATCTTCACATAATGGGGATCTGTCTGTCTGTATACTCTGTATATGTTTTCCTTTAAGGTCCGATGAGGATTTGACACGAGTTATACAATCTTTTGAAGGGAATACGGATGATATACTAATCAGTCAACAATGTCAAATAATGTAAGTGTTTTTCGATCTTTTTGGGATAAGAAGACGCAATATATTTTCATAAATTTATTAAATGAAAGAAATCAGTACAATAAACGAATATACAAATATACGAACAAAAACATTATAATATACAACGAGTACGTACAATTGGAAAACGGTTTTTTATCTGTCTGCATACCATTTCATCGTTTCGGTGAGTGTGACACGGGTCAAATAAATTTAAAAAATTTATAAATTCTTTATCATTTGACATATGCATGAGAAATGAGACACAGTACATTCCGCAAACATTAGTAAAATATCCCTGCATACGAAATGGGTTCCATACAACTTCGGGAATATGTAACTGAGCGAGAAATTTTACAATAATAGGGTCACTCCAGGGTTGAGTACCGAGTGAATCAAAATAGTACAGGCGCTGTCTATTTTTAAAATAGACAGCGATCCAGTGAATCCCTTCATTACCGATGATGTCTGTGTTCACAATAAGACTACCGCATTCTCGCGTACTTGGCAAACTCAATGTTTCATTCTTCGCAAACACGCCGATAAATTTGGAACGTGTGACTCGCTCCATTACTTTCTGAAGTGTATTAGCATCCATTTTAAAAGTCAGTGATAACGCTTCTAAATCTATCTACTTCTATTAGGGCTTGCGATTCGAGATATACTAGTACACTAATAGGAGCGTCTATAGGCTTGGCGAATTCCAGCCGCACTGAGATGTTACCGCTCTGCTGTGGTGTTAAATGGGTATTTACGCTAGCAGATAAGTCAGGTGTAATGTCAAACGGATAAAGGTTAAATTGATCAATGAATTCTTCCTGCGTTACCCCATTACCAAGCTCATCACAATCACCTGCAATATGGGTCAGATTACTATAGGCTCTGGCACAAAGAGGTAACACAGCGTCTGATGAATAGTCCGTACCCATTGTTCCACCCAAAGCAGTGCCATTAACGTATAGAGTTATATTTTTAAGTCCGAAATTCTCGAATTTAAAGGCACTCTTTTTATATTTTCCATTCACCGAAGCGTGGTCCTGCATGCCGATTAATATCCTTTTAGGAAGATTTCCCAGGGCAATGTTTTCTATCTGCTTCGATGCCAACCCTGCAGGAACCGTATATAGTTTGATCTGCACTCTGTTAATAGGATATTTCACTGTAGCGTTTAGTAAATTTTTCTCAATTTCTAGTTGTTTTGGTGAACTTAATTTCACTCGCCGTACGCGGAGGTATGTGTCCATAATGTGAACCACAACGGACTTTGCGCCCTCTTCTTGATTCGCATCCAGATTTAAGCAGATCTCAGGACTCGTGCGGGTGAGCTTTATTTTCATATCCACCCCGTTCACAAGCAACTTCTCCTGGAAAGTGAAATCTGTGTGCAACCGTCCAAAACACTCGTATATTTTCTTTTTAGAATTTTTAAATTTGTCCTTTATACTATTTTCATCTTTAGTTTGATAATATCCCTCCGCACTTAAAAAGGTAGCCTTCGCTTCTTTGGAAAAGTTGAGGACATTTTCCAAATAGGCTCGTAGATGATAGTACCCCGTGCCTGCCGATATGTTGGTCTGATTTAAATATACGTCACACTGGTTGAATATGGCGTGCAGAAAGTTTGTTTCAGGGTATACAGCATATTTGTCATCGCAGGCCGTTCCATCAGAATGGGCTATACGTAGCTTAGCGTACATGTGCACACAGCTTGGATCAAAAAAGTAAGGACCTGAGCTGGGTATCACGAATTCTATAGGTGCACTCGGGGAACTAATTGTGTTTAAAGGGTTAATTGTAATAAAGTCACTGTGCTCAATAGAAACTTGGGTTGGCGGGAGCTCAAAAAAGGACAGCTCCGACTTACAGCATTGTGAACTACATGGGTGGATGAAGCGTGCCATGGCGAAATAGTGACTCCTCTCTCGACAAGTGGTAAACAAACTATGATTCATGAGATCAATATCCTTAGCTTATATCAGTCAAAAAAGTGGTCAACCATAGGTTTCATTCGCTTACAGCATTTCTTTTTTGATAGCCTTTTACGTTTAATACCACGTGACCCCTTCTTCTTCTTCTTCCGGGGGGCCCTCTCTTCCCGCCACCACGCATTTTTCTCTTTGCATCTTTGATGATTTCGTTCCGTGTACGCTTTAAATGTTTTTTTAGGGCTTCTTTAGGTTTAGCCCCGGCCAATATGTCTTCTGCAGTGTTAAGGCCTGATTGTAGCGCTTTCCTTCCAAGGTATCTGGCACCCCTCTTCAGCAAAGGAACAGCCGTACGTAGTATGGATGAAAAAATGGATCCAAGTCCACTACCGCGCTGGTATCGCATCCCTCGATAGACGGTGAAAGGCTTTCTATCCATTATAACTCAGTGCGTCGAAAGTGTAGCTTCACTGTTAAGCTCCCGTTACCGAATGGGAAGTTTTCGCCCTCAATCGTTCTTATATATATTGTGATATTGGTTATTAAATTAGTTGCGACATTCACATAATGGGGTCTGTCATATGTAATACTCAAACTCCTTCCTCTATGGTTGGGGATGTGAGCAATGCGCAGCAGGCGTGCCTGGGTATCCCCAACAAACTGGTGCTCCACTATATTACTGTAAATATAGCACATGTCTGGGGACCTTTCAGCCAATTTCTCCATCTTCAATTGATACATTAATCTGGACAAGTTATACTGTGTCTCGTGAAATGTGTCTCTTTGGAAGGCTGCGCTATATCGGCCGTTGGTTAGAATTTTGAACTTTCTATGTTCTTTAAGACATCTGTTAGTCTTTGATTTTAGGATTAGTGTATGTGCAGGGTTGTTTACGATTTCATATACTAAATCATTCGTAAGGTTTGAGTTTCTTAAACTTACGTTTAAGCCTCTCACAACATCCTCGGCCGAACCATATTGACCCGGCCCTAGTCTTA
>JAJOZX010006666.1:0-262347 GCA_023014485.1 Bathynomus jamesi | reverse complement strand
CAGTAACACATGCGACTGTTGGCAAGTTGTTTAAACGTTTCAAAGAAACAGGAAGTGTACATGATCGACGGCGTTCTGGTCGTCCAAAAACTGCAACTGATGAAAATACCTCTGCAATGGTATGTGAAACTTTAACAAATAGTCCAGTAAAGTCAACAAGAAGATTATCAAATGAAACACGCATCTCGAGAACGTCAATTCGAAGAATTATTAAAAATCATAAATTCCATCCCTAAGTGTCTCGATGTCAGAGGCCGCCAATTTGAGCATTTGTTATAATTTGTTGTTTATACTGGAGTACGAACCACTGTACAGTATCACGGATACGCATTTACGAGTTAAAGTTGATATTCATTTTAAGTATTTAACATTTGTTGTAATTTATGTATTAAAATAAATATTTTCCTATGGATCCAGACTTTCGGCCCACCCTGTATATATATATATATATATATATAATATATATATATATATATATATATATATATAATATATATCAAATTATTTTGACAAGTCTCTTCAAAGAATCAATCATTTCAGTAAATTTGAAGTGAGCTGCACAGGATGGACAGAGTGAACCTTGCTCATTTCTGGATGATATTAAGCAACATCTAACAACTGTGAGTGAGACTGCAAATACTTTGGGAAATTGGAAGCCCACGAATAATTCCATGGATGATAAAACCATTTACAGTGTGAGTGGATGTAACTCTTGATCAGTGGTTCTCAACCTGTGGTGCATGAGGGAATCTTGAGGGGTATGTGATGGGGTCCTGAAAATATAACCCTTTTAATTTTATATATGATTGGATTGAGTTGTTGTTGGCAAAAAAAAACAGGCCCAGCCTTCTCATTAAGTTTAGTGAGTGTTGTTTGTGCTAGTGATAAGGAAATTTTCTTCAATAAAACTATTTGGTGGAATGAACCATGCTTGTCTGTTTACCTTTCTTGATGTTAAGTCAATCACACTTTGGGGTTGGGGGTACATGACCAGTGCTGAAAGAGCTCAAGGGGTACAAAAGAAGAAAAAGGTTGAGAACCCCTGATCTTGATAATAATGTAACAGCTAAAACAAAGCTCACTGGAATTTGAAATGACAGCTCACTGAAAGCAAACTTTGTTGAACACAAGTAATCCACATTCTGGATTTGACTTATCCATGAGTACCCCAGTTTTTCAAAATGGGTACTGGGTATCATCTTGCTGTTTACCATTACTTATTGCTATGAAATTACACTTTCTTGTATGAAAGCAGCAGCTTCATACTACACACTGAATGTGTTGAAGATGAACAACCATTTATAAGCATACTGTCAACGCCAGATTTAGGTTTGTGGGGGCCCTGTGCAAGGTCAAGCTGTCGGGGCCCTGTGCGGGGTCAAACTGTGGAAGCCTGTTTGTTATTTCCTTTTATTTACTAAAACACAAACATCTCAAAAAACAATTTTATTGAAAAAAAAGAAATTTATTTACAGAAAGACTTTGCATGCTTTTCAGCAAGCAAAGTCACTGATAATGTTAGTAAACTCATTAACCTAATTTTATCAACTGACATTACAGTTTATTTTTAATAGTTTAACCAGCATTATTTACTAGAACACAGACATCTCAACAAACAATTGTATTGAAAAAAGAGAAATTTATTTACAGAAAGACTTTGATGATGATAGTAAACTCAATACTCAATCATGAAGCAGAGGTACATATGCAACATGATTTCAACATTCGGAAATGTAGACTTCAGGTTCTTGGTGATGATTTAGCCATGAATTCACCCATTTTTATCTTTTTCTTTACTATTTAATGCTACAGATAAACCAATTACCATATATTTATCCACATGATGGGACATGTTAATGCAGCAGCAATTAAATTGTTTTATACAACCACAAAAATGTGGGGGCCCTGTGTGGCAGCACACACTGCACACCCCTAAATCTGGCACTGCATACTGTTATTGTGAACTTTTTGAAGCTAATAAAATCTCCTTTTACATTATTATTCATGTAAATTGCTTAAGACACAAGAATAATGCAAATCATGCACTTGGCATTTAAGTGGGTAGGTAATGGTCACAGTCACTTATAGGTTGTGGTAAAGAAGGTTAAAAGTTTGGGAAACATTGACTTACAGCAATGGAATTAATGTTTTTGAAATCCTCAGAACAGCATTTCTAATGATACATGCTTTATGGTTGGTAGGGGCAGTGGGAGTCAAACTATGCCACTTCAAAAGGTCAATGGCAACCCAATTTGACCTTGACCTAATAATGTGGTTGGGTTAAAAATTTTATGGGTAGTATGTCTGGGAATAAAACAATCAAAGGTAACCAAATTTTACCAAAATTGGAGGGACTGCACATTAATTTGGATTTTTTTTGGTTCACTTGCCCTGAAATGCCCCACAACTTTTTAACAACTGGATCATTACCCTTTCTCTCTCTCAATCATATCAGTTACCAATGCAACATTCTTACCTCTATTTTTACTTGGAATAACTTTTTCACTCCACACCTTTCCTGAACACCCTCATTTCAGTCCATTTTACACCAATCAAATTCAAACTTCTGAAGTTATTTATCTAAACTTGTATCACTTTTGACATTACAGTACACTCCACTATCAGGCAAAAGAAGCATCTTGCATCCACACCTCTTGCTTCATCTAAAAACATTTCCCTCCTACCAGGAGTAAATTCTAATGTACTTGCATTTCTGTTTTAAGTCAAACACACAAATTTAAGTTTTTCCACAACCTCTAATATTTCTGCATTCACTACATCACCACATTCTGACTTTCCTGCTTTCTCACTGAGAACATTTTTTCATTCACATTTTCATTAATCAAAAATACTCATCATTACTTCAATCACTCTTGAATCCACCTAGAACCACCATAACATCAGATGTGACAGCTACCACACAGCATGGGCATTGATTGTGGGGAGGATGCAGAGGACATGTCCGCCTACTTTTTACAAAGGGGGGGACAACCTACCAGTTGTCTCCCCACTTTTGTGGATGAATTGCTATAAATGCTAACTATTAATGGCACCTAATAAGACATTATATGTCATATTATATGCATATACAAATGTAATAGCAATATTATAAATTATTGTCATGAACACCAGTGTATATTTATCATGGAATTTAGCAGTAAATTATTTGTTTTATATTTCACAAACATATTTTGTTATCTGTTGTCTACAAGTAATAGATTTATTTCAGTTAAACATGTGTGATATTATGTTACATGAAAGGTTAAATATTAAAAGTTGTTTGTACTGCGTTTCTTATTTCTGGAAAAAAATGTTTAAATAAAGAAAGACAAAATGATTAAATACAATGGATTTTTTCAGCATGCTGAGAAAAATACAAAAAATAGGTAAATGATAAATTATGACATTGATATGTTACACGCAATAGCTACTCAGAGTATTGTTTGATTTGCTGTTTGAAGGCGAAGTGTCCCCCCCCACTATTTTAGAGCAATCAATGCCCCTGCCACACAATAAAAAAAAAAATCAGATTTACTGCTCTTTTCAACATTGTTTGCACCTTATGCATTACCCCATCCATATACACATTTAATACCCATGGTGAGATCACATGCAAACACACTTTTTCTCATCACTTAACTTCTTAATCAACTGTCCCTGCAAACACTTTATCAACACATGTAATATCAATATACCCTGCTTTTTAAATTTAACTCTCCAAGATTAGACTTCAGTGGTGTTAAAACTCAACACAACTGCGCAAGCAATATCAATTCTATTCCTTTATGTGGCAGTGATATCTTAGTAATGTAGCTTGTTATGTAAATCTGATACCTCATTTTAAAACTTTTATACTACTTTTGAGGTATTTCAGGGTACAGACTAAAGTCTTCCTACCTTTTTCATGCTAGCCTATTCTGAAAATGAGAAACTCTAAAATACCTATTTAATAGAAAATTTCATACACAACTCTCTACTGAGTTGTTCACACAGTCAGAGGGGAATGTAGACAACAGTTTAAGGTGCTTTTCACAACGGAGATAGAGAATAACTACTGTACTGACTCTTTTAGGTTAAGTATAATAATGGCTTATTTTAGCAAAGGTGTAATCAAACAGAACATACATATTTACCTTACTGTTGAGTTCATCATGATCAGTGAATTCCATTTCCTCTCTAACAGAAAGAGCTATCTTCCATTCATCTTTGATCTGATCACACTGAAAATGAATTTCTTTTAATCACATTCACTGATATATTTCCTATCACAATTTATTTTTAAGTTTAAGAAAACAAACTTACAAGGTGTGTTCAAAACGTTCCTGGACTGATCCCACAAAAACTTTCTGGTAACAAACTAATTGATATTGTCCCCTTCAAAGTAGTCTCCTTGTGCAGCTATACATCACTCCTAACAGCGTTTCCACTTTCGAAAGCATTTATGGTAGGCTGTATTCCTGACCATCTTCAGTTCATTTGTTGCATTTTGAATAATTTCTTCCACACTTTGAAATCTTTGACTTTTCAATGCAAATTTAAGTTTGGGGAAAAGAAAAAAGTCTGCTAGGGACAGATCTGGAGAATATGGGGGCTGGGGAATGACTGACATTGTGCTTTGCCAGGTACTGCTGAATTGACAATGATGTGTGTGTGGGCACATTGACATGGTGCAACATCCACATTCCTGTGTTCCAACTTTCAGGCCATTTTCTCATTACTGCATCTCGCACGCACTTCAGTATTTCCAAATAAAACTGTTGGTTAAGTGTTTGACCTCAAGGGATAAATTCGTAATGAAGAGTCCATAGTAATTGAAAAAATGACCAGCATTGCCTTCATATTTGATTGGACTTGCCATGCTTTTTTCTGTCTCAGGGATGTCACACACTCCCATTGTGATGATAGCCATTTTGTTTCAATTCAATATCATACCCATACACCCACGTTTCATCACCCATAACAATGTTTCTGAGAAAATTTTCATCAAGATTGGTATGTTGAAGGAGGTCTTGAGACACAACACATTGCTCTTTCTGCTCAGCAGTCAAGAGTCATGGCACAAATTTGGCTGACACATGACATCCCCAAATTCTCTCCAAGTATCTTGTGGCATGATCCTTTCAAAATGTCCATTTCATCTGCAACTTCCCTGACTGTCAGTCTACAGTTCCTTCAAATCATTTCACAAACACAAGCAACAGTGTCATCAGTTCTTGAATTGGAAGGTCATCACACCTTTACATCATCCTCCATCAATGTTCAGCCTTCCTTAAAGCATTTGTGCCACTCAAAAGTGGTTGTCTGACTTAAGGTATCATTGCCAAATTTAAGCTGTGTTCAGCATGGGATGGGTTTCAGAAGCAGTCTTGCCCAGCTTAATGCAAAATTTTATGCACACACATTGTTCTTCAACAGTAGCCATTATTCAGATGCACAAAATGTGACAAAAAACAAAATGACTTCACAAAACAGTAAATATCATGAGAGCAAAATATGATATCAACAAGCAGTAAACATCTTTGGACACAGACTGAGTCACACAACAACATGCATCACATGATGCACATGTGCATCATGTGATGTGTGTGCAGCATAACCAGTTCAGGAACTTTTTGAACACACCTCATATGATTTATTAAAGCTTTACAAATGAGTTCATGCTTAATGCTTTCATGAATGTATTAATACAATATACTAATCTTACTGAACAATCTCTATTTATCAAGAGAACTAGACAAACTTCAAAAAGTCATTATATTTTCTTTTTACTGTGGCATATGTGGCAATCCACTTAAACTGCATAATAAGAAACCCAACTGTTCATAACTATTCTTTACCTCCCATTCATCACAGATGTTTTCATGGCCAATTGTATCATCATTGCAATAATATGTTGCATAGGAATCAACTTCTTCTTTAATGTCAACTTCATCTTTAATGTCAACTTCATCTTTAATGTTCCAATTTTCACCTTTCAAATCACTTTCACTTTTTTCCATTTTGAAACTCATGACATCAAATGAGTAATGGGAAAAAATTAAATTCCTTAACAAAAGTGCTTTTCTTTAGTTAGGAGTTAATTATTCTGAAGGACATGATATATTCCTCTGAAAATAATGTAACACTATATGAGCTATACGTCATTGTAATCCTTGGGGTCTTAAGCCTATACTGATAAAATCATGATAGATTTTACTAAGAACAAAATTTTCAAGTTAGAAAGCTCTTATTATGATTTAATAGTTTCTTTTGAATATATCTGAAGAGGCAATTTAGGAATGGTTTTAACATGTGAAGACAAAGTTCTGTGCAAAGCTAATTTAACATCAAATCTGTTATAAAAATGAAAATAAGGTTTATACAAATAAAGAAAAAAAATGCCCTTTCATGTTATAAGCAATAAATAGTTGTTTTTAAAATTAATCTTGAACAGTAATATTCATGGCTTTAGTTCAGATTACCATTTTACCAAAATCAAAAACCTTGTTATCTCAATTGGAATGAAAACCAGTACTGGTACACAGAATCTGTGAAATATGACTCCCAAACTTTTACAATTCAGAAAGCTGATACTTCAAAGTAATATTTAAAATATGATACCTACTTGTAAATTATGAAGAGTCCACTGGGAAAATTTAGGTCTGAATTATGAAACTGTATACTTGTATCTCGAGTTTTAAGGTGTTTGTATTAATGACAGTGACTAATGCTTATGTTTAAGGGCTTGGCAGGTCAGCAGAGAAAAGTCACAATGAAGACCATCTATCTACTGCATAATGCTACAGTATTCACATGTACACAAAAAAATTGGGATAGACAACCCAAAAGTTTAATTTTAAAGTGTTTTGGGAAAACTTCCAATACATACTCCAATACATAAAAATTAGCAATGCACCAATTCCAAAATTCAGCCAATGCTGATTTTGTCAATGCCAATTCCATGAAAAACTGCTGATGCAAATTCTTTACCTCTATTTTAAAAATTCAATTCCCTTCATAAATTTTACTAATCTAATGTGAAACTTTCAATTTTCATATTTTCACATTTCAAATTTGTTTACATGCTTTTTCTTAGCTCACTTCACAATATACAGCACCAAAATTTGTTACTCATATACTGTAGCTAAAATGATGTTAAAAAGTTTTATTACTCAGTAAAATGATAAAATAATTTTATTTTAGTTTCATAAATTGAATACCAATATTTGAAGTAATTGTTTTTCCTTATGTGGAAGGTATTTTCTTTCTTCAACAATAACAAAATTTTTCATTAAAATTTAAAGTCCCTGGTGGCCAATTTGAATAAAAAAATAGATATGTAATTTTGGTTTATAAAATTATTAAAATACTTAAAATAAAGTCAACATAACAAAATGGTTTAATATATAAATTATAAAGTACAACTTAATATAGAATTATTATTAATATAGAGTAGGAGATTACAATAATTTATAATATTTACAGATTAGCTAGTTAGAGAAAATGTAAATTTATTGGCAACTTATTAAGCTTTGCCTTTTTTGTGAATGTAAAATATTTTTATATAATTACACTTTGAAATGAGTATAAATTATCATAATTAGTATTTTTTGTATGTTCAGTTTTCTATAAATACAGATTTTATTTTGCAATGAAAATTAAAAATGTCAAAGAATTGACGAGAGAATCAGCTAAATTTGGCCAATGCCCAAAACATGACCGATCCTGCCAGTGCTGATTAATCAGGACACCATCAATAAAAATGCATGTGAAGTATAGGACAGTGTGCCTTGTATGCTTTAACTCCACAGCCTAAGTACATAGTGAACCAGGAAGGGAATCCACCTAAATCTTAGCAGAGCCAGTTAATGTGAGAATACTAAGCTCCTAAGCCAGGCATAAGTTCTCTGTACATATGAAGACTTATCAGTATTTTTATTGCTGTGTGTGAAGAATTTCTTTTAACTTTATCAAAAATGTGGATAAAACAAACTGAAATTGAGTAAGGAGTGGTGTATTACAAACAAACAAAACATCTTTACTGTGGATCACTCACAATCCATAGCCAGTTAACCAAACATACAAGTACAATCTTAGTTTTGGACATATGCACGTATATCATTGTACAGTCATTCCTCCATATTCACGTGACTGACATATGTGAGACCACCTATTCACGAGAGAATAATAGTAACCATTAAATCAGCATCTGCGAGGGAAAGATCGCCTATTCATGATTCAAATTGGCCGCCATCTGGCCAATGCGCAAGAGTGTACTAAATGCGGGTCCATCCTCATGCAGCTGCTTCTCTCCATGTGCGAGAGAGAGCCAAGAATGAGTCAGTCACTGAGTTGCCTTCATTAGCAATGCATTGTCTGCGCTGAACTTCAGGTTTACTTTCGTGATTTTGATGGTATTTTGCCTTTTTTTTTATTAACTATGGGTTCCAAGCGCAGTGTTAGTGGTATTGAAAGTAACCCTAAAAGAAGGTGGTACTGAGCCTTAGTGAAAAAATAAAAGTGTTAGATAGGCTTAAAAGTAGAATGTCTGCCGTGGACAACCATAGGGCGGGAATTTGGTTTGAATGAGTAGAAAATGATTTCATACAATGTTTTTTTTGTTGCTTCTTTTAATTCTATTTAGTATTAATCTATATAATTATTAACATAATTAGTGTTTTTTCAGCATTTATGGCTAAATTAGGGGGGCAAAAAGGGATTTTCAAGGGAGCTGGGAACTTAACCCTATTTTTCCATAAGTTTATATGTTCAACATCTGCAAGATCAACACTCACAACGATTTTTAAGAACCTAACCCTCGCAAATACTGAGGAATGACTGTATATTGGAGTGCGCTAATTGGACATACGCATATATGTCACCATATTGAAGGAGTTAACCTTCAATACAGCTATGCGAAAAGGAAAACAAACACACACACTACTATTGGGCCCTTAAGGAAAGGAAATACTGAACTAACAGACAATATGAAACATTGAGAGCCCAGTATGACTCAGTCTTCAGTACCCCAAAAAGTGACAAAGCAATACCTGACATAGATGCATTCTTCAAAGAGAAATTGCAAGGAGAATATATAACAGACTTTGATTTTACCTGAGATGATGTAGCAAGAGCTATAGGACAAGTGAAATCACATTCAGCTGCAGATTCGGACAAATGGAACACACTATTAATTAAAAACAGTAAAAATTAAATTGCTACACCCTTATAGTGGATATGGAGAAGATCCCTAGATACTGGGGAAATAAGCATCTTGAAAAGAGCAAACATTGTCCCTATATATAAAGGTGGGGATAGATATCAGGCAAAGAACTATAGACCAGTGTCACTGACATCCCACCTCACTGAAATATTTGAAAGAAAAGTCAGAGAAAATCTTACTTCTTGGAGACACTGGAAAAATTCAATAAAAATTAACACAGATTCCTATCATGCCTATCACAACTTATAGAACATTATAACATCCTAGATGCACTTGAAGGTAATGAAAACTATGATGTCATATACACAGATTTTGCTAAAGCTTTTGACAAGTGCAATCATGGTATAATAGCACATAAAATAAAATATAAGAATAACAGGCAAAGTGGGAAAATGGATCTACAACTTCCTCAGAGAACATCTACAGGTCATCAAAATTCAAGGTATATCATCATCAGAATCAGAAGTACGCAGCTCAGTACCACAAGGAACAGTGCTGGCCCCACTCCTGTTCATTTATCATGCTAACATAGACAGTGGAGTTAACAACAACAGTAGAGTAACATCATTTGCGGATGATACAAAGATCAAAAGAAAAATCAGCAATGCAAATGAAGTGGAGGCTTTGCAGGACACGAACAAAATATACAAATGGTCAGAAGACAACAATATGACATTTAACACCGAGAAATTTCAGCTCTTGAGATATGGTAGAAAAGAGGAACTTAAACAGACTGCATATTATGCTCCAGACAGACAGGTAATTCTGAGAAGCACAAAAGCGGTCAACTTGTGGGTAATAATGACCAAGGATGCCAAATTTGAGACAAAATCAGATGGCAATAAACAAAGCAAAAAGAGTCATGGGACAGGTACTAAGACTGTTCAAAAGGAAGGACAAGACAGTAATGATTCCCCTACTGAGAACACTGATCATACCAAAACTTGAATACTGCTCAGTTTTGATGTCCCCATATAAAAAGGAAGAAATTAATAAACTAGAAGAAACGCACACACATTTCACAGCCAAGATTGATGGCTGCAAAGAACTCAACTACTGGGAAAGACTATGTAAACTAAATCTGTACTCCCTGGAAAGAAAAAAGAGGTACACCATAGTCTACATATGGAAAATGATCGAAAAACTTGTACCAAACCTAAAACTAAACCCAATTACCACCCAAACAACACTGGAAAATAGGGAAGGCAGAATGTGTAGTGTTCCCAAATTAAAGGCCTGACAAGGGACCTCCTCAACACTGAAGGAAAACAGCTTGGTTGTCAGATGATCAAGATTTTTTAACCAGCTTCCTAAAAACCTCAGAAACGTTACAGGGGTCAAAGTTGAAGTCTTCAAGAGAAGACTAGATGACTGGCTCAGAATGGTACCAGATGAGCCAGGTGTACCTGGCTATGTGCAGTAGAGTGTGCAAGAGAGCAACTCACTCCTCCACCAAGCCAGGCATAGAGGCAGGGCCACCAACTTGACCTTCATGTGAAGAGTGACCGACACATGGAACTGCAATGAGGAGGTTAACGAGGATTACAAAAATAAGGTATTGTAAACCAGCAGTTATCTGAACCAAGACTACCATATAGGCGAGAGGCAGGCCCGGATTTAGCTATAGGCGAACTAGGCGATCGCCTAGGGCCTCACGCCAAAGGGGGCCTCGCTCAAGCCGTTTTGCATGTTCTGTTCAAGTGATATTAATGATTTAGAACTCTATGAAGAACTTAAAGTACTTTGCAGGTTTATACCTGAGAAAACAGATCTCGGAAATGCCCTTATTTATATAGTGCAAAAACAACTAAGTGAGATTTATCCTAATGTTTATGTTGCACTTCGAATAGTATTAACCATCCCAGTTACTGTTGCTTCAGCTGAAAGAAGTTTCTCGCGTCTCAAACTTATTAAAACATATTTGTGTTCCACCATGTCTCAAGCGAGATTGCAATCATTAGCTATGTTATCAATAGAAAACGATATAACAAATTCATTAGATTATTCTCAATTAACTGAAGAGTTTAGCTCGAAGAAAAGTAGAAAAGCATTGCTGTAATATTCAAGGAGCATCTGAACCAAATATTAAAGCATTAATATTTAGCCTGATAAGTCGATCACTCACTATTATAAAAAATGAAATGTCAACATCTCTTATACATCACATATGAAAAATGTTTGTATACTATGGAAAGTCATTACCTATAATATTATATAAATCTTAGAAATCATTGTCTTATATTTTCGATACAAATCTTGATTCATATTATAATTTATACTTATTTGTATGGTTTATTTATATTTCTTATACAATTTCCATGCGTGATTATTTTGGTTTGGTTTAATTTTTAAGTGCTGGCATAGTTCTGTCTATGCAGGATTCTAATATTGCTGGTATAGTACTGATAATTAAGTCCATATTTTCATATATATAGGCCTTGGGCCTCGCAATTTCTAGATCTGCCTAGGGCCTCGCAACTTCTAGATCCGGCCCTGGCGAGAGGTACACAGTATCTGAAGACAGGACATTGCACAATAACACATTAGAGTTGTTTTGGACTGTAGTAATGAAATTATATATATTCTTCCAGATTAACATTTGGCTGGTAGGTAGGTTACACATAGTAAACATAAAACTGGCACTGCACCATTTTGGTTCCCTACATAGCATACAGAAAATATTTTTATAAGCAAGTTTATTCCTAGCAGTTTTTGTATAGTTCCACCACAGATGGGATGTATACAATGCAGTACAGTAAGTTCTAAAAAGAAAGTTTTAACCGAGTCTGAACACTTACCAAATTTCCTTACTAGCATGCTACCCTGTACATGTAGTTTTTTACATTACATCGCAATATAAAGTTCATCTCACAGCTCATGAGTAATTACATGACCTAAGTATTTACACGTGTCTTTGACAGGTACTGTTTGACCATTTATTTCAAAAGACCCACATGATACATGTTTCAGTAGATTACACACAAAAATCAGAATACAACTCTCTGCCCTATTATAGGTGATGTCATTTTCTGTACCATATTGTTCACATATCTCTAATAATAGTACTCTCAGCCCATGGGGAGAGAGGGTGACAGAAGCACAAGGTCATCAGCATACATTAAATTATTAATTTTTCCTTTCCAGTAACACAGCCAGTGTGTGCACTTTTTAGTTGTATGGTAAGGTCATCCATGTATATACAGAAAAGATAGTGATAATTTACCCCCTTGCCTAACACCACTAGTTACCTTAAAACCTAGTGGTACAATGCTTTTTCCATCTTACAAACATGGGTCTGCTCCTAAGTATAGATTTAGGTACCTCTCAATACAAGAGTTTCTTGAAAATGTTTGAGAGAATGTAAATGAACATAGCATAGTACATCAGTAGGGAAGAATGGTCTGTTTAAAGATATAACACAAGAACAAAGCACTTTAACCCTCTACCACCCAAAAATTTTTTCTTTCAAAAATTTTTTTTTAGTATTTTTAGTTATCTGGGGCTCTTATAACTGTATTTAATATTAATTATTTGAAATTTGACAAAATACAAGAAATTACATTAATGGACAAATTCGTCCAATTGGGAGAGAGAGAAGAATTTTTATAGGATGTCATTTTCTATTATGTTTGGAAAAAAATGAAAAATTGAATGGAAAGCTAAAATAAAACATCATTAAAGGTATTCCAACATTTTTAATGCTTAAATTATAAGGTAACTCTTACAATTGACAATAAACATATTTTCTAAGCCTAGGAAATGCATTCAACTAAGATGGAAGTTTTCAATTATTATGGAAGTCTGTAAAGCAGTTATTTGTGGTGTTTAGAGACAAGTTTACATTACATTTTGAACAAAAGATATTTGTTTTTCCTTGGCAACCAGGTTTTTTGCACATTCTTCAAATTTTTTCTATACTAGGCCAATGACCAACATTATCAAACCTTATTGGTTTATCAGGAAGGCCTGACAGGGTTTCCATTTTTTATGTTTTTGTTCATTGCTTCTACCTTCAGAAGTAGGTCTTCCTCTTTTAAGCCCTCTCATTGTTTTACCTCCTTTCATCAAGGAGAATGCCACCCCAAGTTTGAATGGGGCCAGTGAAAGAATTTCAGATCTTGGTAACTTGAGATTAAGTGCATCCTGTCTGTATAGCAGCCAACTGTTAACAATTACCATAGCAATCATATGGAAGATAAGATGATAATATTTCTTTGATCTTTTGTTGATTCTGTAAAGTACAATTAGGCAATCAGCTAAATCAACTCCTCCCATCGATGTGTTATAAAGCTTTATGATGTCTGGACAGTGAACATCAATTTTGCGACACTGCTTATAGTCGTATCGGGATACGGTTGTAAGAGGATTTGCCTTAACAAATGTTGAAACAATATTTACTATCTTGTTATCATACAATTTTACATAGGTAATTTCAACTTACTTCCTCGCCTGCAGAGTTTCATTCTTCATACAAATCTCTTCCCTTCTTGAAAAGGTCTTTATCAGCATCCTTCCCTTTTCTTACCCCTGGTATACGTGGAACATGCACTGTTCCACAACACTAAATGCCTTGCTTGGCAAGATGGCACATCAATGGCAAAGAGGTGAACCAATTGTCAAAATATAAAAAATGGTTATTGTTTGAAGGAATTGCCTGTGCTAAATGAAGAACTGAGTTTGAACTTACTTTTAGATCTGGCACTCTAGGATCATTCACAGCCTCGATCTTTCCTGTGTATGGTATAAAATCATGTCATACCTTGACTATCAGCCAGAACAAAAAATTTATACCCCCATTTATGTGGCTTACTTGGTATGTACTGCTTTATCCCACTATTGCCCTTGAATGGTACAAGCTACTCATCTATGCATAAGCTTTGTGTCATGGGAATTTGTTGAAATTTTGCTCTTAAATGGTCTACCATCGGATGTACTTTGAAAAGCTTATCATTGATTATTCCTATTTGGGTCCAAGGTTGTATTATCTACCATATGGAGCTGTGATTTTATCTCTTCCCATTGGTTATGGCTCATCACATTTGCTACAATATCCCAAAGAGAACCTGACTGATTGGATGAATGCATAAGAGTATTAAGCAGTTTACTGATGGAAAAGTACATACATAGACCTAACCATTACTTTAGTTCCTTTCGATCCATATTGAGAGGCTTATTAGGGTTGCTTTGCACTGAATATAAATTGCTTTGTGTACTGTAACAATTATATCTAAAAACTTATCTGTAAAGAAACTGCAAATATATTCAATTGGTTGATGCAAATCATCAGTAAATACATGCTCTGGACCAAGATACTCATGAATAGTTGTAGAATCTGTTGGACTACCTTGTTGCCATAAAACACAGGATGCACTTTGAATAGCATTTTTGCTCTATTGTTGGATCATCTTCCAGGGAAATTGCATCACCAGTTAAAGCTTCTTCATCCACAGTGGCCCAGTCAGCAGTAAGATCCATCATTTCCTCTGAAGTTATTTCTACAATAAGAAAAAAAAAGCCTAAGGTTAGAAATATCTAAATTTAGTATTTTCTTTATGTGATTGTATGCAATTATAATCATGAATAAAGCCTACCTTCATCAATATCTCATTCGGGAACATAACCCGGATCTACCAGTAAATCATCATCTCCATCTGGATCAATGTCATTGTCAGCATTGTCAAGAGCAATTGCTTCAACTTTCTGATCAAGTCTACTCGCTTGAAGCCTCTGAACTCTTCTTTCATAGAAACTTTACATTATCAGCTCTATGAAACACAAAGAAATTATATTTATTTATATATATATATATATATGTATATATATATATAGGCCTATCCATATGCATTCCATATTAGACAAATGAGTATAATACTTTTCATAAAAACAGTAAAAATGAATAAGAAATGTGTGTGTGTGTGTGTATATATAGTTCCACATTACATTTGGTATTTGGGAGAAATGGTGTAAAATTTCACACAATTGTCATAAGTTTGATCACCACATGTCTAGATGAACAAAATCGTCCAATAAATAAACACTATATAAACGTTTTACACAATGAATTTATTGCTACTTTCAATACATCAATATACTATTATACACTTCATTTATAGGTGTAAATTATTTCACAACAATTACATACCTGGTAAATCTTCCATAGCTTTCAAAAAAATATAGTACCATACTGTATGAGAAAAACACCACTTGCATCTGCTTCAAATGTTTCTCAAATACTGAAGCGAAAACCAGAAAATCATCAAATGGAAGACTCAGCGAAGAACATTCTAGACTTAATTAGCTGATGGTATCATCCATTTGGGAATTGAGCATAGAATTTTTCTATATCAGCTACAATTATATTAGCGGATGAATTTGTCCGCTTCGGCAGTAAAGAGTTAAACAGACCATTCTTTCAATGTTTCCGGGGCAATTTGGGTCAAAATCACAGTCTTCCTCTGTAAATCATAAATCACCAAAGCCCATTCTGTTAATCCATGAATTTGGGTAATCTGAGTAGGTCACCATGCTATATTATCCTGGATTTGTGGGGTCAGACTGTACTTATCCTATTATGACATATTCTAACACCTTAGAAAAGTATACTGGCAAGTGTGCTATTGGCCTATAATTATTTTTATCAGATACTAGCACCCTTATTTTTAAAACTGGCAACAATACAACTGACAAAATGGACTGTGGCAAGTACCTGTGTATCATACAGCTTGTGAAACAATGCAAGCATAGGTATTATACGAGGGCTACAACATTTTAAATGTTCTACTTGTATGCCATCAAGGCCACAACTTTTATCATCATCTAAATTATAAATAGCGTGCCAGATTTCTGAGTCACTAATTAGTAGCTCCTCAGAGCATTCTATACTTAAGGATATATTTAGTCTATTTCCCACCCACCCCTGCCCCTGAGACAATTAAATAGGGTTTCATAATGACTTTTGCACAGTTCTACAATGTTTTTTGGACCATGTACACCCTCTATTACATTTGTCAAGGTAAGGTTACCATTGTTAATTTTATTAACCTCCTTCCAGAATTCCCTACTGGAAGTATTGGTAGTCTAATTTTCTGGCTAGAGATTCTCTTCATTTTTCCTTATAAATCTAAGAGCACTCTTGAATCTAGCATGAGCTCTCTTTTTCAGTTGGAAGAGTTCACCCTGCCTAGGTTTCCCCACAGCAATCCATTCCATAAATACATTTTTAGCTAGCTACATCATACAAATCAGCACAATATTCTGACCACCCGGGATTGACATTTACTTTTTCCCCATTTTTAATTCTTAAAACTACTTCCACTCACCACCTTAATGGTATGTACAATAGGGTGTATCATGCTCATTGAAGCACAAATTTCAAGATTGGCAGTATGTATTCCTATGTAAAATTAAATTTTAGGAGGGGTTTGTTTTCTTGAACTTTTACTAAAAATCACATTTGTGTTCAAATTTCCACTTTTTCATTTTCTGGTTATGTAGAGAACAGCTGTGCAGGACATACACTGTAGTACAAATGTAACAGACCAGTTTCTTGCCAAACAAAACCATTGTAACAGCTGTTATAGGCTACTAGACTTTCAGTGATAATTTTCTGTTTCAGATACAAAGCTTGGTGAAGATTGTGTACCCACCATGGCTAAGTAAAGACAAAAGACCAGAAAAAGTTCTGGTTCAAAGCTGAGTGATCTGGTGGGTCCAGGCAAGCAGTTATTTCCCACAGAAATTCCAACCTGGAGAGCTGTGTTTCAGAGAGGAATCCTCCTCCAGGAAGAGAAGCTGCTTGTGGATGATATGAAGAGAGCTCAGTACCCTCTGCAAGATTTGGCTAAGGACTTGGCATCACTGGTACTGGCACAGTGGCACAAAAGCAATGCCAAGCTCACTCCTCCTGTGATCATTCGAGAGAGATCCATTGCCATGAAGATTCTTGTTAGGTGGAATGAAATGATTGACCTTGTGAATGGCAGAGTGAAGGCTGCAAAGAGAGAGAAGAGAATATCTGAACTTGATACATTGTTTGACATCATAACCTGCAGACATGATATCACTCTCTGCGGAACTGAAGCATCTGGCTGCTCTGGCTGTGCTGCTAGAGTTCATGTCAACTGTGACTGTGCTCTGCCTCAGAAGATTCCAAAGCTAGAGCTAGAGTGGCTCCATTACCAGAGGATCAAAACCTCAGAAGTTTCTGGCTTCTGGATGGCATGTTGATGTGAAGGAAACAGTGAAGCAGGTGAAGGCTGCTAAGATGAAGGAGGAAGAACAGAAGGCAGCTGAGAAGAGAAACGGAAAAGAGGAAGAAAAGGAGCTACTGCTTAGAGCTGATGATGATGAGATGACTTCCTTGCAAAAGTCTCGAGGCAAAGCAACTCCTACTGTTGACACAGATTTTTCCAGTACTGCACCAGGCACAAGCTCCAGTGTCAACACTGGCAAAGTCTCCACCTCTGCCAGGAGGAACTACATGGATATCTCAAGCACTGCTGCGGCTGCAGTCAGGTTCAAGGTGGCAAACACTCCTACAGCAGCCATTGCAACTGGTTTCTTGCAAGATCTCATCAAAACTGGCCATCTATCTGCTGATAAGGCATATCTAGCTGTTGACATGATGAAGATGTGGAGGGGCAAGGAGTCTGTAATAGGTGCCTCGGCGGAGGCCCTGGAGAAAAGGACAGAGGGAGAGGAGATCAAGGGAATTTTCTTTGATGGAAAACAAGATAAGAAGACAAAGATCATGAGGTACAATGAAGAAACTGGCTGCTTCCATCCTGATATTACAACTGAAGAGCACTATAGTTGTACACCAGAAGAACCTGAAGGAAATGAGAAACCTGCACTGAAGATAGCTCAGGCTCTGAATGGATTAGTGCTCATGGTGCTAAAGATACTATTGTGGTCCTTGGTGGTGACTCGACCATGACTCCAGATTTGAAAAAATTTACTGGAGCACAGCTCTGAATTTACTTTTTTTTCCCTTATACCACTAGATAGGTTAATGATAGTAAACTCTTGAATTGACGACATACCAATTACAAATTGTTTTAGCTAAACATAATAATACAATAATGTACAGTTTATAACTCACCTTAAGTTTATTTATTCATTGCAGCAGCAATGTATTGATTTACACTTGCTTAAATGGGCTATGGAAATATCAAATTTGTTGCTTTTTGCTTTATTAGATTTGGATGCAACACTTGAACTTGAAGGCATATTTTGACTCTTCTCTTTATTAACCACAACAGCTTGGTGAGTTTCTTTTGTTAGGCGCAAAATTGCATTCAATGTCTTCTGGATTTGGGAATTTTCAAATTCCTCTAAAGCAGTTTTGTTAGTCTGATGCGCAGATTCCTCACTTACCTTTTGTTTCTTAGGTGGAGGAGAAGCACTTTCTTCAGTCTGTGAAACATCTAGTGAAAAAGTTTAATTTTCTAGATTAGCAGTTGATGAAGTTGGTTCATTTTTCTGAGGTCTAGCACTAGCACATTTTGTGAACAAACTAAATGACTGCTTTGCCGTATCTCTTTGCTGCACTTCATCCTGGTATTTCTTTACTGCAATATCTAAGCTGTGGGCCCAAACTCTGGGACCTCTTGTATTGTAACAAATATTTTTTTTTTAATTAAAATGTTCCTCCCAGTTTTGCTTCTTTGAATATTTGTTCTTGCATTGACCACAAAAGTAACCCCTTTTAACACCCTCACTTTTCTCTCCAACTTCATCAATATTAGGATCCATTATTGATTATTGACTACCTGAAAAAATACAAAATAAGTAAAAGTTAGTAAATATAGTATGGTAAAAGTGAGTAAAAGTAAGTAAATATAGTACAATGAAAGTAAGTAAAAGTAAGTGCTTTAAACTTAGTAAAAGTAAGGAAGAGTAAGTAAAAGTAGGTAAGTTAAAGTAAGTAAAAGTAAGTTTAAACTTAACTAAACTTTTCAATTCTAGAGTCATGGTGGATTACTTAAAACCGCACAAGTAATTATCTGGCCAATTTATCAAACCTGGCCGAGATCAATGGAACATAGTCCAATCCTGATAATTTTATATTAAAAAAATATACGTTTTAATAAAATTTTAATTATCAAAACAATGAAGCTTAACAAAAAATAAAAATAATTGTTAACTAAAACAAAAAACAACTAAACTTAAAATAACTAAATTTGTAATTTAAAAAAATTGGTTTGTACAAGAACGTATATGCAAAAAAATTGCATAACGTCTAGCGGATGAACAAAACCCAAACCCAAATTTACTTTTTCTCATGGTCAAATTTACTGGAGCAATGCTCCCAAGATCCCAGGAATCTGGAGTCATGGACTCTACCAACACAAACACAGGACCTGATGGAGGAGCCATCACTCACTTGGAGAGACTGCTAGGTCACAAGTGTCACTCGCTGATATGCCAGTTGCATAGTAATGAACTCAGCCTCAGGCACATGATCATCAAGCTTGATGGTCCCTAGACGCACAAGTCTGGGTTCAGTGGCCCAATAGGAAAACTTTTGAAGAAGATCAATGACATACCTGTCAACTTTAGCTTCAAGGCTCTGCCAGGAGAAGAAGATATAATTGAACTACCAGAAGAAATCGTACAGAACCTTAGGATTTGAGCAAGGAAGTTGCTGGTCTGAAGTGTGGCCCACTGAATCAGTCACACTGGCTGATTACAGGTGAAGCTCTGTTGAAGCTGTGATGAGGCAGCATGGTCTGAAGAGGGAGGTGTTGAAGAAGCTGAAGTTCTGCCTGGACTTCTACTTCAAGATGTATTTTGAGATCAAAGTGAAGCACCACATGAGGTATGGACCTCACCATATTGTGACTGCTCTGGGACTGCTGAGAAGCCAGACCTCTGAAGTCAGGAACATAATCACTCATATCATGCTCACAGTGAGAACCTCATTGCCTCTCTCCTGTGCAGTGAGGATGAGGAGGAGAGGGCATGGGGGGTTGAGATGATCAGAAGTAAGTCTGAGTATGGAGACATGAGTCTGAGAACTCATAGAAACCCTAAACTGAATTTTTAGGGAGGAGGGACTACTTATACAAATATTAAAGAATTGCAATTGCAAAAAAAGGCTGAACATCACAACAGCTTGCGGAAAGGTAGGGGCAGCTGCCATCATACTCAGTGATGCCAAAAAGAAAATAAATAAAAATTGGTAGAGGCGTTTCTAAAAAAAAAAAAAATAAAAAAAAAAATAAATAAAAAAATAAAAAAAAAATATATATATATATATGCAAGACCAAGAAAGAACAAAAAAAAGATTCTACCTGATGAAGAGAGCAGCCGCAAAATGTGGTGTATAGGAGACTAAAAATCATACAATTCCTTAGTTTTGGGCCATTTTGGGTGATTTTTGTTATTTTAGGGGTAATTAACCACTTTGGCTGATCTTAAATGGGTCCAAGCCTGCCCCTAGAAATGCTTAAGGATGTATGTGAACAATATGGAACATATGGAGGTCATTTGAGGCTACCAAGTCTTTGAAACTGGCCAAAAATCCCATTTTTTGACAAAAAAGTGCGATTTTGAACACTTAAATATGATTTTTTGCAAAAGTTGCAGAAGACAAACCCCACTTAAAATTCAATTTTACATAGGAATGCATACTGCCAATCTTGAAATTCCAAGTTTTTCAATATTTGACCTGAGCATAATACACCCTAATATACAAGCTCACTGTAATACTTATTTAAGAGATCTCCATGTTTTACATCATTACAGGAGAGATTCCTACAAGCCAAAGCTTTCACAAGAATCCTCACAAGCCTTAGCAGTGCATCAGTTTGCATTGTATAGTAATCTACCTCAGAGTGGCTAAGATTTGACCAACTAACCTTTTAGTAATCAGCATTATCACAGTCATTGTCTAAGTCAAGTGCTACCATACAATTAAGCCCTACTACAAATAGGATATGATCAGATTCAAATACATCATAAAATATTAACATGCTATTGATTATATTATAACCGTTGTGGGAGGCTATACAGTGGTCTAGCCATGAGCAAGTTACCCAGCCATCACTAACATATGTGAATGAGTCATTATGGACTCGCATTCTGCCTTAATATAGAAAGAGCTGTCAGTATCTGTTTGTTTACTGGTTAATTTGGGCAGGTAGTCCCAATTCTTGTCAGTTCACACAGGTTATTATTGTTGGTTAGCTGATCAGCCCACCCTTATCAAGCAAGCTGGCAGCACGCAGGTAACCGATCACCCTCTCCAGAGGCACAGGTGGCAGGTGTCGTCTGTGGAGTTGTCTAGTCTGTGTTTATATGTCTGTAAGTTGGGGTGATGTCCACATCAGAATCATGCTAAGTTAACTCGATCCAATCTGCTCAGGCCAGTCTCTGACTTGTCAATAGGTAGCAACTTTGCATCTAGGACCGCATTCGGACTGAGTCGTGTCAGTGCTTTGTGGGTGTGTGTGTGTGTGTGCGTGTGTGTATGTATGCATTTTCTGTACTGTGTGATGTCAGTGGGGCATGGTATGAAATGGAGTATTTAGTTATAATATGTCTCTGGTGCTACCTTAATGGTGCAAGGTGTTGGTGCATGATTGTATATGTAGTGGCAAGGGTGTTGGGGGTTAGTTGTTGCTGCTGCCATGAATTGTGTTCATGTTTAAATGTTCCTTAATTTTCAGTACTTTTGCTTGTGTGTAGGTGTTCTATTGGTGTTGTTTGAGTACATCCTGTAATGATACAAAGTGTGTTGTTTTGTATTGTCTGTAAGGTGTTTATGTGTATGTTTGAGATAATGGGTGCCCAGCATGGGCTAGCATAGTCCATAACTGAGCAAATATATTGTTTGTATACGAGTGTTGTTGTTTGCTGCTGGTGTCCAAAGTTTGTGCCTGTTAGTACCCAGAGCTGGGCAATAAATACATTGAATATATTTAAATACTAAATACTAAATACATGGGAGAAATGTATTTAAATACTAAATACTAAATACATTTTACGAATGTATTTAGATACTAAATACAAAATACATCAATTGTATTTAAATACATTTTAAATACATACAAATTTTAACATATGCATTCACTAATTCATGTTTTGATAAATTTCTACTTTAGGGGACACGGTGAATTTCGAAATAAATACACCACTTGATAGATCAGACAATTTTAAAAGCTTTTTCACCAATGAATTTTCTATCGCAAATTGGATTGATTGCAATGAGTTAGTTACACAGGCCCACTTAAGGCAGAGCCGTTTTGTACGATTATTCGGTCAATTTCAAGATATTTTTTGATGTCTAAAAAAACACTTACCTTCAGATGAGTGTACAGATTCGTTGTAGCATTGCTTGCAGCAGAGACTTCATGTTTACACAGCAAGCAGGTGCACTTTACCTTATTACCATCTTTAGATTTAATTTTAAAGTATTTTCCATCAAACAGAGGGGGCACTAAATTGTTATCTGCAGATATAGCACTGTTTGATTCACCGGATTTGCTTGTTGAAGCCATGACACGCACACGATAAAGAAATCAACCGCTTTCGACTAAGAGTGGCACACAACTGATTGAATTGACACGTTGAAACATGAACCATGCTGTACTACACCGTCGACGCGTCATACTGTGCTAGTACAGAACGTGTATTAAACCAGTAAAAGTATTTACATTTTTATATTTTGAGTATTTAAATACTATATTTAAATACATGAAAAACAATGTATTTATAAATACAGTTCTAATTACACAAATGTATTTAAATACATATTTAAATACAAATGCATTTAAATACTGCCCAGCTCTGTTAGTACCCTAAGCGTGTTAAGTCTTGATGTACATTTGTTTTTAATGTCCTGAATGTGGTTTGCAAAAGATAATGATGTGTTGTATTGACCAAGTATTTTGGTCCTGCGAGTGTTGGAATGTTGTTGTTTAGTGTAAATGTTTGTTTGTTTTTCTTCAAGTTTGTTGTTTATTTCTGTGTTGAGCTGTTGTATCTACTGTTTTATGGCTTCTGTGTGGTGGTAGTGGGTTATGTTTGAGGTTGTTACATTGCCTCATGAGGTGGGCTATTTCTCTAGTGTAATTTGGTTTGCATTTCCTAATGTTGCCCTTGGGTATGTATTTGTTTGCATTATTGATGATCTGATTGAATGTCTTGAGTGTTGTATTGATGTTTATGATGGGTGTGCTGTTTAATGTGGTGAATTGTTCCTCAGTCTATATTTTGAACTGTTCCCAATCAGCTTTCTTGTAATTTCTGTAAGTGTCCTAAGGCTGTTGGGGCAGAGTGTAGAATGTGTTGTAATGATGATGGGCAGGTAGTCTGATGACAGTTGTTTTTCTGTTCTCCAGTGTGTATGTGTTGCTAGTGAGGAGGGACGGAACATTATGTCTTGGGAGGAGTTTTAGTATCCTGCTTGATGTGGTATGTGTGTATGTTCTTCTGTATTGTTAAGAATAAAGAGGCTGTTTAGTTGTGTGGCTATGTTGGCACCTCTGGTGGTGTTTTGGTTGTGCAGGTACCAACTAGTGTCTTTAATGTTGAAGTCTCCTCCTAAGATGACATCATTAGTGAGAGAGGCCAGATTGTGTACCTGTGGATTGTAATTGGCTGGCACCTGAGGTGAACTATCTGGTGGGATGTAAATGTTGATGAGTATGGTGGTGTGTTTTGTGTGTTTTAATGTTGACTGCCTCTATTTCTATAGTGTTATCTGCTTGAATTGTGTTTGTAATGTATTGGGTGGCATCAGTGTAGCAAATGCTTTTACGTATGTAAGTGATGACTCCACCCCCTTGACCCCTAATACAATCTTGATGTATCGCCATGAAGTCAGGGATGGTGGGTGTTTTGTGTGTGTGTTTTAGTTTTGTTTCTTGTATAAGTGCTATGTAAATGTTTTGTGTACAAATTCCCTAAGCTGCATGATTTTGTTTATGAGGCCATCTACATTATACTGTAATATGTTAATATTATGCTTCTGTATGTGTCTCATGGTCCTATTGTGTCTGTCTTTGTGTATGGTGACATGTGTAAGTTGTAGTGGGGCCTGGATTAGTCTTAATGTCGCTGGAGAGTAAGAGCAGTCCAGGGAGCATGTTCAGCATGCAATATAGGTATGCAATTCACACAGGTATTCTTCTTGTTCTGAGGCAGATAGGTCAGGTGGGAAATGGAAGACAAATACATGGGCATGCTGAAATATTTTCACCGCCTTAATTGTTGTATTTGTTTCCAGCTTTAGCCATAGTTCTCTTCTGGATGGAGGGGGTTTCCCACTGTCCTATTTGTTTTTCTGATGCAAACCCCTTTTGCTAATTGTTGTCCACCCATGCCCTACATTCTGCTCATCAGAGTGACTAGTCACCAAGCACGTTTGAATCATCCCTTGAGGTATGGCCACATTACTAATGGTCCCAGCAGCATTACCTTCTGTTGCAGTTAATTTGTTGCCAGTTTGCATTGGAGATTCATCATATGTTGTCAGACTATTCAGTTCAGGGTAGATATGTACTACCTGCTGCCTACTGTTAGGTTGGTTGTTCATGTTCATACAAGCTTTTATATCATTGTACTTTCCTTTCAGAACTTCAGAGTAAAGTACCTTACTGTTTTCTTCCTCCTGTCATTTCGATATACAGCTCTGCTGAACTGTGAGAGAAGATGGTGTCAGAATAGGCACAGCAGGCCTCCTATCCTGAGGATCACTATGATGTTTTGTGGTAATGGCAGTCAGGGCTGTGGAGTCAGAGTCAGAGAGTCGGAGTCAATTTTGGTGCTGCTGAAGTCGGAGTCGGAGTCAGTAAAAATGTACCGACTCTGACTCCAACCTTAATATAAATTTTAATAAAGTATGTTTTTGTGTGTGATATCACTGGCAGCTATGGTGGTTAAACCACTTAAATAATAAACACAATGTTTTCCATTTCAGACACTGCCATTAATTCATTTTTTCTTTTCAGATAATATTTTTTATTTTTAATGCTGATTTAATTTTGAGTTCTTTCTAAATTTCATAAGTTTTTAACTTTCAAGTCTAAACCCTTTCACAATGGCAAAGACACTTCCAACAAAGTCTGCAGTTTTTTAATATTTTACAATAACCACAGATGGGAAACATTTCGTGTGTCAGTGTATGATAGAAGATGATAATGGTGAAAAATTATGTGAAGCAAAAATCAGTGGTTTTACTGGCTCTGATAAAAATGCACCAACCAGAGCATCAAATTTGAAAAGACATTTGCAGCATTTCCATCTCAAAATTTTAGAAGTTGTCATTGAGAAAGATAGTAATAAAAACCTTCCAACTACTTCAAAGTTAACAAAAGATCAGAAATCTACTGAATGACAAGCACCACTTACAAGATTCTTTACTACAGACAAAGTTACCGTAACAATGACCACAGAAAAGTTCAAGAAGCACATCATCGAACTGGTGGTAAGAAATGGTGTAGCCTTATCTTTATTTTCACAACCAGCCTTTCTAGGCCTAAATGGAGAAATGGCCAAGAAACTTGGAGTTTCTCTGGAAAGACAAAGTATCAGAAAAATTATAGTTGAAGAAGCCACAAATAAAAAGGAAGAACTTCGAAGAACTCTTAAGGGACGCTTCATGTTTATTAAAATGGATGCAGCCACGCGTCATAGAGTTAACTATTTTGCCATCAATGCTAGATTTGTTGATGAAAATAAAATGGTAACTTGGACATTGGGAGTAAAGGACACCGAGGCGCATCATGACAGCGACTATCTTCAGAAGTTAGTGGAGGAAGTTTTACAAGACTTTGTAATTAAGAAAGAGCAGATTCTATGTATTGTCACAGATAATGCTTCAAACATGCTAAGCATGATAGAAAAGCTGAATAAAGTTGATGAAGAAAAAGTGGCTAATGAAGATGACATTCCTGAAACTGATTCTCAAACAGCACAAACAGAACAGAGCGATGAAATTTTAGATGATATTATTGAAGAAGCATCTAAGCTCTTTTTAATCCAACATATGTGTTGTTGTACATACATTGCAGCTAGCAATAAGAGATGGATTGAAAGATCGCCATGCAGCTACTCTGATAGGCAAGTTGAGGTAAGTAGCCACTGCAGCCAGGACCTCTAAAATTGATGCTATTATCCAGAGACATGCAGGAAAGGGAGCTATTTTGGACCAAGTGACATGCTGGGGGAGCACATATATGATGATTAAGCGTTTGCTTGATCTAAAACCCTTCCTAGAAGACATTGATAATCCCAATGTTTCACGAACTGAAATTCAATGGAGGGAGGTTACACAATTAGAAGCTCTGCTTGCTCACCCTTATACTGTCACCAAAAAGTTGCAAGCAGAGGATTTAACTCCTGGTACATTCCTATGGGAATGGAAAAATTTATTATTTCATCTATCCCAAACTGGAGGATTAATTGCTGATGGAATTGTATCCTCAATGAAGAAAAGAGAGGGTCTGCTACTGGAAAATGAGATCTTATTAGCTGCTATCTACATAGATCCAATGAACCGAATTTTGTTGACTGAAGAACAAATTGCTAAAGCAAAAGAGGCCCTCTGCGAGGTTGCAATTCACATAAAAGGGCTATTACCTGAAAATCCTGAACCACAGGATGAAGATATGAGTAGTAAGTCCCTCTCACCCTCTTCAAATGATGAAGAATTAGACTTTCAAAAATATTTAGATAAAATTGAACACTCAAAAGCAAAGCATCGCCACTTAAACGTGCATAGGCAACCTTTTGATGTTAAACTAATGAAATTTAAGCAAGATTTTTTTGATGGCCTAAAAGAAGTGGAAAAATATGATCGCTCATCTAAACTGACAATACAAGAAGTCATCCCCACATATCCAGAGATTTTAAGAGATACAGCTATGATAGTAACAGCCATGCCACCCACTCAGGTCAGTGTGGAGAGACTGTTTTCCGCACTGAAAATAATTAAATCAGATTTAAGGGCTTCAATGAAAGAGGATCTGGCAGAAGCAATTCTGTTCCTAAGAACAAGTTATTCGTAAATTTTAGATTTTCACCCTTGGCCTTAGTTTAATAAATTTTGCAGGAATACTTTTATATTTTTGATTGCATTTAATGAAATTTTTATTGTGTCATAGTCTTAAATTTAATTTTTGTTTTGTTTTATGCTCAATGAATTTTGTTTTTTCATAAATAAAAAATAAAAAAGCCATAATGGCATCGCTACAACCATTAGACTCAAACTTTGCAGGTTATGGGTTTAAAAAGTAGCCTGATGATTCACGTGGTGGTGATGAAATGCCTCTTGTGTAATTATCATCATAGCAGATTTAGAATTAATATACCTTCAGAATCGGATAGACAAAAAATTGAGGAGTCGGAGTCAGTTTTTTATGTGCCGACTCCACAGCCCTGATGGCAGTATCCCTGTCTGGCTGGGCAGTTTGCCTGCTGCTCATCTCAGTTTCCAGGTCTGAGATCCTAGAGATCAGTTTTCTGTGTTCTGAGGTTACACTGCTACATATATCTTTTAGCTCTCTGTTTTGACGATGCTGGGTATGCAAGCCACCTTTCAGTAGCTGCACTTCATCCTGAAGTGATTTTATTTTACTTAAGAGTACAGTTACATCAATGGAGTCAAAACATATGGGTGGCAAGTGCAGATTCTCACTTGCAAATATTGGCCTATCATTAGTAGCCTTTATTTCCAAAATCTTTCTAACAATGTCCTCAAGGTTGAGCACATTTTTCTTTTCACCTTTGTGATGGATAAGGCTCTTGTCCGAGTTCCCATTGGTTGGGTATAATGTAAACAATTTTACTTTAGCAGTTTCTATCTCTTTACCACTATAATGTTTTTCACATAATGTGATTGACTTAATACCCAGTAACATGATAATCTTCACATTGATGAAACAAAAATTTTTTTTGACAACAATACTTGACCCATCTGAAGATCCTTTCACCATTCTTTAGTTCCAAAATCCTAGCCTATGGTGACTCTGATGCAGCTGTGCAAGTTTTCCATGTTGGCCATAGCCAATGTCATAGCAACTTTTATCAGTCCATAATTAAAATTCTTAACTTTCACATTTACAGTATATATTAAGCTAATAGTAAAAGTTAACATACTTTTTAACACTTACATAGCGTGTAAGTTTGTAGATATATCTAAAGTAATAAAAACTATTTATTTGCTTGGCCTTTCATTTAAGATTTCAGAGAATTTACCTGGCCTTTGGAAAATATTTTGAGCAATTTATGCACTTAAAATTCACTCATTCATTTTGTTCAGTTGATCATCTGCAAGTTTAAAGGTCTCACTCATTCATTCGTTTGTATGCCCACTATTTCAAGGTCACTGTTTACCACCTCATAGGACCATGAAGGTAATGCCAGATGTTACTAGAAAATTTTGAAGATATATCATATTATTATTAGTTAAGTATTGTGGATCATCTGTTGAGATTGTAACTGCGTAATCTTGGCACATTTACAAATTTTATTGGAGAAGTAACACAACAGTTCACTGACTTTAAACACTGTTAATTTTGATAGGAAGGAGCATGAAACTTACAAGCATCATTGGCACATTAATAATATAATAGACAATACAATATATGAGACTGAAAAAACACTTCCTATGTATTAACAAGTTTATTAAATTGGGTGTCAGTCACTCCCAAGAGTGAATTACATTAAAACTCAACCTAATAATAAATACATATTTTCTGGAATCATATATATATATATATATATATATAAATGTTCAAAGCATTCCCCATTCAGTTCAAAGCACGTTAATATAATGAAATTCCCTTTGGGTAGTGACCTTTTGGACACCCTATTGGAAAGGATAATAAAAGTGAGAAGAGTATGTCAAACGATGCTAACTTTGGAGGAGTACATGTAGACATCAACTGACCAGGGAAGTATTCCAGTGGGTATGTTAGACAGAAGATAGGGAGTGCTGGAACTCTCATTTCTCCTGTCATTGTCCTCCTTAGCTGATCATTTTCTGTCTCATCTACCCTGTGAGCACTCCAGCATACTCTCAAACACACACTTCTCTCACTATTCTTCACTACATATACATGCATCTTACACACTACATAATCTTTTCAAAATTAAAAAAAAAAAAAAAAAATAGCAACAACTTCAAGAGCCTCAGAGTCCTCTGGAAAGGGGACATGGTCCCCATTTCTGGCTCCCCCACTGCTGATACTGGGAATGCAGACACAGGCAGCAAGGCAGGATCTGCTACCACCCATTCAAGATGTTCTGGGCCTCTGCCTGATTCACTTTCCACAAACTGCTGCAAAACTTGTGGCCTTTACTCAAATTTCCAATCTGTTGAACACCACCTCTCTTCCTCTAAACCTCACCTTCTTTTCCTCACTGAAACTCAAGTGTCTGGGATGATTGACACCAACCCTTTTTCTGTACCCTCTTACTTTATACTCAATTTCACTCCAAAGGTGGACATTACACACATGTACGCAATGACCCAACTTGTTCTTGTATTCCCAAACTCAAATCCTCTGAATTCTATACCCTCTAACTATGGCTTACATACTAATCTCAAACTAAATATATCTGCACTGTCTACCTTTCTCCTAATTCAGAGCTGGGTAGTATTTAAATACATTTGTATTTAAATACGTATTTAAATACATTTGTGTAATTAGAACTGTATTTATAAATACATTGTTTTTCATGTATTTAAATATAGTATTTAAATACTTTAATGAGTATTTAAATACAATGTATTTAAATACTCAAAATATAAAAATGTAAATACTTTTACTGGTTTAATACACGTTCTGTACTAGCACAGTACGACGCGTCGACGGTGTAGTACAGCATGGTTCATGTTTCAACGTGTCAGTTCAATCAGTTGTGTGCCACTCTTAGTCGAAAGTGGTTGATTTCTTTATCGTGTGCGTGTCATGGCTTCAACAAGCAAATCCGGTGAATCAAACAGTGCTATATCTGCAGATAACAATTTAGTGCACCCTCTGTTTGATGGAAAATACTTTAAAATTAAATCTAAAGATGGTAATAATGTAAAGTGCACCTGCTTGCTGTGTAAACACGAAGTCTCTGCTGCAAGCAATGCTACAACGAATCTGTACACTCATCTGAAGGTAAGTGTTTTTTTAGACATCAAAAAATATCTTGAAATTGACCGAATAATCGTACAAAACGGCTCTGCCTTAAGTGGGCCTGTGTAACTAACTCGTTGCAATCAATCCAATTTGCAATGGAAAATTCATTGATGAAAAAGCTTTTAGAATCATCTGATCTATCAAGTGGGGTATTTATTTCGAAATTCACCGTGTCCCCTAAAGTAGAAATTTATCAAAACATGAATTAGTGAATGCATATGTTAAAATTTGTATATATTTAAAATGTATTTACAAATGTATTTAAATACAATTGATGTATTTTGTATTTAGTATCTAAATACATTCGTAAAATATATTTAGTATTTAGTATTTAAATACATTCAATGTATTTATTGCCCAGCTCTGTCCTAATTCTACTAATTTTCCAAAATTCTTTGCCTATCTCACTTCCAAAGTGAAATACATTCCACATAACTCCATTTTAGGAGATTTCAATGTTCACCACCACCTTTGCTTTCCTTTCATTTCAATAACAACTCTGGTGAACTAAGCACACTGGACAAAAAATGTCACCCCTAATAGCACCGATAGTAGGACGTTCAAGGTCACACAGAGGGCGCTGATGTAGCATTGGTAAGTGACAAGTAGCGGTGACGTAGCACACAGGATCAGATCTGTTTCGTGAGGTGGTGAAGAACAAAGTGTGTACTGGATATAGTCTGCAAAATGGGTCGTGAGGCAGACGTTACTCAGTGGCAAAAAGGAGCCATCGTGTTTGGCAGAGCCCACGGACATAAAATGTCTGAAGTAGCCCAATTTGTTGGTGTGTCAACGCGTACTGTCCAGCGAGTTTACAAAGAGTGGTGTAGTTCGTAATCAACTGACAATCGACGGCGTAACTGTGGCCTGAAAACAATTCTCGACAATAGGGGCCACTGCCATGTTTCTCGTCTAGTAACTGCAAATCATTTTCAAACCAGAGAACAATTGCTCCAAGAAACCAATGAGGTTCTCCAGCAACCAATTTCCAAACGGACATTGCGACGAGAACTGCATGCGATGGACATCTGGAGCAGGGTACCACGGAAGAGGCCGCTGTTAACAGCAAGTCACAAATTGGCACATTATAAATGGGCTCAGAGGCACAAAAACTGGACTGGGGCAGATTGGAAACGTGTAATTTGGTCCGATGAGTCCCGTTTTTGTTTGTTCTCCAATGATGGGAGGCGACGAGTACATCGCAGGTCCAATGAAGCCTTTAATCCTGAATGCGTCGAAGGTGTTGTTCAGGCTGGAAACAGAAAGTGAAGCGCAGGAATAGACACCCATGGACTCTGGCGGAACTTCGGGACCGGCTGATGAATGAGTGGCAGCAAATCGATGTTCAGTACATGCACAACCTCGTAGAGTCTCTGCCTCACCGGATTCGTGTGGTTATCAAGGCCAGAGGCGCCGTCACACGTTATTAGGTACATTCTGAGAGGGGTGACTAATTTTTTGTCCGGTGTGCTTAGTTTAAAACATTTCTATCCTAAATGATCTAGAGTAGATTATACAGCACCTACTCATATCCCCAATCGCTGTCCCATAGCCCAATTGCTCCTCTTTTCCATTCTGATGGTTCAGTTGCCATCTTTACTGACAAAGCTGAACTCTTTGCTCAAACTTTCACCTCCAACTCAACCCTGGACAATTCTGGTGCTGTTCCTCCATCTCCTTCTGACTTTATTATGTCAGAAATTAGAATTTCTTCCAAAGATTTTTTTTCTACCCTATCTGGGCTCAACTCGAGAAAGGCACACAGTCCTGATGGTGTTCCTCCTGTTGTTCTTTAGAACTGTACTTCATTGCTGATACCCTGCCAAGGCAAATTCCATTATCTTTGTCTCTCATCTGGTACTTTTCCTTCCTGCTGGAAGTTCACTTTCATTCAATCTGTCCCAAAGATGTCCCAAAGAAAAGTGACTGCTCTCAACCCACCAACTATGGTCCAATTGCTTTGATTTCTTGCCTTTTTAAAAAAAATTTCAGTGTCTTTAATAGGAAGATTAAGTACTTCTCTTCTCTCAAACTTCTTTTAGAATTTAGATTGTCAGTATGGACACTCTACTGGTGATCTTGCATATCTCTGACTCTGGTTCATCCTCCTTTCAGGATTCTGGTGACATTTGCTATTGTGCTAAATATATGAAAATCTTTTGATAGAGTGGCACAAATCTTTAATTTCCTAACTGACCTCCTTCAGTTTCTATTCTTCTATCTGTGCCTTCCTTTCTCATTTCCTTTCTGGCCAATCTATAGGTATAGTTGCAGATGGCCACTATTATTCTCTTAAACCTATTAACAATGGTGTTCCTCAGGGTTCTCTCTTGTCACCCACTCATTTCCTTTTATTTATCACTAATATATTAAGTCATACTTCTTGTCCTATCCACTCGTATGCCAATGATTCCACTCTTCACTTCTTGTCCTATCCACTCGTATGCCAATGATTCCACTCTTCACTTCTCCACCCACTTCACAAAGTGTCCCTGTCAACAGTCACTCCATGCTTCATGTAGGACAGCTATGGTGCACCTGACTTCTAATCTTTCTACCATCTCTGATTGGGGCAGAGAAAATCTTGTGGCTTTCAATGCCTCAAAAACTCACTTCCTCCACCTGTCTACTCATCACAATCTTCTGCACAACTATCCCTTACTTTTAATAATACAGAACCCAATCCTTCCTCTTCTCTTAACATTCTCAGCATTTCCTTTTCTCGTGATCTTTCCTGGAAAGATCAAATATACTCTCTTTCCAAAACAGCTAAGAGGTTAGATATGCTGTACTACCACCTCTGCAGTTTCTTCACCCCTGCTGAGTTGTTGTCTCTGTATAGGGGTCCTGTCCACCACTGCATCTTTCTCATGTGTGGTAGCTCAACCTACACAGCTCTTCTTGACCAGGTGGACTCAAAGGCTTTTTGTCTCATCAATTCCTCTCTCTTTGCCACAATGTTGCCTCACTCTCTCTTTACTATTACTATTATAATGGACACTTCTGAACTCTGCATGCCTTCATCCTTTAAGAAGAGCATGCAGTACCAGACTTTCTACATATGCTCATTCCTTTTCTGTTGAACTCCTAATATAAAAGTTAATCAGCACTTTCAATCTTTCATCTACTCAACTGGTCAATTCTGGAACAATCTTCCCCAATCCATCTTTCCCCCCATCTATGACCTCCACTCTTTCAAATGCAATGTCCAGGCATCTTGAACCTCAGACTTTGATTTTGGCTCTCTTCTTCTTCTATGAGGTGCATGCTTTTATGGCCATTGCCCTTGGCCCCTCCTTCCTGTATAAAAAAAAAAAGTTGGAATATAAATGGTAGCTAAGTGAAATAACACAATTAGCAAGTCATCAATCACCACCACACCAAATGTGGTTGATTTGTCCTAAAAGCACAGAGCATGGACTGATTTCTGGCAAATGATTCCAGTGCCCACAATACAGTACTCAAGATTATCCATGATTCACTCAACCATGAATTAACATGATTTACTAATTGTGACCATTGTGCTCTTATCTGTGACTGTGACATAGAGTTAACCATGATTGGTGCAGTTTTTACATCCAGCTCACAATGTTAGTAGAGGGAGGAGTTATAATTTTTGGGAGCAGATCTTTTTTGTGTTTGGGGCAGTTATGAAAACATTGTATATTTGACCATAAATGAGTGTAAATCACTTAAATATAGAAAGGGATCCAAATTCTCTCGCACAAAAACTAAAATTACATTACATTTCATTTGAAAAATATGAAGCCACTCTGGCCTATTAAAGTTATCCAAGTCACAAGCGAAAAAAATCCTGTAAAAGTATGTAGAGTCGTCCCTTGGTATCCGCGGGGGATTGGTTCCAGGACCCCCCGCGGATACCAAAATCCGCGGATGCTCAAGTCCCTTATATAAAATGGCGTAGTATTTGCATATAACCTACGCACATCCTCCTGTATACTTTAAATCATCTCTAGATTACTTATAATACCTAATACAATGTAAATGCTATGTAAATAGTTGTTATACTATATTGTTTAGGGAATAATGACAAGAAAAAAAAGTCTGTACATGTTCAGTACAGACGCAACCATCGTAGGCCTAACTACATAGTACATGTCAGCAACAACGTAACATTTCCTTTCTTTCAACACTTACAGATTGCTTTCGTTTAATGACCTGAAAGAGAAATACATAGAATAAAACACAGAATATTTAAAATACAAGTACATATAGAAAATATAATTATAAATAGAGAAAATATAAATTTATTCTCTCTCTCAATGCTCAAACAACGAGTGCTGGAGAGAGACTGAGGATCTGTGAAATGGCGGGAGGCTACAGCAGGGTATGCCTACACATCACTTCATTCGCATGGATTCAGCGTAGTGCTTGGCACGCGGCAAATTCAAGTTTTGCTTTTTGGAACTTTCTGGAATTTTTTTTTTTCGAATATTTTCAATCCGCAGTTGGTTGAATCCACGGATGCGGAACCCGCGGATACGGAGGACCGACTGTATTGTGCTGTTCTTACAGGTACAACAAGAAAATTACTTCAAACTGGAATAACATATTTTTCCATGCAGAAAAAACAGGCCCAAGGGTGAACATCCACAAAAAAGCCCTCCCCCACCTCGAATGGAGAGATGCTTTTCCTTTTAAGAGGAAACTGATACAATGAGCACACTTGGGTCTCTTTTTTTCTGGAAACAATATCTGACCTGATCAGTGGATCAAACAACTTTCAATTTATGAGGCCAATGAAGATTTGACCTTTCTCAGGTTCCTGAGAGGTCAACATCAATATTATAAATCATAACTTTCATATCTCTGGAGCTTCAGGGAGAATGAAGATATTCCATTAACAAAGAAATTAGTTTTCAGCAGTGGATGACCCTCACCAAATGATACAATTTAGTTGTTCAACAACTATGTAGGAATAGATTCCTCAGACCCTAGACAAAATATATTGGAAAAATTAAACTGATCAATTCATGGGTTTCAGAGATATTAGTCATAATGTATTGTACCATCCCATCTTGAAGCAGTTCTCAGTAGCAAACCTTCCCCACTGATTTTCATTTTTCTTTATGTCTGTGGTATAATGATTATGTACTGTGAACTGTTAGGCTACTAAATTTTACCATGATCATTTGCCAACACTAATTATATGTACAGTAAAACTTTTACTTAATTGGATAATGTGTTCAGGGATGTTCCATTAAATAGAAGTTTTGCATGATGGCACCTTGAAAATTTGAACTGTTAATTTCTACTTCATGACACTGTATTGTACAAGGATGGCCAACATTTACAAAATCTGGGTTGTAGATTATGGTTGATAAAAGAAAAACTTTTAACTTTTGAAACATTTTATTTAAACCAAAACAAGAAAAAAACATAAATTAAATAAAAAGATATCTTGCTACTAACACGTCCATTTGGTCTGTATGGATACTATCATGATCACTGCACAATTGCATTCAGCAACAAGCGTGCCATGAAGCCTTTTTGAAACATTTCAGGCATAATGGCTGAGAATGTGAAAAATTTCTATTTTTAACTATTCAACAGAGTTCATGCAGATGTGGCTAAGTTTGTTCCTCAAAAAATGACCATAACCAGCTATCACAAGTTGTGAAGTAAAGACTTCTGGGAGGCCAGTTGAGAGATCCTTCTCACCCAATCCATACTGGAAATTGGTTGTTGAGGAAATTATGTTATAATGTTATATGTTTCAGACCAAAAAAGACCCAAGGATCCACTCATGGCTGGTCTACCTAACTGTGTTTGTAATTGTGATATTGTGCATGTCCTCTGTGGTGGCAGAGGGGACCTACAATTTTATATGGGTTCCAAACCTCAAAAGCCTTAATTTTACAACTTTAAACTATACCCAATCTATCAACATTAGGGTGGAGTGAAAAAATCAAAATTGAGGGGGTCTAGATAGTTATCTTTTGTCCAGGATTAAACATTAAAACTGATTTTGGGTGGTTGCATACAAAACTGTAACTGCTACTGGCCAGTTTATACAAATCGTATGTGCATGTGACCAAAATTTGAACCTAGTGACCTATCTCAGGTTCTGAACATGATAGAAAGACAATTTAAAAACTGTTCATGATGTATTTTTTACCTCTAAAGCAGATTAAAACATTTCCAGAGGGCTGCAGGCTCAATAATGCATCAGAAAATCCATATTTATATTTTTGGACAAAAATTGCAATTTTCAGCTTTTTGGAAGGGGGGGGGGGCGCAAATATTTTAGACAATTTGTGGTAAATATGTATAATTTTCTACTGAAAATATGAAAATATTGCAAATCAACTTAAAATTACTCTAAAGTATCACTTATTAAACAAAATCTTTTGTCAAATAATGCCATCATGACATTCAAATCCTACCACAGTTGAGGAAGCTTCTGTTACAAGTTTAATGTGCCTCTCTACAGCCTGATTATGACAAGGCTGGCTGAGTTTCAGTGCTTCCTTTATGTTGAGTTCTTCATTCATTAGAGATTCTACAAATAGGGAGCTCATGAATGTCAGGTGAATTTAAATTTATCATTTTGAGATACCCTCAAGCTTAGTTATCAATTTAGGCACCATGAATCTCCTGACACTACCATCTCTTATAACACTCAAGTCAGGCTGTAACTCTGGGACTTCAACATCCTCATCTGAATCAATTATCAGGTCACCACCTTCGAAGTCATTGTCTATCACTGTTTCAACTGATTCATTCCCTCTGACCAAAAGTACCTTGTTAACTGCAATATTGCGGATTTGTGGGTCTGAATCAGCAAGCATAGCAATTAATGCATTCTCAGGGTAAGCATAGTATGCATTTTGGTAGAGGGTTTTTAAGGGCTATCATCCTGGCTTCCTTGTGAGGAAATTTCAGGATCCTTTGAAGCATTTCATAAAAGTTCTTAGCACCATCTGTGCATCGATACTCCTCCTTGATCTGGAACCAACTTGGAAAACAGACCAAGATACAAAACTCTGCAAGTGTGACCAGAACTTTGGAAGGCTTCCTTTGAGATATATAAAATCTGAGGATTCTACATGCCAGAGTCAAACACCTTGAATGACAGATTGGTCCAACTTCAAGGAGCTCAAGATCAGGATCAACACAGCCAAGCATAATAGCCATACAGATTCTGTAAGCATAATACTGATCAGTGCTGAGGTCCTCCAGTACCTCATTAGGAATAACTGGAAATTTTGAATTCCTAATTGGCTTGAATGAAATCATATCCCACTGAGATACACTTCCACCAAGTTCAACCCCTATCTTTCCTGAAAATGAGTCTGGGCTCTTTGTTGTTTCATCTAGAGCAGGGTTTCTCAACCTTTTTTTCCCTATCGCCCCCTTTTGGTTATTTTTTAAAGCAATCGTCCCCCAAAAAATTCTTAATGAAACTAAAATGACATTTTACTTACGTTGTTTATTCAATGTGACCCTTGTGCTTGATGCTTTGCTGCTAGATTCTCAATATTTGGATTGATATTTGTGAGTTTTAGTCTTATGTCTCCTCGCATGCATATATCAGTTCTACTTCTTTCCTTTGTCAATATTTTATTGACTGCACTAAAGCTACATTCAACCAAATATGAAGTTGGAAAGCACAACAGTACTTTAGCCATTTCAGACCACATATTTGAATAGAGCTGTTTAGTTATATTTGAAAGCCACAATTCAGTCATTCCAGCTTTTTCAAATTTGTATTTGCATTCATCATTGCATTTTAGTTCAATAAGTTTCTCTTGGATGTTTTCACTGACAGATTCTATATCACAGTCAAAAGGATCCAGCATCCATGGCTTGACTTCAAAAGAAAATAAATCTGAAAATCGGCTATTCAGTTCTTCTTTCAATTACAATAAATATTCTGCGTAATTTTTAAGAGCTTGATCTGAGAGATGTCCAATTATTTCTGTTAACTCGGGCATTAGGGCGGGTCATACTATGCATTTTTTTTAAATCAATGGAGAGGGGTGTTCAAATGACATATTTTGGTGTATAGAACACAATTCTGAAGAAAATATTTAATTCTGATAACCCTAACCCACATCATTTTGCAGTTGATTATTATTAAATTGTTGATTATTTTACTATTGTAGTTACCCCAGAATATGTCTTCTCACGTTTTCTATCATGGCTGCTCACGTTATCTCTCATAGAGCATTGTTCTAACTAATTCATATAAACACATATAATGTAATTCATATAATAATAATATTTAAATACTCAAATAAAAAGGTGTGCCATTCCACTTAATTGTAATTATCATACAGTTTGGTATATGAAATATTTTGACGGTTTTCTGGCGCGCATAAGGCCATTTTCTGAGCCACCTTTCTCAGAGGCTAGAATGTAACATTTCAGAACATTCTAAAATGTTTTGTGAAATATTTGAAGTGACTCATGATTTATGAAGCTATTTTACCACCTCGGCTTGCAGTGAGGGGATAGATTTAGTGATTATCTACTGATATTTTTTTTGTTACTGTTCACATGTGAGTATTATTCTGTTATATTTTAAAAAAAGCTATTTCTACGCATATTATAGTGATACATTGAGCAAAATTTAATTAACAACTTTGATTTGAGTTAAAATTAGGTGGTTCATTTTTAGTACAACTGAGCAGTATGAGGCCTATTTCAATGTTCTAAAGAATATTTTTAGGATGTGTTTCTTTAGTTTTTTTAGAGTACATGAACAAATTATTTGCATTAAAGACAACAGATAAATTAGCATTTTATAACAGGGGAGGATCTCTTGCATCCTCTTTGATGGGCGGATTGACCTGACCAATGTGATGATGGAAGCTGAGGGCAGTGACCAATCTTTTCCCGCAAAGATCAAGGAAGAACACTATAGTGTTGTTAGTGAGCCTGGCAGCTACTATCTGTTCCACTTTACCCCAGAGAAAGCAACTAAAGAGGAGTCACATGCGGAGAAGATTGCTAAGGTCCTGTTTGCCTGGCTGAAAGAGAGGGGTTATGATAAGACCTTGTTGGCCATTGGAGGAGACTCAACAAATGTCAACACTGGTGTGAAAGCTGGAGTAATGCGGAAGCTGGAGCTGCACCTGGGGAGAAAGCTGGTCTGGTTGGTGTGCAACCTGCACACTGTTGAACTTCCCCTGCACCATCTCATTGTTGACCTTGATGGCCCTACTCTGTCAGACAAAAAATTATCCGGGCCAATAGGAAAGCTCTTTGATTCTGCTACAGACTTTGATATCAATCCAAACTTCACCCGAATCTCTGTTGGCCCTCCACTGATCAAGCTTCCTGACAAGGTCATTCAAGATCTCTCAACTGATCAATACTATGGCTATAAAATTGTCTGTGCAGTCAGGGATGGAGTACTTCCTGCAGGGCTGGCTCTGTTAGAGATAGGACCAGTAAACCACAGCCGCTGGCTCACCACAGCGAACAGACTTCTCAGGCTCTGGGTGTCAAAGCACGGACTTAAAGGAAAGAACCTGAAAATTCTGCAATTCATTGTGGAATTCATCATTGGAGTGTATTACCCATGTTGGTTCAACGTGAAGGTCAAGCACTCCTGGATCGAAGGGCCTAGGCATATCCTCTTTCAGCTGGACTGCCTCAAGTCCCAGAGAAAGGAGGTGCTGGATATTGTGATGCCAACTGTGAGAAGATCTGCTTGGTATACCCACAGTGAAGTCATCCTCCAAACACTACTCTGCTCTGAGGATCAGAAGGAGAGGATTGAAGGGGTGGAGAGAATCCTGGCCATCAGGGGAGAGGGGGACCCGGACACTCAGCTGGGGGACTCCTCTGTTGCAGAAGGACACCTGACATCAATTGTGATGCTTCCAGCATCGGTGACTTGATCAGCTGGTCAGAAGGTGTGTCAGAGCCACCTCTCACCTGCTCTCTAAGCACCTCAGAGGTGAAAAACTTCATCAACACCCCCATGGAGGTGCGCAACTGGCCTTGCCACACACAAAGCATTGAGAGGGTTGTTAAAATGGTGACTGAGGCTTCTGCTAAGTACTTCTTACAAGAAAAGAGGGATGGAGGGATCAGGGCTCAGGAGACCAGCAGGAAGCTGATGTCCAAGTCTGAGTCAAAGGCAGGATTTGTGCAACCTGGCAAAGTTCAAGATGTCAGGAGAATGATCTTTGTAATTATATCCAGTGATATACATGCAGTTCACCTATTAATAAATATATGTAAAGTTGATTTGGCCTTGTCAATATAAATGATTTACCTTATATCTTTTAATATATTATAAAGGGGTTCAAAAGGGTAAAATTGGCAATTTAGAAATACAAAATGATGTAGGTTAGAGTTATCCTATCCAAAAAATAAGCTCATATTTGAATTCCCCATGTAAAAACACATAATTTAGACACCCCTGATGGTAGGATTTCCTTCAGATTCATGTTGTCACCTGAGTACGACCCGCCCTACTCGGGCATGCTGTTGAAGTGCTTCTTCTGTAAACTGGTTCGAAAAATACCTAATTTTTCAGTAAAAGCTTTCAGAACACATTTACAGTCTAGCAACGTACATAATTTGCCTTGAAGCTGAAGTGAAACTTCATTGAGCTTTCGAAAAATCCAAGCCAAAAAGTAGATGTCACATTTGTGAGTCTTTATTTCCTCTGCCAAATCTACCTCCCCTTCACTTTCCAAGAAACTAACTATTGTATCAAATAGGCTTACAAATCTGGCTAGGCAGTTTCCTTTTGAAAGCCATCGAACTTCCATGTGCAAAATAAGTCTAATGTGCTGCTCTTCGTTATCACTGCAAAACTTCCAAAAAAGTTGGTCATACTTGCTGTGAGATTTAATTTTATTAACTGTTTTAATAACTATTGCCAATGACTCATGAAGAACTGGACTAATATTTTTGGCCACTAAATGATGGCGGTGTATGACACAATGCACTGTAAGAATCGAAGGACATACATTTTTTAAGTGGGCAATAAATCCCTTATGTTTTCCCACCATGGATGGAGTGCCATCAGTTGCGCAGGATACTAAGTTTTCAAAGGGTACTTGTTTTTCATCAAACCAAGATCTCAAAGCCTCAAAAATGGATGATCCAGTTGTGTCGGTTTCCAAAGATTTTACGAACAACATTTCTTCACACAGTTTGCAGTCTTCATCTATAAAACAGACGTATGCCATAAGAATAGCTCTACTATCACTAACCGTTGATTCATCAATTTGAATTGAGAATTTTCTGCTTTTTATTTTTTCAACTAGCTGGGTTTCTACATCAGATGACATTTCATCAATTCTTCTCCGAATCGAATCATTGCTCAATGGTAATGCTTTTAAAACACTTGATTAATCTTGATGCAACACAGTTTTCATGAGAATTTCAAAGGCAGGCTGTATAATATTTTCAGCAACTGTATGCGCACTTTCAGTTTTTGCAATGATTTGTGCAATTTCATAAGACGCAATCATTCCATTTGCATTTGCTTGTGTACTTTTTCTAAATAAAGAAGGAACAGTTTTTCATTGTTCAAAATTCTTTTTCAAATTTTTGAAATAATCAATGGGTTTGTCCATTTTATCAGGATGTTTTCTTTTTAAAGAAAACCCAAGATCTTTCTATGAGGATGGATTACCAAATGTAGCTATGACAGAACAAGTGGGGAGGATGGAAGTGAGTCGTGCTCTGAATAGGATGAAAAATAACAAAGCGACTGGCCCAGACGAGATACCAGCCGAGGCATGGAAGGCACTGGGAGATGAGGGGGTGGATCTGGTGTGGGATCTAATGCAGAAGTTGTTTGATCAGGAAGTGATTCCGGATGAGTGGTGGACCAGCATCATAGTGCCTATATTCAAAGAGAAGGGAGATGTACAAGATTGCACGAATTATAGAGGGATCAAGCTAATATCACATACAATGAAGATATGGGAGCGAATAGTGGAGAGTAGGTTGAGAGATGAAGCGGAAGTGTCAGTGGAACAGTTTGGATTTATGCCGGGAAGGAGAACAACAGATGCAGTTTTTGCATTGAAACAGTTGGCAGAGAGGTACAGAGAGGGGCAGAAGGCGTTGCACATGGTTTTTATTGACTTGGAGAAGGCATATGATAGGATACCACGGCAGGAAGTTTGGAGATGCTTAAGGGAAAAGATGGTACCGGAGAAGTATGTTAAACTGATCAAGGGGATGTACAGGGGAGTAACAACTAAGGTGAGGAGTAGCGTGGGTGTGTCAGAGAGCTTTGGGGTGGAAGTTGGTCTGCACCAAGGATCAGCTTTGAGCCCCTTCCTTTTCAATGTGGTATTCGATGTGTTGATGGACAGGATTAGAGGGGAGGCGCCGTGGTGCATGATGTATGCAGACGATGTTGTGTTGAGTGGGGAGATGAAAGAGGAGGTGGAGCAGCAGTTGGAAAATTGGAGAGAGGCGTTGGAAAGTAGGGGGATGAGAATTAGCCAAAAGAAGACCGAATATATGAGATGTGATGTGCAGCAGGACCGAGGAGGGGAAGTGACATTGAGTGGAGAGCGTGTTAAGACGGTGGAGTATTTTAAATACTTGGGGTCAACAGTGGATGCAGAGGGGGGAGCAGAGAGAGATAAACTGTAGAATACAGTCGGGGTGGAAGAACTGGAGAGACGTATCAGGGGTGCTCTGTGATAAGAGGGTCCCAGTGAAACTGAAGGGAAAGGTATTCAAAACAGTGGTGAGGCCGGCAATGTTGTATGGAATGGAGACCGTGCCAATGAAGAAGAGCAATGAAAGAAAAATTGATGTGGCTGAAATGAAGATGTTGAGATGGATGTGTGGAGTGACGAGGAGGGATAGGGTCAGAAATGAGCATATAAGAGGAACAGTGAAGGTAGCGGAAGCATCTAAGAAGGTGCAGGAGGCCAGGCTGAGGTGGTATGGACACGTCAGGAGAAGAGAGGAGGAGTATGTGGGGCGCAGAGTGCTGGAGATGGAGTTGAGGATGGAGAGAGAGGAAGACCGAAGACGAGATGGAGGGACTGTGTGGTGGGGACATCAGGGAGAAGGACTTGGAGGAGGACATGGTATACGACAGAGGAGAGTGGAGAAGATGAACCAAAAACAGCAACCCCATGTAAAGATGGGATAATAAGCTGCGGAAGAAGTAGTAGTAGTTTTCTTTTTAAATGCTCTAAAAGTCTTGATGGTTTCATAGCTTCATTTGAAAATGAGCTGTTACATATGACACACATAGGCTGTCTTCGATCAAATGGGCTTTCAACAAAGCCATAAGACAAATACTCCTCCAGATACTGTCTACACTTCTTTTCAGCAGCCATGATTAATGATGGGAGGGATATGAAAATATAATAAACAAGTAATGCTTTGTTCACTCTGAACGTAGGTCATTCAATTATTATCACACCACCATTAAACACCATTATCACAACACCAACACCATTAAACCTCAGAATATCACCATGAGAATTAAGTAACACCCACCTGCTACAATTGCTGTTCAAAGACTGCCAGACACCAGTCACGCCAGATGCTAAGGCTAAGCTAAGCAGCTGCCGCTACCCGTATACAAAACGCAACATGTTTAAAACATGTTTATGTCAAACAGACGAAGGGACATGAATTTGGAATAAATAAGCTTATTAAAATACAAATTTGTATATTTTAATTTACGAATAATGTTTATAGAAAGATAATTATTTTTTTAAAGAAAAATCCATTTGTATGTGACAATCTATCGCCCCCATTGAGAATGACTGATCTAGAATAACAAAGCCATGACGAAGGGGGAGCTTATTACATTGTAGTAGGCAAATTCTCCACTGTAAAGGTCTACCAAGCATTTCTTCCAGGCATCTGATAGCTCCACCATTTGAACTGATCATTGTATTAGTCCCATCAGAGCCTATCATGGCAAGTTTGGTTTGTAATTCAGTGTCTTTGAGGGCCTTGTATATCTCTGTTGCAATAGTTGACCCCTTGCAATTACTTGGAGTCACATGTGAGAGGTAGAAATCACCTGAAATAGTATTCAGAAATTAGAGAGAATTTTTCAGATATTTCAGGGTTTATATCTATTTTCCAATTTCTATATCCAAAATTCATCTTGATAAATATTTTGAGCAATATCTGTTACAAAATGCAAACTAAACATCAAAATTTTAAATTACCAGGTTTTCCTACAATTATATAGTGCTCTTCTAGCTCAGTTCTTCTGTAATATTTGCCATTCACTTCAACTGTCACCATTGTTGCATCTTTGCAACCATCAACATAAATAGTACCCACCAATTCAAACAATTTATCCTTCTCTTTTCTTATGGCTTTACAATATTTTTCACATTCTCTTCTCAGCTTGTTTCTGCAAAGTTCATAGTGCAAATTTACTCAATTTTAAAGGTTATTTAAGCAAGCTCCATAAGTTTTAACTAACAATATTTAAATTTTAACACTTGTTTGAAATGTATGCCTTTTTGTGAAATACTTAATTTGAATCAGTTACTAATGTACAGGGTGTCCAAGAAGTCTTGGAAGGGTTTTATTTGGCTATAACTTTTTCTTTTTTGATTAATTTAATTTACTTTTCCAATTAAAGTACCCTTGCTGCAATTAATGAAAATGGAATCCTGGATGGTGCAACAAAGAGTGGCTATTGTGGAACTTTATCTGACAAACAACTCTTCCATCGTTGCCACTCAAAGAGCATTTAGATTAAAATTCAACACACATCCTGCTCCTTCTGATTGAGCTATTCAATTTGGTAGGTCACTAAATTTTGTATGGGAAAGGGTCAAAGAGACGAACCATGGACTGGGCATCCTCAGACAAGCTGAAGTTCAACTCAGGTTGAGATGGTTCGTGAAAGCATTGAGGAAAATCCACATCAGTCCAACAATGCAGCCAGGAATTAAACATTTCAAGAAGTTCCTTACATCAAATTTTAAGAGAGGATATCAATCTTTATCTGTACAAAATTCAAATTGCTCAAGAAATCAAACCACAAGATCATCAGAGTCAGATAATGTACACTAATGGGATTTTAGATTTATGCAATGAAAATGAAGATTTTCACCAGATATTAAATTTGTAATTAAAATCACAATAAATATATTTTCAAGTGTTATAAACCTTTTTTTATTTGATCCCCAAACAAAAGTGTTATAGCCAAATAAAACCCCTCCAAGACTTCTGGGACACCCTTTACAAGATAATTGGACTGTTACCTGTTAATTACATTCATCTTATCAGTAGTAGTGATAATTCCATAATCTGCTAAAACTGATGATGCCACTGCTGCTCCGGCTCTGTCACTTACTTGATACCTGGTGAAAGACATTTATTTTATATCAAGTTAATATTCTAACAAGATGTTCATTGGACAGCAGTGTCTAAGATTTGGACTCTAAACTATTGGCAATGTTACATGGATTATAAATAATTTTTTCAAAGGTATTGTCAACAAAGCAACAAGTGTGTTCAAAGCATACTCATATTTTAACCCTTTGCCTGTCCAGTGCATCACATGTGATACATGCATCACATATGATACACAGAGCGCATCATAAATAATATTTAGTGTGATACATTCTATGATCACATATTACCCACCAACTAAACAAATAAACCTCCTATAACCAAAAGTCTGAAAACAAGCATGGACGTTTGGACCAAACTTATGAAAATGCTTTGGACAGGCAAAGGGTAAAACTATACAGTATACCTCTCACACTGTTGAGTGAGGTTTCGTAGACTTTTCCTATTTTGTTCTGTCCTGGATTCCTGTTGTTCACTAACACCAGCTGTTTCATCATGTGATTCCAGGCTGCCCTGACTCGAGAGACTGTCAAGATCACTGTCATGTATTGCTGCTGAGCTTGATGGAACAACTTGAAAAACTCTTCTGAGCTCTTCCCTGGGGATAATAAAATACAATATGATTATGATACCAGATAGTTTACCAAAGATGCAAAAATAAAATTTTATAATTTGTAGCACAATCATTTCAAGAAACCCAGATTTTCAGTGGCCATTAATCAAAAGTTTTTTAATTTATATAGATCAAACTCACTGATTCTTTTCTTTTGCTTGTTCCTGCTGTACTCCTCTCCTTTTGTATCTGATGTCTGCCAATGTAAGGCATTCCTTAAAACCAACACATCTTCCTATTCTAGCTGTTTTCTGGTCCTCATAGAAGGCATAGTCTTCTTCTGTCATTTTGAGTTGATACAAATATTCCAAATCTCTTCTCCAATTTGAATCCTCACAGATGATGTCAAACAACTTGGAAGTTTTTTCAATGAAGGAAGAAAAATCACTCCAGAACTTGTCACCTTGTCACCATGTTTCTTTTTTTGGATATCTATCAAACCTACAAAATTACCAAAACTTTAATATTGTGAATGCAAATTTCAATTATAAACCCTAAGTTAAGTTCTAGTCAAAACAGAATTTATTACCAATCATTCTTATGATCTGCAAATCACTGAATCACATGATTATGTTAATAAAATTACTGTCAAACAAATAAATTAACTACAAAATTTACAAAAGTATGACATATTTTAAATCTTTTTATAAGCAACTAAAAATTTGAGTCTTACCTCAAAAATCTTTTGACTAGATCCTGAATCTTGCTGGTGACACTGGGGGATGAAATTGGATAGACATTGCACTAAATCCAGTGTTCAATCAGACTTAGTGTAACCATATCAGCTGCTTGTCTGGTTGTCCAGTTCTCTTCTGTCATTACACATTGGATGACATCTTTACCAAGGGGAAGCTTTCTGTCAGGGAATGAGTCTGTGCTTGAAAATCTGTGACCCCCATCAAGAATTTTAATGGTGTCACTGCGTCTTAACATCTTACTATGCAGTTTTCGGCAATAAGGTTATCAAAATACATGTATATATCAATTCTATAAATTCAACCCGAAAAGAAAAATATAAAATATAATTTCAAATAAAAAACAAAATATTTGGAGAAAAAGGGCCAAAAAATTGCATTTTTGAGCAAAAATGAAATGTTTTTTTTTTATGCATTACTGAGCCTGCAGCCCTCCGCAAATGTTTTAATCTTTTTCAGAGGTAAAAAAAATATATCAAACAGTTTTTAAATTGTTTATCACTACTACTGATAAGATGAACATAAGTGACAGGTAACAGTCCAATTATCTTGTACATTAGTATCTGATTCAAATAAAGTATTTCACAAAAAGGCATACATTTCAAACAAGTGTTGAAATTTAAATATTGTTAGTCAAAACCTATGGAGCTTGCTTAAATAACTGTTTTTAAAATTGAGTAAATTTGCACTATGAACTTTGCAGGAACAAGCTGAGAATAGAATGTGAAAAATATTGTAAAGCCATAAGAAAAGAGGATAAATTGTTTGAATTGGTGGATGCTCTTTATGTGGATGGTTGCAAAGATGCAACAATGGTGACAGTTGAAGTGAATGGCAAATATTACAGAACTGAGCTAGAAGAGCACTATGTAATTGTAGGAGAACCTGGTAAGATTTAAAATTTTGATGTTTAGTTTGCATTTTGTAACAGATATTACTTGAAGTATTTATTAAGATGAATTTTGGATATAGAAATTGGAAAATAGATATAAACCCTGAAATATCTGAAAAATTCTCTCTAATTTCTGAATACTATTTCAGGTGATTTCTACCTCTCAGAGTGGCTCCAAGTAATTGTAAGGGGTCAACTATTGCAACAAAGATATACAAGGCCCTCAAAGACACTGAATTACAAACCAAACTTGCCATGATAGGATCTGATGGGACTAATACAATGACCAGTTCAAATGGTAGAGCTATCAGATGCCTAGAAGAACTGCTTGGTAGACCTTTGCAGTGGAGCATTTGCCTACTACACTGTAATGAGCTCCCCCTTCATCACGTCTATGTTACTCTGGATGGAACAACAAAGAACCCAGACTCATTTTCAGGAAAAATAGGGATTGAACTTGGTGGAAGTGTATCTCAGTGGGATGTGATTTCATTCTAGCCAATTAGGAATTCAAAATTTCCAGTTATTCCTAATGAAGTAGTACTGGAGGACCTCAGCACTGATCAGTACTATGCTTACAGAATCTGTATGACATATTTGGCTATGTTGATCCTGATCTTGAGCTCCTTGAAGTTAGACTGATCTGTCATTCAAGGGGGTTGACTCTGGCATGTAGAATCCTCAGATTTTATACATCTCAAAGGAAGCCTTCCAAAGTTCTGGTCACACTAGCAGAGTTTTGTATCTTGGTCTATTTTCCAAGTTGGTTCCAGATCAAGGAGGAGTATTGATGCACAAATGGTGCTAAGAACTTTTACAAAATGCTTCAAAGGATCCTGAAATTTCCTCACAAGGAAGCCAGGATGATAGCCCTTAAAAACCCTCTACCAAAATGCATACTATGCTTACCCTGAGAATGTATTAATTGCTATGCTTGCTGATTCAGACCCACAAATCCACAACATTGCAGTTGACAAGGTACTTTTGGTCAGAGGGAATGAATCAGTTGAAACAGTGATAGACAATGACTTCAAAAGTAGTGACCTGATAATTGATTCAGATGAAGATATTGAAGTCCAAGAGTTATAGCCTGACTTGAGTGTTGCGTGAGATGGTAGTGTCGGCGATTCATGGTGCCTAAAATCAATAACGAAGCTCGAGGGTATCTCAAAATGATAAATTTAAATTCACCTGACATTTATGAGCCCCCTATCATAGCATCTCTAATCAATGAAGAACTCAAACATAAGAAAGGAAGCACAAACTCAACCAGCCTTGTCATAATCAGGCTGTAGAGAGGCACATTAAACTTGTAACAGAGGCTTCTTCAATTGTGGTAGGATTTGAATGTCATGATGGCATTATTTGACAAAAGATAAAATCAAGAAAACTGATGAAAGTGTTCAATACAAAAACACAATATTCTGAAGCTGTTTAGATGATTATTTTTTACTACTTTCTTTAATGAGTGATACTTTAGATTAATCTTAAGTTGATTTGTAATTTTTTCAGTAGAAAATTTTACATATTTAACAAATTGTCAAAATTACAAAAAGGACATTGAAACATTATTCCAGTGGGCAGGTGACAACAATATGAAGTTCAACGAAGAAAAATTCCAACTTCTAAGATATTGTAATAACAAGGAGCTATGGAGAAAAGGGTACAAAACTCTGCAAGCTAAACAGTTAACACCAAATCCACAAGTCAGGGATCTTAGAGTAATAATGTCATTGGATGCAGAATTCAGAGAGCACTATAACATCAAAATTACAATGGCTAGAAAAATAATGGGAATCATTTGGAGGAGCTTCCACAGCAGAAAAGCAAACATCATGCTCAAATTATGGAAGAGTCTAGTCCTACCAATAATTGAGTATTGCTCAGTACTCACAAGCCCATACAGAAAATGAGACATTGCAAACATTGAAGCCTATACAAAGGACAAGGGGTCATGAAAATGAGGATGGAAAATACCCTCAGAATATAAGGGCCAAAGCTTTTCAATGTCCGACCAAAAGAAGTGAGGAATCTCCAGCACACTGACCTGAATAACTTCAAGAACAAGCTGGACAGATTCCTGTGCAAAGTCCCTGACCAGCCATGTGTGGCTGGTTATGAGGGCAGGAGGGGATCAGACAGCAATTCCCTCTTTCACCAAATCCCACAAATGAGGCAGGATGCTGCAGAGGGGTCAACTGCAGGTTGATTCTGAACCATCATTCAAACTCGCCTAAAGTAAGTACAATGTATACTTACGTAATTTTATTGGTTTGACATCAAGCTGTTCAAGTCTTGTCTAGCTGCTCTTTCAAAGTATGCTTCTTGAGCATTCATGCACTTAAATGAAGATTTTTGTGTTGAAGGTTCAGATGTACAAGTATTACTTCCTGAACTTACTTTCTTGCTGAATAACTGTTGTATTTCATCATTTTTATTGATTTTCTTCAAACAGTTTGTACAAACTTTTGATGAATGACTGAAGTGATGTATAAAATGTATAAAATACATTGCTGCATAGTTGAATGAGAAAAGGGTAAAATAATTTTATATTTGACAATTTGCCAAAAATTTGATTTTTTCAGTGTAGTTATCACTATTCAAATCTGAAAAAATGTAGTTTACACCTAAATACATAGCAATTTCTTAAATGCCACTTATAAGTTATACAGATACAGTTTGGGCTTAATCTGATATGAAAATTTTTAAAAAATCCATTGAGGTGGGAGGGTAAAATCCCCCTTTAATAATACAAATTGTCACAACATTTTACTCCTCAACTAAGTTGCTATCCATGTCTATACTCGTTTAATATTTGACAAATTATGCAGGCCTGTGATGGTTTTGTTATCTGAAATATTTTATTACTTGTATAGTAATTTTTGCACGCTGATTCCAAAAATAATATTCATTTTTCACCATCACACACAGATTTTTCACAAAATGTCATATTTCATATGTAAGTAATTTTCATTAAAATTGACTCAATCAAATTTTGATTACAAACTACTGAAATATCAGGGAAGGTGGGACATCAGCGTGGTGGCTGATTACTGCTGAATGTTGAAATGGGATACTCCAGAATTATTACATAAAAGAAAAGGAACAGCGCATACATTCGAGACTAAAAGGCATAGATCTCACAAGGACACTCGGGACAAATAAAGATGAATATGTAATTGACGTTAATAGTCTTCTTTCTTTCTAAAGTTTTTTGCATTTGTAATTAGTATAACAAAGCGAAATAGGTACCGTACGTAATGTAAATTGAAATAAATAATATTTATTTGTTGTTGTCTTTTCCCTTCCAGTTTGCAGAAAATCCTTACGTGATAGAAAAAATGGACACCTTATTCAAAATCAGCATCTACAGGGTGGGCCATAAGTTTCCATACATAGGAAAATTTAAACGTTTGTTTTTATGTTTCAGATACGCTAAGAATATGCGTTTGATGAAAGAGCAACGAATTGAAATCATACTGATGGCTGGGTCGGGAAGCAGTCGCATGGTTGCAATGAACTTTAACAGACAACATGGAACGAACATCACACACGACACTGTGGCAAAACTTATTAACAAGTTTCAGAAAACTGGAAATGTTGCAGATCAACCGCGAAGTGGTCCAAGACGTACAGCCACCGATGAAGACACAACAGCTACGATACTTACAGCGCTTACACAGAGTCCCAGAAAAAGTACACGACGGTTGTCTGCAGAAAGTGGTGTCAGCAGATCGAGTATCAGGCGCATTTTGAAAGCAAACAAATGGCATCCATACAAATTGCATATGGCACAGCATTTGAGTGAAGACGACCCGGATAGACGGATGGAATTCTGTGAATGGGCATTAACCAAAGTGAACGAGGATGCAAACTTTTCAACTAAGATCTTGTTTACTGATGAAGCAAATTTTTACGTCAATGGAGAGGTTAATCGGCAAAACATACGTTATTGGAGTAATGCTAACCCTAACTGGCTGAGTCCGACGAAGATGCAAGGTGCCAGTAAAGTGATGGTGTGGGCCGGGATATGGGGTGACAGAATTATTGGACCAATTTTTGTCAGTGGAAATCTTAATGCCGAAAGGTATCTTAACATGTTGCAAGAAGAGATTTTCCCATCCCTGCTAAACGAGGAAGGTAACTTCCCAGTTTACTTCCAGCAAGATGGAGCTCCACCTCATTATGGTCTTCACGTGCGTCGGTATTTGGATCAGCAGTTTCCGGATGCTTGGATTGGTCGGCGTGGTCCTGTGGAGTGGCCTCCCAGATCCCCAGATCCCCAGATCTCACCCCCCTTGATTTCTATCTTTGGGGGCACTTGAAGGCCATGGTGTATCAGGAAAAGATACGAGACATAAATCATCTAAAGGAACGTATCACCAACGCCATTACAAGCATAACGTCAACTGTGCTAATGCGTGTTATCAACAGTGGGGAACACGTATTGAAATGTGTTTTCAAAACAATGGCAACCATGTAGAACATATTATATAAATAAAAATGGTTGTCCATAAAAAAATGTTTATTTTTCCTATGTATGGAAACTTACGGCCCACCCTGTACATATATTAATTGAATTATATAAAATCATTTAGTAAGAAAATGACTCTTAGAAAGTTCTCATTTGCAGGCCTGTGTTACCTTTCAAGTACAAATTGAATCATTCTTCTATCTCAATTAGGGACTAAGATATAGTAATTTGAAATTTGGGGGTTCCTGAGAACCCCCCAAAGTTGGAAGGGCCATAACTTTTGTACCATAAGTCTAATCAATCTGAAACTTGAAATTTCAGGTTTTTTGGTATAGACAATGTTATACAACAAATTATAGGAAAATTGGAAGGGGTGTGGTGTTAAGCACTGCGTGATCCGTCTTGAAATTACCCTTTGGGTAGATAGTTGATATGCCTATTCCAGACATAATTCATATTTAAGGCTAACAGTATTACTTTTACCTATACCCTGATGCTTTATACCCTCTGTTGATTTAAAATTATCTCTCAAAACCCCAAAGAACTCGCATTTTCCTCTATAGAAGCCTCCCATATAAAGCAGTTCCCTTTCTACTAAAATGTAATCCACCCTTACTTAAAAGCTCCCTCCTTTCATAAAAATTATCCCACAAATCTATGAATCTATCAGTTTGTTTATCAAGATAAACAAACTGATAATAAAACTCAAAAAAAAGTGTACAAGGTGTGGTTTTACAAACTGTGAAAGCCTAATTAGGAAATTTGATGAATTTGGAGTTAGAATGACAATGCTGAAACCAGATGTAATAGCATATAGGAGAAATGCAACAAGCAAGATAAATTGTGATCAGGGTCATAACTAATGGGGGAGGGGGGACATGTCCCACCAACTTTTGAACTGAGGGGGATAATATAGGTTTTGTCCCCCCAACTTTTGATCTAAGTTAGCTTACATGAAGAAAAATATTTAGTTCTTGAAATAATCTATGATGAGTAAATCTTTAATTATATTAGTCCTATTAGTATGCTGGAAAGTATTACTGATTCAGTACTAATACTGCAGTGATAGATACTTTAATGAAACTTCTTTCACCACCTTTCTCTACAAAAAAAAAAAAAATGGTGTCAATAATCCAGCAGGGTTGAAAGCACCTTAAACAGAAAAAACAACAATGAAACATGTAGTTATTTTTTACTTTAATTATTGCATATATTGTTTTCCTTTAATGCTAAGTATATACTTGATATACATAAGGTAGTAGTGAAAATGCTTCTTTGCTTTTCCTATTACTATCATAAATATAGATGGTTCTCTAAATCATAGTATTTTAGGAGCATCTTTTGGTTGCAAACTCATTATAATAGTGATAGCTCAGAGCTTTATCAAGACTCGAAAGAACTGGTATTCAGATATCACTTATATTCTACCGAAAAAATATGCTTTGGAAGACCAAATTTAAGACATTACCTACAGGATAGCAGCACAGAAATTCATTGCAGGATTTATTTTTCATCATTATAGTTGTCCCCCCCCCCCCCAACTTTTGAAAGCTAGTTACGTCCCTGATTGTGATCATCATTTAGATTTATTAGCATCTAGTCAAAGGGTAGAACCTGTGTTAATTGTAGGAGATTTAAATTTTCCAGAAATCATTTGGAGCAGAAATGATGCCCTGAGGGGCCCCAGACAATGTCCCAAACAAATTCCTCATTTCCTTGGGACAGAATTTTCTTACACATGTGCATCAAATTACCAGGACTAGAGGAAGAGATGAACCAAGTGTACTTGACTTGATTCTAACAAGAAATATTCAAGAGATAGAAGAAATAACTATTCAGCAGCCCTTAGGACAAAGTGATCATGCGATTATAAGTTTTGAATACTGTGTAGAATATAGTCTACAGATCTACAGAAGCTAATGCTAACAAAGACCCTAAGATCCACTCTAAGGTTAGCTCGAGAGAAAGGAAAGAGTAGGGGGTTAAGAGAAGAGAATAAGGGGTTAAGTAAGTAGCAACACCTATCACTTGTGGGTTAACATTCATTCAGAAAAAGAGAAAAAAGACTCACCATCATCATCCGCCGGCCACTGCCGACAAGTCGGAAAAATAGTTGAAGAGAATAGGAAAGGGGTGAAAGATGAAAAGAAATAAAATATGAATGCTTACAAACCATGCAAACACAGTCTTAACTGACTGTCATATGCAAACTACAGACACGCAAGTAAAGAGTTACAGACATGCAAGTAAGGAGAGGATAAGAAAAAGAAAAAGAAAAAAGTAGGTTAAGTTAAAAAAAGTGGATTAGTTTAGGCTATGAGCTACATCTACGTTTGTGTTAGTCTAATTTTTTTTTTTTTTTAATTAATTTGTTGCTACCATATCACACGCTGGCATGTCACAAGCTGGTATTATCGTCAACCAACTCATCCTCGACCACCACCACCAGAGCTGTTACTAATTGTTTTTTTTTTAAACAACGTTAATATTTTTAAAATGCCTATCTAAACGGTTCTTAAACTTATTAACGCTGGTAGAGTTCATGACAGGTGCGGGAAGATTATTCCATTTATCAATTACTTTAAACGTAAAGAAGTTTTTAGTGATATTAGTAATGAAATGTCTGCCACGCAACTTAAATCCGTTATTACGAGTATTGCTATTATCGAAAGTGAACAGTTTGTCAAAATTTATGTTATCGATATTATTAACAATTTTGAAAACTTCAATAAGCTCCCCCCTTAATCTCCTAGTTTTGAGTGAATGCAAGTCTAACTCTTTAATCCTATTTTCATAAGGCTTGTTGCACAATGACAGAATTAGTTTCGTGGCACGATGCTGAACCCTTTCTAACCTATCAATATCCTCACGTAAATACAGGCACCAAAACTGAACAGCATATTCTAAATGAGGCCTGACTAGGGACTTGTAAAGGGGCAATATAATATCCTTCGATTTAAATTCGAAACTACGCGCTATGAAGCCTAACATCCTATTAGCTTTTGCGCAAGACTCCAGGCACTGGCTCCTAACTTTTAAATCCTTCGATATACATATGCCTAAATCTACTTCCTCATCAACGCTTGCTAACTCTTTATCATCCATCGTGTACGTGTAATTATTGTTACAAGAACCTACATGCAAAACTACATTTGTCTACGTTAAATTGCATCTGCCACTTATCCATCCACTCCATAATGCTATTTACATCATCTTGGAGCCTATTTCTATCGTCCTCATTAACAACCTTACCACCTATTTTAGTATCATCCGCGAATTTTGACACATTACTAGTCAATCCTACATCTATGTCATTAATGTAAATTACGAATAGCAATGGGCCTAACACTGAACCCTGTGGGACACTGCTACCTACATCCAACCATCCCGATTCACTACCATTAACAACGACCCTCTGTCTCCTAGCACGAAGCCATATTCATAAAGGAGAGAGAATGCAATATAATTATTATAAAGGTAATTATGAAGAGATACAAAAATTGGTAATTTTTTACTATCACTCCGGTCTCTTCAATTCCCATAATTTATAGATCAATGGATTCGTTATTACACCAGGAATGTGATTTGGATAGTCTCAAGTGAGGGAACTGGCCCAAAACTAAGTTAGGACACAAAGTTTGTTTTGGGGTATGTGTGAAAAAATACCCTAAAATGCAGGTAATTCCTTCAGTAGAGACTATCTAGGGTGCATTCGCAATGTAAAAACGAATCCATTAATATATAAATTATGGAAATTGTAGAAACAGCCAACATGAGTGACCTAAAAGGTGTATATATACATTTATATATATGTAGTAAAACGAACACTGTATATATTCACTGTATATATTATATATACCAAAAATCTATACTAACCTACCTAACCTAACCTACCTAACCTACCTAACCTAACCTAACCTAACCTACCTAACCTAACCTACCTAACCTAACCTACCTAACCTAACCTACCTAACCTAACCTAACCTACCTAACCTAACCTACCTAACCTAACCTAATTTTAGGTACTACTCTTACCTGTATATGGCAACGAAATGCTTTTCTGTTTTTATCACACACACACTTATTACCACAAACAATACCTTCCTTGTTTTTCTTAGGGCAAATAAGTTCTTTTAGCAATACACTGAGTTCTACATAAAAATTAAATTTGTTAAATATGTAAAAAAATTTACTGAAAAAATTACAAATCAACTTAAGATTAATCTAAAGTATCACTCATTAAAGAAAGTAGTAAAAAATAATCATCTAAACAGCTTCAGAATATTGTGTTTTTGTATTGAACACTTTCATCAGTTTTCTTGATTTTATCTTTTGTCAAATAATGCCATCATGACATTCAAATCCTACCACAATTGAAGAAGCCTCTGTTACAAGTTTAATGTGCCTCTCTACAGCCTGATTATGACAAGGCTGGTTGAGTTTGTGCTTCCTTTCTTATGTTTGAGTTCTTCATTGATTAGAGATGCTATGATAGGTGGCTCATAAATGTCAGGTGAATTTAAATTTATCATTCTGAGATACCCTCGAGCTTCGTTATTGATTTTAGGCACCATGAATCGCCTGACACTACCATCTCACGCAAAACTCAAGTCAGGCTATAATTCTTGGACTTCAATATCTTCATCTGAATCAATTATCAGTTCACTACTTTTGAAGTCATTGTCTATCACTGTTTCAACTGATTCATTCCCTCTGACCAAAAGTACCTTGTCAACTGCAATGTTGTGGATTTGTGGGTCTGAATCAGCAAGCATAGCAATTAATACATTCTCAGGGTAAGCATAGTATGCATTTTTGGTAGAGGGTTTTTAAGGGCTATCATCCTGGCTTCCTTGTGAGGAAATTTCAGGATCCTTTGAAGCATTTTGTAAAAGTTCTTAGCACCATTTGTGCATCAATACTCCTCCTTGATCTGGAACCAACTTGGAAAATAGACCAAGATACAAAACTCTGCTAGTGTGACCAGAACTTTGGAAGGCTTCCTTTGAGATGTATAAAATCTGAGGATTCTACATGCCAGAGTCAACCCCCTTGAATGACAGATCAGTCTAACTTCAAGGAGCTCAAGATCAGGATCAACATAGCCAAATATGTCATACAGATTCTGTAAGCATAGTACTGATCAGTGCTGAGGTCCTCCAGTACTACTTCATTAGGAATAACTGGAAATTTTGAATTCCTAATTGGCTAGAATGAAATCACATCCCACTGAGATACACTTCCACCAAGTTCAATCCCTATCTTTCCTGAAAATGAGTCTGGGTTCTTTGTTGTTCCATCCAGAGTAACATAGACGTGATGAGGGGGAGCTCATTACAGTGTAGTAGGCAAATGCTCCACTGCAAAGGTCTACCAAGCAGTTCTTCTAGGCATCTGATAGCTTTACCATTTGAACTGGTCATTGTATTAGTCCCATCAGATCCTATCATGGCAAGTTTGGTTTGTAATTCAGTGTCTTTGAGGGCCTTGTATGTCTTTGTTGCAATAGTTGACCCCTTGCAATTACTTGGAGCCACTCTGAGAGGTAGAAATCATCTGAAATAGTATTCAGAAATTAGAGAGAATTTTTCAGATATTTCAGGGTTTATATCTATTTTCCAATTTCTATATCCAAAATTCATCTTGATAAATACTTCAAGTAATATCTGTTACAAAATGCAAACTAAACATCAAAATTTTAAATCTTACCAGGTTCTCCTACAATTACATAGTGCTCTTCTAGCTCAGTTCTGTAATATTTGCCATTCACTTCAACTGTCACCATTGTTGCATCTTTGCAACCATCCACATAAATAGCATCCACCAATTCGAACAATTTATCCAGGGCCGGATTAACCATTAAGCAAAATAAGCCTGTGCTTAGGGCATCAAGGGAAGGGGGGCACCACAGAAATTTTCCATTGTCGGATTTATCATGGATTTATTATACTATTATAATCGCGGCTTATAGCCTATAAGTTGTTGAAAACTGAATTATATATATTCATATATAGTATTTTTTTTTTTCATTGTTTGAATTTGTAGTGAACAACAACCCTTTTGAGAGAATAAATATATTTCGTTGTAATCACACACTTTACGCTTTGCGTTATTATTTTGTTTATATCAAATCTTTGAGCGCCATATTAAAAATACATATAGATTAAATATTTTCGTGTGCTATAGTAAATGTAAAAACAAGATTCAGTCATGCTGAACTTTATAAAATAATTGTAGAAGACAATATTGAGTGTGCCTTCCCAAATGTAGAAATTGCCTTTCGTATATTTTTAACATTAATGGTCACAAATTGCTCAGCTGAGCGTTCATTTTCTCAGTTGAAGTATATTAAAAATACCAACAGAACAACTATGCAACAAGGCAGGCTGGATGCCTTATCTCTACTAAGTATAGAAGCAGATGTGTTACGTAAGATTAGTTTTGAGGATCTGATCAAAGACTTTGCAATTAAAAAAGTAGGAGAAAACTTTTCAAATATAAATGAAGTGGAAGTATACAAAAATAAACATTATTTTCCATCTTACTGTAAGTTTTGTTTCATTTCAAAAAATAAAATTTTATTTTATGGTTTATTTTTTTTATATTTTGAATTACATATATATGGGGCACCAAAATCTTTTAAGTGCTTAGGGCCTCTAAAGGTCTTAATCCGGCCCTGAATTTATCCTCTTTTCTTATGGCTTTACAATATTTTTCACATTCTATTCTCAGCTTGTTCCTGCAAAGTTCATAGTGCAAATTTACTCAATTTTAAAAACAGTTATTTAAGCAAGCTCCATAGGTTTTGACTAACAATATTTAAATTTCAACACTTGTTTGAAATGTATGCCTTTTTGTGAAATACTTTATTTGAATCAGATACTAATGTACAAGATAATTGGACTGTTACCTGTCACTTATGTTCATCTTATCAGTAGTAGTGATAAACAATTTAAAAACCGTATGATATATTTTTTTACCTCTGAAACAGATTAAAACATTTGCAGAGGACTGCAGGCTCAGTAATGCATAAAAAAAAAACATTTCATTTTTGCTCAAAAATGCAATTTTTTGGCCCTTTTTCTCCAAATATTTTGTTTTTTATTTGAAATTATATTTTATATTTTTCTTTTCAGGTTGAATTTATAGAATTGATATATACATGTATTTTGATAACCTTATTGCCAAAAAATACTGCATAGTAAGATGTTAAGACGCAGTGACACAGTTAAAATTCTTGATGGAGGTCACAGATTTTCAAGCACAGACTCATTCCCTGACAGAAAGCTTCCCCTTGGTAAAGATGTCATCCAATGTGTAATGACAGAAGAGAACTGGACAACCAGGCAAGCAGCTGATATGGTTGCACTAAGTCTGATTGAACACTGGATTTGGTGCAATGTCTATCCAATTTCATCCCCCAGTGTCACCAGCAAGATTCAGGATCTAGTCAAAGAATTTTGAGGTAAGACTCAAATTTTTAGTTGCTTTTAAAAAGATTTAAAATAAGTCATACTTTTGTAAATTTTGTAGTTACATTTATTTGTTTGACAGTAATTTTATTAACATAATCATGTGATTCAGTGATTTGCAGATCATAAGAATGATTGGTAATAAATTCTGTTTTGACTAGAACTTAACTTAGGGTTTATAATTGAAATTTGCATTCACAATATTAAAGTTTTGGTAATTTTGTAGGTTTGATAGATATCCAAAAAAAGAAACATGGTGACAAGGTGACAAGTTCTGGAGTGATTTTTCTTCCTTCATTGAAAAAACTTCCAAGTTGTTTGACATCATCTGTGAGGATTCAAATTGGAGAAGAGATTTGGAATATTTGTATCAACTCAAAATGACAGAAGAAGACTATGCCTTCTATGAGGACCAGAAAACAGCTAGAATAGGAAGGTGTTGGTTTTAAGGAATGCCTTACATTGGCAGACATCAGATACAAAAGGAGAGGAGTACAGCAGGAACAAGCAAAAGAAAAGAATCAGTGAGTTTGATCTATATAAATTAAAAAACTTTTGATTAATGGCCACTGAAAATCTGGGTTTCTTGAAATGATTGTGCTACAAATTATAAAATTTTATTTTTGCATCTTTGATAAACTATCTGGTATCATAATCATATTGTATTTTATTATCCCCAGGGAAGAGCTCAGAAGAGTTTTTCAAGTTGTTCCATCAAGCTCAGCGGCAATACATGACAGTGATCTTGACAGTCTCTCGAGTCAGGGCAGCCTGGAATCACATGATGAAATAGCTGGTGTCAGTGAACAACAGGAATCCAGGACAGAACAAAATAGGAAAAGTCTACCAAACCTCACTCGACAGTGTGACATGTATACTGTATAGTTTAAAATATGAGTACGCTTTGAACACACTTGTTGCTTTGTTGACAATACCTTTGAAAAAATTATTTATAATCCATGTAACATTGCCAATAGTTTAGAGTCCAAATCTTAGACACTGCTGTCCAATGAACATCTTGTTAGAATAATAACTTGATATAAAATAAATGTCTTTCACCAGGTATCAAGTAAGTGACAGAGCCGAAGCAGCAGTGGCATCATCAGTTTTAGCAGATTATGGAATTATCACGATCATGCCCACAAAGACACCATGCAAGCGAACTCCTGCAGAGTTACGTTATGTTTTAGTCTTAAACCATGAGTCTAGCCTATTTTTAGACACACTTACACTTTGGCTGGAAATGGTGTCCGGCGAATTTGTCTACAACAATTTGTCTAAAGATACAATTCATCTACAACAATTTGTCTACAATAATTTATCTATAGCAATTAGTCTACAGATACAATTTATCTACAATAATTTGTCTACAGAGGAAAAATGAAAGCTATTTCATATTAATTATTATTAATTTTTTCAAAAAAATGAAAAATTTGTTTCTGCAATCGGTTTTCTTGAGAAATGATAAAGAAAAATGTTATTGGATATTGAATATATTTATTTACTGAAACGACGCAATACACTCCATCTTTTTGAATAAGTCCGAGCTGGTATGGCGCTTACGCCATACAAATTCACAAAAAATGACAAGAATTAGTGATATCTTGCAAAAAACAATAGTACAGTATAAGAAACTCGATTAGGTCAGGTTAGGTTAAGTTAGGTTTCTCAAGAAAACCAATTGCAGAAACAAAATCAGGGTCATTGACTGCCCTTGTTTTCAATTTCGTAGGAAAATCGAGAGCAGTCCATGAAACATACTAAGTCCAATATTAGTAATAGTTTCTCTAGACAAATTGTATCTGTAGACAAATTATTATAGACAAATTGTATCTGTAGACAAATTATTGTAGATAAATTGTATCTATAGACTAATTGTTGTAGATAAATTGTTGTAGATAAATTGTTGTAGATGAATTGTATCTGTGAAAAAACTATATAGGGCTATGGGTTGATTGCCTGTGCCCTCATCCGTTGGAAATTTCCAGCAGACTTCAGTGGAGGGTTACCGACAAAAGCCCTATGCTTTTTTGTTAGAGAGTTATGAATATGTAGGTCTTTAAAGGACCTTTTTATATTTAATTGATTACAGTAATTTTGCCGTCAGGATTTTAGACGCCTATATTACATGAAAATGAAATTGCCTCACCTTATTTTTGCTGGGTCCTTGGTTTGTTTCGATGTAGGGCGTTACGATCATTTTCGGTATAGGGCCGCCACGATAGAGTTACGCGACGAATTTGGCTTGATGTAATTAATATAGGCAATCACAATATAAACACTTTAAGGTGTAGGCCTACCCTGAAGTTTATCATAAGGAATTCACTCGGAACTTTAGGGAAGACAAAAACACATCCTCCCTGTTTAAAGCGTTTGCTGTAACATAAACAGCCCTGAGGCTACTCCTTTAATATATCTTCATATTTCAGTATAAATTGCTGATTTGACAAAGGTTGTTGACTCTTTCTCTCTTGTATTTTGCATGGGTTAGCAAATGGAAAATTTGTTCACGTGAAATAAATGAAGGTTTCTCGTGATTATGCAGACCTGATGCCTACATACGGTTTCTATATATGTATGGCAATCATTTCATTCCCATTAGGCTATGTCACCAATCCTGAGCCAATTTTGTATAGATATTTAATTCAATTAATTAATAATTTATATTTAATTATGAAATAAAGGTATCACATACGATACCATGTTGTAAGCGCGTATAGTTTTTCTATATACTGGGGGGGTCAGAGAAAAATTTATATGTTATAGATCAAATTTTTTGATAAACTGTGTTTTAAACCATGTGAAATGGATTGAAAAGAATGAAGTAGAAATTTAGGAAGAGAGAGGTTACTTAAGACCTATTTAAATATAAAAGTTCAAGAGGCCAACTTCTCAAGTTTAAAGTTAAAGTTATGTCAATCAGTTTGACTCCCTTTAGGTATAGGAAATTTATGGAATTAAAGTATGGTTATTAAGCATTTTAACTTTGCTCAAATTGTGTAAGGTTTATAAGTCGCCAGTCTTAATTTTTTCTTGTAAAAGTTTTCTGGCTTTCAAAGCAGTCTTTCTTTGAGGCCTGTCTGGTTTAATCTGAGTTACATCAGGTACATTGAGAGATTCTTCCCCAATAGTATCCTGATCCATCCTTTGGGGTAATGGTTCTAATTTTGCCCCAAACTCCAAAGGATATAGTAATGTGATATCTCTGGTGGTTTCACCAGTTGCTGTTTTCAGTTTTGATTTCTGTTAGTTTGTTTTTCACAAATATGTTTTTGCAAGAAGTTGTATCTGTGTTGGTCACCCATGTTAGACAAATTTGACTGTCTGTCCATAAGTAAATGTCTGTTATATCAACTTCTTTATACACTTGTGAGAGAAAGTCTTCTGTTTTAAGACCCAAAGGCATTCCAAGTGTTTTTGTGTAATTGTTTGGTGCAATGTTCCCATTGTTGTCTTTTGTTATTTGTTCATTTAATTTTGGAGAATTAGAGTGTGTTTGTACTGTATTCAAACCTCCTACCACTTCAGACTAGTCAATACCCGTAGTTTTAGTGGAGTAAATGTTACTCCTCCACAGGTAGATCTGGAGGGCTTGGGGCTTTGAATCCTGTACTGTTTTTGTGTTGTTTGGCCTATGGCCAAGGGAGGCCACAAGGCCCTTTTTGTTTGGTCTCTGGCCAAAGGAGGCCACAAGACCCCTGTTGTTTGGGCTATGGGTAGGCCATCAGCCATTTGATGAATTTGTTGGGCTATGGCCAAGGTAGGCCAAGGCCCTTTGATTTGTTGGGCTATGACCAAGGGTAGGCCATCAGCCATTTGATGAATTTGTTGGGCTATGGCCAAGGTAGGCCATCAACCCCTTGAATAATTTGGGTTAATATGAGTTTTATCCCTCAGAATATCAAAAGCAAATATAATTATAAAATATTAAAGCATAATTTTCTCATCATTTTCATATGTCACTATGCTCGCAGATGCGTACTTAACAAATTATGTACATTTGAATATTATGACATTTTTACATTTTTTTTCCCACCCTTCCAATATTTTGATTGGTGACGTCATGAGAACATGATATATGAGCTAGATTTTTTAAGTTCTTAGGCCTTTTAAGTTGCTAGTCTACTTCTGTTAGTTTTTGATAGATGTTTGTGGCGGTGACATGTGAACGGTGCGAATATTATTTTGAGGATTTAATATACTCTAGGCTAGGTTAGCCAGGGTTAGGTTAGGTTAGCCAGGGTTAGGTTAGGTTAGGTTAGTTTAATTAATACCAAAATACATTTTCCGAGTAATATTTGATGTGTTTTGCTTAGATTTTGACTTCCATTTCCCTTGAAAATGAGCCAAACTTCAAAGTACTATAGCTTTGTTGGATCTCATTTCTGACGGAAATGGAGGTCATATTTGAACAAATCACGGTTATTATGTGTTTTATCACACTCAGTCATTTTACGGTAATTATGTATTTTATCCCACTCAGTCATTTTACACACCAAAATACATTTTTCTAGTAGTATTTGATGTGATTTGTTCAAATATGACCTCCATTTCGTCGGAAATGAGATCCAACAAAGTTATAGTACTTTGAAGTTTGGCTCATTTTCAAGGGAAATGGAAGTCAAAATCTAAGCAAAACACATCAAATATTACTAGGAAAATGTATTTTGGTATTAATTAACCTAACCTAACCTAACCTAACCTAACCGTGGCTAAATGAGCCTAACCCTGGCTAAACGATCCTAACCCTGGCTAAACGAGCTCTTGTCTGTATCCACCACCTAATCCATAATAAGGTAATACTCTAGGCTCGTTTAGCCAGGGTTAGGCTCGTTTAGCCAGGGTTAGGCTCGTTTAGCCACGGTAGGTTAGGTAAGGTTAGGTTAGGTTAGGTTAATTAATACCAAAATACATTTTCCTAGTAATATTTGATGTGTTTTGCTTAGATTTTGACTTCCATTTCCCTTGAAAATGAGCCAAACTTCAAAGAACTATAACTTTGTTGGATCTCATTTCCGACGGAAATGGAGGTCATATTTGAACAAATCACATCATATACTACTAGAAAAATGTATTTTGGTGTGTAAAATGACTGAGTGTGATAAAACACATAATAACCCAAATCACATCAAATACTACTAGAAAAATGTATTTTGGTGCGTAAAATGACTGAGTGACTTAAAACACATAATTACCATAATTTGGGCTATGGCCAAGGTAGGCCATCAACCCCTTGAATAATTTGGGCTATGGCCAAGGTAGGCCATCAACCCCTTGAATAATTTGGGCTATGGCCAAGGTAGGCCATTAACCCCTTGAATAATTTGGGCTATGGCCAAGGTAGGCCATTAACCCCTTGAATAGTAGTTTGGGCTATGGCCAAAGCCATTAAACCCTTGAGTAGAGTAGTTTGGGCTATGGCCAAAGCCATTAAACCCTTGAGTAGAGTAGTTTGTTTGTACGTGTTACTGTCTAACCATATAAATTTTGGCACAAAATTATGTGCACAGAATCAGAGCGCAGCAATAAAAGCTTTTACTCTCCGATCCTTGGTTATGTGTAGACAGGTTGTTGTGTTTGAGACACATGGAAAGAGTAGAGTGTGTGTGTCGCATTCCTCCGTTTCCAGTTGGTCTTCAAAACTTGGATTCACCACTCCAATGAAGTCAATACCCGTAGTTATGAATGAGTAAATGTTGTGTACAGGGCCGGATTAACCATTAAGCAAAATAAGCCCGTGCTTAGGGCATCAAGGGAAGGGGGGCACCACAGAAATTTTCCATTGTCGGATTTACCATGGATTTATTATACTATTATAATCGCGGCTTATAGCCTATAAGCTGTTGAAAACTGAATTATATATATTCATATATAGTATTTATTTTTTTTCATTGTTTGAATTTGTAGTGAACAACAACCCTTTTGAGAGAATAAATATATTTCGTTGTAATCACACACTTTACGCTTTGCGTTATTATTTTGTTTATATCAAATCTTTGAGCGCCATATTAAAAATACATATAGATTAAAATTTTCGTGTGCTATAGTAAATGTAAAAACAAGATTCAGTCATGCTGAACTTTATAAAATAATTGTAGAAGACAATATTGAGTGTGCCTTCCCAAATGTAGAAATTGCCTTTCGTATATTTTTAACATTAATGGTCACAAATTGCTCAGCTGAGCGTTCATTTTCTCAGTTGAAGTATATTAAAAATACCAACAGAACAACTATGCAACAAGGCAGGCTGGATGCCTTATCTCTACTAAGTATAGAAGCAGATGTGTTACGTAAGATTAGTTTTGAGGATCTGATCAAAGACTTTGCAATTAAAAAAGTAGGAGAAAATTTTTCAAATATAAATGAAGGGAAGTATACAAAAATAAACATTATTTTCCATCTTACTGTAAGTTTTGTTTCATTTCAAAAAATAAAATTTTATTTTATGGTTTATTTTTGTTTATATTTTGAATTACATATATATGGGGCACCAAAATCTTTTAAGTGCTTAGGGCCTCTAAAGGTCTTAATCCGGCCCTGGTTGTGTATGATAGTATCCTACAGGTAGGTCTGGAAGGTTTGGGGTTTTGAAGGAATCCAATCTGTTTGCAAGGAATGTATGTGTCTGTTGTGGTTCTTCCTTTAAAAGAAGAATTGGATGTTTGAAGTCGTATGTATATATTTATATACTGTACCGTACGTATGTGTGTAAATGTGTATTTTGTTATAGGGTTTTATTTTTGGGTTTTGGATTAGGTTAATCAATTTGGCTGAGTAAAGATCCTCAAATGTTGCATTTGAGACCCTTATATCAAGTCTTGTCTGTCTTATGCCTATATGTCAAATAGGATTTGGAATAGGTTGGGCCCATATGTCAAATAGGACTTGGTATGCCTATATGTCAAATAGGAATTGGAATAGGTTGGAATAGGTTGGGCCTATATGTCAAATAGGACTTGGTATAGGTTGGGCCTATATGTCAAATAGGACTTCGAATAGGTAATAGGTTGGGCCTATATGTCAAATAGGACTTGGTGTGCCTATATGTCAAATAGGAATTGGAATAGGGTCACTAATAGGTGTTAGGTGGGTGTAGGTTTGAATTTGTGCAATTGCTTTATGTCTTTGTGATGTTACAGATCTGAGTCGAATTTTGTGATGTTACAGTTGAGTCGAATTTTGTGATGTTACAGTTGAGTCGAATTTTGTGATGTTACAGTTGAGTCGAATTTTGTGATGTTACAGAGTCTTATGAGTAAGTTAAATTGCTGAAATAAATTTTATAACCTACACCACAGGTTCAATTATAAATTTAGTGTTTTAGTTAGGATAGGCCTTGAGTGTAAAGAGTAAGGCCTACTTTAAGAGGTAGGCCTATTATGTAATGTAAAGTTAGGTGGGCCTACTAAATAGGCCTATTTGTTGGGCCTACCAAGTAGGCTTATGTTTGGGCCTATTATTTGATAGTACCTTAAATGAGTTATGCCTGTTAAATTAATAAGGCTTTGTTTTGAGTTTGAAGAGTAGGACCTATTAAATAGGCTTAATGTTGTGGGCCTATTTTTATAGGACGTTAATTGAGTTATGCTTGTTAAATGAACAAGCCTTTGTTTTCGGTTAGTGTCAAGGTAAAGGGATCGGTTCCCAGTTGCATAGGCCACTATATGAAAAAACTATAGTGGGGTTACGGTTGAAATTGGGGTTAGGCCTAATGAGCTAAGCCTAGCCACTGCGTGTCAGTGTAAATTTTGGAGGGGTTAGTTCCCCACACACAGGGCCACCATATGAAAAAACTATAGTGGGGTTACACTTTAAGGTGTAGGCCTACCCTGAAGTTTATCATAAGGAATTCACTCAGAACTTTAGGGAAGACAAAAACACATCCTCCCTGTTTAAAGCGTTTGCTGTAACATAAACAGCCCTGAGGCTACTCCTTTAATATATCTTCATATTTCAGTATAAATTGCTGATTTGACAAAGGTTGTTGACTCTTTCTCTCTTGTAAGTTATTTTGCATGGGTTAGCAAATGGAAAATTTGTTCACGTGAAATAAATGAAGGTTTGTCGTGATTATACAGACCCGACGCCTACATACGGTTTCTATGTATGTATGGCAATCATTTCATTCCCATTAGGCTATGTCGCCAATCCCGAGCCAATTTTGTATAGATATTTAATTCAATTAATTAATAATTTATATTTAATTATGAAATAAAGGTATCACATACGATACCATGTTGTAAGCGCGTATAGTTTTTCCATAGTATCTTTAAACAAATTGTTGTAGACAAATTCGCCTAAAACCGCTGGAAACAACCTCTGAAGGAAGTTGGTTCCAGATATTAACTATTTTATAGGAAAAGAAATTTCCACGGACAAAGGTTCTAAATGTCTAGTTCCAGTTTAAACCCATTATTTCTTGTCGGATTAGCATTAAGTGAGAATAAGTTTCTGTAATCTACCCTGTCTTTTCCATTGAGCATCTTGAAGACTTGAATAAGCTGACCGCGCAACCTCCTCGTCTTTAAGGTAAACAGATTTGGCGCTCCAATCTCTGATGGTAGTTTTGCATTCTCATTGAAGGGATCAATTTTGTAGCCCCTGCGTGTACTCTAACCTTTCTATGTCCTTCCTGAGGGATGGAGACCAAAACTGCGCACAGCATTCCAGTTGAGGTCTAACTAGTGAATTATAAAGAGACATTACAGTCTCCTTGTTTCGAAACTGGAACGGTCTTTTTATATAACCTAATATTTTTAAGGCCCTCTTTTCGACTTCTGCAGAGTGCTTCCACAGTTTCAGATCATTGCTGATATAGACTCCTAAGTTTTTCTCTAGATCAGTCTCAATCAAGTTCCTTCCCAAGAGAGAGTAATCGGTCTTCGGGTTTTCATAACCTATGTGCATTACCTTACATTTGTCCAAGTTGAATGGCATCTGCCAAGTAGCAGACCATTCACCTAACCTGTCAAGATCATTCTGAAGCGTTCTTATGCCCTCCTCAGTACCTACATTACTTCCTAATTCCGTATCGTCTGCAATTTGGATATTGTACTTAGAAGCCCGACGTCTATATCGTTAATATAGATGATAAAGAGTAAAGGACCCAGAACCGAACCCTGTGGGACACCACTGGTGATGGGTGCCCACTCCGAAGCCACTCCATTTATTACCACTCTCTGCTTTCTATCTTGTAACCAATCCACAATCCAGTTGAAAACGAGCCCGGTGATTCCTAGTCCTTTGACTTTAGCCATCAATCTCGCGTGATGGACTTTGTCAAAGGCTTTATGAAAGTCGAGATACACTATATCTATTGCCCTACTTGCATCGTATAGTCACTATAGTGTATGCATATTATGGAAAAACTCTAACAGGTTTGTCACACAGGATCTATGTCGCCTAAATCCATGTTGAGAGTAAAAAATTAGATTGTTAGATACAAGGTGATACACAATACGTTTTGTAATGATGGATTCTAACAGTTTGCCGACAACTGATGTTAAACTGGTCGGGGAGTAATTACAAGGATTTTCCCTATCACCCTTTTTAAAGATTGGTGTTACATTTGCTAACTTCCAGTTGGTTGGAACTTTCCCTAACTCGATTGAGTGTTTGAATATGATTACTAAGTCGTCAACAACATTGTGTCTAACCTCTTTTAATACCCTTGAAAGAAATAAGCAGTGGCGGCTCGTCGGTAGGCACTGCGGAACTGCAGCACCCCTAAATTTTTTATTTACAATTGAAATAATCAAGAACAATATAAGGATGAGCTCACTGAATAACTTTTTCAATAACTTTTGAAACTTTTATTCATTGCTCAATGCTCATCCTTTTATTTCAGTAATTATTTCAACCCATTCTTAGAGACAGCACCCCTAGAATTTTTAGTCACGAGCCGCCACTGGAAATAAGTCGGGGTCAGGTGATTTGTATTTGTTCATCTTATCAATTAATTGCTCTACCTTATTTCTTGTAAAACTTATTGTCTCTAGGGGATGGTCACCATCATATGTAATCCGACGACTTGGCACTTTAATTGTCTTCCTCCGTGAAGACAGTAACGAACTCGTTTAACGTATTAGCTATATCTTTATCACCGAATTTCAGTACGCCATTTCTATCTTTTAAGGGGCCTACAGAATTTTTAATTGGCTTTCTGCTATTAACATGGGCAAAAAAATTCTTTAGGGTTAACCTTACAGAGTGAGGCAACTCAAGTTTCTTCATCACGTTTGGCTGATCTAATTAAGGATTTAACCCTCCAACGTAGGTTTATATAGTTTTCTGAATTAGCCTGGTTGAAATGTGACTTAAGTAGTTTGTAGACTCTATTTCTTCCAGTAATAGCACTGCTAATTTCGTTGTTAAATCATTTCGGCGACTTTGTTGACAAGGAAACTATTTTAGTGGGTATAAAAGTGTTCTGTAATATTCTAAATTGATCCCTATATGCAAAGGTGGGCAGGACTGAGTTCCAAAAGGACCGAATTCCAGGAACTCGGTCCTTTTTTAAGGACCGTGAGCGGGAAAGTAGGTCCTTTTCTCAGTGAGGACCGAAATGAGGAGCGACGGTCCATTTTTAAGCAATTCCGGACGGTCCGGTCCGGACGGTTTTTTAGTGATTTTAGTGTGTTTAGTGATTATTTGAAGTTCTGAAGAAGATGGATCGTTTCCTCCAGAAGACTCAGAAAGCGTGAGACTGAACTTAAACTTGTTTCAACACCTGGCACCATCCAGTGCCACCGTGAAGAGGCTCTTCTCTTTGGGAAAGGACGTCCTCAAGCCGAAAAGGTCAGGGCTCAGTGACAGCCATTTTGAAATGCTAGTCTTCTTGAAGGGAAACTCAAGCATTTAACTTAATAACTTTTTTTCATCATTTATGTATTGTATTAATTATAATTTACGTTAATAAAATTAAAGATTTCCGGTGTCTTTAATTTCATTTTTCATTTTAATCAAATTTTTCACTTATATTATATATAAGGACCGAGGACCGAGTCGTTCCTAGGTCCTATCTTCAGAAAAGACCGTGACCGGGACCGTCGGTGCAGTTTGAGGCAAGGACCGGGACCGGGACCGTCGGTCCTTTTTGAGGCCCGGGTGCCCACCTTTGCCTATATGAGCTCCAGGTGACATTGACATCCTCACTTATTAGAACTTCGTGTGTCTAAATATGGAAAACTGATGAGTGGGTAGTTGGGAGGTAACGAAAATGGTTCACTGAGTAGGTAGGTAGTTAATCTAACAATTATTAAATTCCTTTTATGTCAATAACTGGGTGGATGAAACCAATTGGTTGCTCACCAGAGTTATTCTCCACACTAGTATTTATATACTGTGTGAGAAGAGCGTGCTCGGTAATGGAGATACATTACCGCTCAACCAACCGAGGAAAAAACCAAGACAACGCTGGTGGAAAAAGCCCCGCGAAGAGGAGAACAAAGGAGAACGAAAACGAGGAACAGGGCGAAAGGTCGGAACTGGAGAAGGGACGAGAACAGACAACGAAAAAGATCCCCACCAGCAAGTACGCTCTCGACAATAAAACAGGAAGGAGAAAAGAGACTCTCTAATAACTAACAGTAAGTGACTAATTGTGTTTCTAACCCAACAAATTAATCACATTAAATTAAGCTGGGTCAGACAAGTTAGGCCTACATTGTGGCCTAAGACCCAGCATCAACTCATAGCTTAACAAAGGTGAAGGTAGATTGCCCTAACCTAATTTGGTGAGGAATCCTACTGTGGACCTCAATTTATCTGCCCGCTCTGGACCATTTCCGGAATCTCTAGGCTGACCCCTCTAGGCTAGACTTGATCTACTCTATAGTTAGACTGGAGATATAAGGGGTGGGTTAATTGTGGACCAATTCATACAGAGCATTTTTCGCATTGGTGGTCCGTGTGTGGGGAATTTACAAACCTTAACCTTACTTAACAAAAATTGCAGAATTAGGCTAAATGGTCTAGCCTAAGCCTAAGCCTAACCTAATCAAGCCTAATTAGGTCTACAACCTAGGGCCTAACTAGGAAACATTTACATTTAAGGAGTCTCATTCTCTTATAAGCTTAGACCTGAGTGACACATAAGTACTTGGTGGGGATTAAACCAAATTTAAACTTGACTGTTTTGTCTGTGCTCTCTCTTCTCTGGTAATTTCTTCTTGTCCTCTATTTCATTACGATCCCCAGTTAAACAACATTAGTGAACAAGCATTTAAAATGCATACAACTCCAAGCATCCAATTCTTCTTTTAAGGAAGAATCACTCAACAGATTTTTTCAACAGGCACATGCATTCCTTGCAATCTGTGTGTGTATATATATGTATATATACACTGTACTCTTTACATGTGCCACAAATACACTCAACCTATCTGAACATAAGCAAGGATTGCATGGGTTACTCAAAAGGGTCTTATGGCCTACTTTGGCCATAGCCCAAACACTGAACCTTGGTCTTATGGCCTACTTTGGCCATAGCCCAAACACTGAACTTTGGTCTTATGGCCTACTTGGCCATGGGCCAAACAACTGAACCTTGGTCTTATGGCTTACTGTGGCCATGAGCCAAACAATAAAGGTCTTATGGCCTACTTGGCCATGGCCAAACAATAAGGGTCTTATGGCCTACCTTGGCCATGGGCCAAACAATAAGGGTCTTATGGCCTACCTTGGCCATGGGCCAAACAATAAGGGTCTTATGGCCTACCTTGGCCATAGGGAAAACTATTACAAGGGTCTTATGGCCTCCCTTGGCCAGAGACCAAACAATACAAAATAAGACCCAGACTGGATAAACCAAAGACTGTTCCCAGAGACCAACTAGCTACAGCCAAACAGACAAAACTTGATACTGTAGAATCAAATGTGACCAACTGTAATACATGAACACCTATATTACAGAACTTTAATATAACTGTAGCCTCAAAGACAGTGATAAACACAGTTTGAATGATTGCTTGATTGAGGGTCCTAATCTCATTTCTGACCTTGTGAAGATCTTACTGAGGTTCAGGTTAGACAAATATGCCGTACAAAGTGACATTTCAAAGGCATTTTTGAGAATAAAAAGAACCTGTACCATCAGTAGTTGTGGATCTAAACTTGTTCAGAGATGAGGAAGGCCTTCTAAGGTGTAAAGGGAGATTAGACAAATCAAAACTGTCATACAAAAGCAAACATCCAATCCTTTTACCTAGATTTAGCTATTTGACAACATTAATCATCAGAAAAACACACAATGATGTATATCATATGGGGGTACCACAGACACTAACTACATTAAGAAAAACTTATTGGATACCCAAGGGAAGGATCACTGTTAAAACAGTCCTGAGTGAGTGTGTCACATGTAGGCGTATTCATGCTAGGCCCTATAGGAAACCAAATCCTCCTGCTTTGCCAGAGGAGAGAGTTACTCTCAACAGACCCTTTGAGACTGTAGGCATTGACTATACAGGAGCATTGACTGTAGGGGTGGGTGACACTGAACAAAAAATGTACATTGTACTGTTTACATGTGCTGCCTCACGAGCTGTTTATCTGGATGTTGTGGAGGACCTTACAGCAGAATCTTTTGTTGCTGTCTTTAAGAGATTCTGTGCACGACATTCAGTACCCAAGACAGTTTGGACTGACAATGCTACATATTTCAAGGCTGGTGAACAAGTCATCCACGACTTGTTAAGCGATGAAATCACACAATTATATATACAAAATTCAAACATAAAGTGGAAGTATATTCCGGTTGCCTCTCCTTGGTATGGTTCTATCTGGGAGAGGAATATACAAACAGTAAAGAATTGCTTGAAGAAAGCAATTGGCAAAAAACAGATACACTTATTTGGGTTGCTCACTCTCCTGGCTGAGATTGAGAACATCATTAACAATAGACCACTCACTTATGTGAGTGACAACATTAATGACCCGGAACCATTAACTCCAAATCATTTGATTCGGGGAGAACAAGTTAGTCTCCTGCCGGACTACAATATAGACTCTTCAGAAGACTCAAACTGGACTCAACGACATGATGAGCTCCAGACTAAGTTACAACATTTAACTAGAGTTAAAGCTCATTTCATTAAACAGTGGAAAACTGAGTACTTGATGGGTCTAAGGGAGAGACATAAACAAATGACTAAGAAGGATTGGTCTGACACAATTAAGGTAGGGGACCTTGTTCTCATACATGACAGTACTCCAAGACAATACTGGCCTCTGGCTAGAGTTTCAGAACTCAGACCAGGGGCAGATGGGGTAACAAGAGTGGTCAAATTAAGGACTTCAACGGGTGACACAACAAGAGACATTTCTCTTTTGTACCCTTTAGAGTCTGGACCCAAAACAATGGACTTTGGAGAACCTTCTCCACTGACAGTAACAACTGGAGACACTGAACTTCCAGTAACTATTCCTTTGACAGTAGGAGTGGTAACGCATCCTACTACAACATTGACAGACACAAGACCTCAGCGACAAACAGCATTAAAGGCGCGACTATTTTTACAACAAAAAATAGATGCTGGGGAATTGTAATTTTATCTTCTAACTTTCATTTTTTCTTTTCTTATGGTAAAGACCATAGACAGTTTCATCCTATGGATGTATATTTTCTCTTCTAATTAAATGCTACACCTTCTCCATGAGAAGGTGAGGATAGGCACTGTTAATCAGATTAACAGGCATTTACAGTCAAATAGTTAGCTAGTCTACACTCAGACATAAAAATTGGTGACAATGACACCAAAATTTTTATCTCCCGGGGCCCCCAGTATATGGAAAACTGATGAGTGGGTAGTTGGGAGGTAACGAAAATGGTTCACTGAGTAGGTAGGTAGTTAATCTAACAATTATTAAATTCCTTTTATGTCAATAACTGGGTGGATGAAACCAATTGGTTGCTCACCAGAGTTATTCTCCACACTAGTATTTATATACTGTGTGAGAAGAGCGTGCTCGGTAATGGAGATACATTACCGCTCAACCAACCGAGGAAAAAACCAAGACAACGCTGGTGGAAAAAGCCCCGCGAAGAGGAGAACAAAGGAGAACGAAAACGAGGAACAGGGCGAAAGGTCGGAACTGGAGAAGGGACGAGAACAGACAACGAAAAAGATCCCCACCAGCAAGTACGCTCTCGACAATAAAACAGGAAGGAGAAAAGAGACTCTCTAATAACTAACAGTAAGTGACTAATTGTGTTTCTAACCCAACAAATTAATCACATTAAATTAAGCTGGGTCAGACAAGTTAGGCCTACATTGTGGCCTAAGACCCAGCATCAACTCATAGCTTAACAAAGGTGAAGGTAGATTGCCCTAACCTAATTTGGTGAGGAATCCTACTGTGGACCTCAATTTATCTGCCCGCTCTGGACCATTTCCGGAATCTCTAGGCTGACCCCTCTAGGCTAGACTTGATCTACTCTATAGTTAGACTGGAGATATAAGGGGTTAATTGTGGACCAATTCATACAGAGCATTTTTCGCATAAACTACTTCGGAAGCTTTCAAAATTTGCTCTCGAGAAATTCAGTCTTTCACGAGTCTTTTCCCGTGTATTAATTGGAACCCTGGGTCAAGCCTAATCAAGTTATGATCGCTGTTACTCAAATTTTTACCAATAGTCAGGTTAGAGACTAGTTCGTGAATATGAGGTCTAGTTTATTATTACCCCTTGTAGGACCGTCAACCCATTGACTTAAAAAGTTATCATCGGCAAATTCCAACAGTCTTGAGCCCTCAGCATCAGCTGTTTTGTTTTCCCAATTTATATTACTACAATTAAAATCCCCCAAAATCACACTGATCTTATTATTCACTATTTTGCTTAATTGGTTAGACAAGTTTATATCCTTATCAACGGGGTAGTGAGGTGGCCTCTATACTAGAAGTAGATGCACTACTTTGTTATTTAGGTTTAGATCAATTCCGAACATTTCATGAGCAGATACATTACTGTTTACCGGGTGCAGGAAGTCCCGGGCATACAAAAGTACACCGCCGCCTTCCCTTCCCTTCCTCTCTCTGTGAAACATTTTGTAACCTACCATTTCAAATTCTCCTACAAAATACCGTGATTCAGAATGAATCCAGGATTCCGTTATTCCGATGATATCAAAGTTCTCAGTTTTGACTAGTGCTATAAATTCCATTAGTTTGTTTCTAATTGACCTCACATTGAAGAGCACAGCTTTGAGGGATTTTAAGTTGCGATTTATCCTAACTGGCCTGAGTCGTTTCCCGAAGTAGTTGAACCAACTACTGAAGGAGTGGGATGAACTGCCGTTGGAGGGGGACTAACTGTTGTTGGAGGAGGACTAACTGCTGTTGGAGAGAGAGAGAGTTACAAGGAGTTACAAGGAAAAGAAGTACCTCAAAAGGCCTTGCGGCCCATACCGAGGAGGTACCAGTGGCAACGGGTGCCACGGAAAATTTTCTACACCCTCAAATAGTGTGCAAGATTTGGTCTAACCTTTTCTTGAACTGATCCACAGAGGAACTGTTCACAACTTCTGAAGGTAACCTGTTCCACGAGTCACAGATCTTATTGGTAAAGTAATTCCCACACACACTAGTCCCAAACCGTTTCAAATCCAATTTCCAACCATTGTTGCGAGTTGGGTTAACATTTAAACTAAACATGCTTCTAAAATCGACATCGTTGAACCCACGTAAGAGCTTGAAAACCTCGATCAGTTGACCGCGCAGCCAACGAGTTTCCAGCGAAAACAAGCTCAGGGCGCGTAACCGTCGATTGTAGCCCATATGCCTAAAGGGGTGTCCGGCGAATTTGTCTACAACAATTTGTCTAAAGATACAATTCATCTACAACAATTTGTCTACAACAATTTATCTACAGCAATTAGTCTACAGATACAATTTATCTACAATAATTTGTCTACAGATACAATTTGTCTAGAGAGGAAAAATGAAAGCTATTTCATGTTAATTATTATTAATTTTTTCAAAAAACTGAAAAATTTGTTTCTGCAATCGGTTTTCTTGAGAAATGATAATGGAAAATGTTATTGGATATTGAATAAATTTATTTACTGAAACGACGCAATACACTCCATCTTTTTTAATAAGTCCGAGCTGGTGTGGCGCTTACGCCATACAAATTCACAAAAAATGATGAGAATTAGTGCGATATCTTGCAAAAAAACAATAGTATAAGAAACTCGATTAGGTCAGGTTAGGTCAGGTTAGATTAGGTCAGGTTAGGTTAGGTCAGGTTAGGTTAGGTCAGGTTAGGTTAGGTTAGGTTAGGTTTCTCAAGAAAACCGATTGCAGAAACAAAATCAGGGTCATCGACTGCCCTTGTTTTCAATTTCGTAGGAAAATCGAGAGCAGTCCATGAAATATACTAGGTCCAATATTAGTAATAGTTTCTCTAGACAAATTGTATCTGTAGACAAATTATTGTAGATAAATTGTATCTGTAGACTAATTGTTGGAGATAAATTGTTGTGGACAAATTGTTGTAGATGAATTGTATCTTTAGACAAATTGTTGTAGACAAATTCGCCTAAAATCGCCTAACGGAAGGGATTAACTTTGTGGCCCTCGCCTGCACTCGCTCCAGCCTCTCAATATCTTTCATGAGGATGGGCCACTAAAACTGCACAGCATACTCCAGGTGTGGCCGAACCAGGGAATTGTACAGTGAGAGCACAATCTCCTTGTTTCGAAACTGAAATTGCCTTCTGATATAACCCAACAGCTTCTGGGCTTTCTTTTCCACCTCTACGCACTGTTTGGCAAACTTAAAGTCGCTGCTAATTAGCACACCCAAGTCCTTTTCCAAATCAGTCGCCTCGATATTACTCCCCAATATCGAGCAGTCCGACTTGGGATTGGCGTAGCCAATGTGCATCGCCTTGCATTTACCCAAGTTAAACTGCATTTGCCATTTTTCGGACCACTCTCCTATCCTGCCTAGGTCCGCACGCAGTTGCTCGATCGCCTCGGGCGTCCCAACATTGGCCCCAAGCTTGGTGTCATCAGCGAATTTGGCGATCCGACTGACGATGCCACCGTCTATATCATATATGTAAATGATAAACAACAGCGGCCCCAAAACGGAACCCTGAGGAACCCCACTAGTGACCGAAGCCCAACCCGAACTGGCCCCTTTAATTACAACCCTCTGCCGCCTATTCTTCAGCCAGTTTTCAATCCACCTACCTACTTCCCCACCGATACCCAGCACGCGCACTTTCGCCATTAGCCGGCGGTGAGGTACCTTATCAAAGGCTTTCTGAAAGTCGAGATAAAGTATATCAATCGCCCTACTCTTATCATACTCACTCAACATGACGTGGAAAAACTCGAGCAATTGGTGAGACACGACCTATGCCGTCTAAACCCATGTTGGGAGTCCCCAAGCAGCTTGTAGGAATCCAAATGGTCAACGATCCTATCCGCTATTATCCCCTCTAATAATTTACCTACAACTGAAGTGAGACTAATGGGACGATAGTTCCCTGGACTTTCGTGATCCCCTTTCTTAAAAATAGGGGTCACGTTGGCTTCCCTCCAGTCACCAGGCACCTGGCCCATCTCCAACGATTTGTTGAAGACTGTAGCCAGGTGGGGAGCCATCTGGTCGCGCACCTCCCGCAACACTCTGGGGAGAAACTGGTCTGGCCCAGGAGCCTTAAACGCGCTCAGTTTGTCTATTCTATCGGCAACGACTGTCGCGGTACATCGAACACTATCCAGGCCAGCACCTTCGTGCCTCACGCCTGGCTCGGGGATGATGCGGGTGTCCTCCCTGGTGAACACTCCCGCAAAGTACGTACTCATTAAGCACATTGGCGATGTCCGCGTCGGAGGTCCGCAGAACGCCGCTTCGGTCCTTTAACGGACGTATCATGCTTCTAATGCGCTTTCTACTATTAACATAACTGAGGAACTCCTTAGGGTTCCTTGCAGAGGCTTGCCACCCGTAGTTCTTCGTTACGTTTCGCTAGTCTAACCTTCACCTTCACTTCCCTACACAGGCGGACATACGCTTCAGTGTTCTCGTGGGAACGACTGGCCTTCGCCCTCCTATACACTACTTTCCTATTTCGGATAGCCGAAGCGATGTCACGATTAAACCACTTAGGCTGCGTTGAAGCAGGGGTGACCGGTTTTGAGGGTATGGCAGCAGACTGCACCATAAACTCGGAATGCACTCCACACTCCCTCAACATCGCCGCCGACCTCTAACCCCATCTCACCTACGCTATCCCTGATGCTAACAAAGTCCGCCCGCCGTAGATCGAGCTTACCAGGGCCGGATTTAGGAGTGGGCAAAGTGGGCAGCTGCCCATGGGCCTCCACATCTTGGGGGCCTCCACATATTGACAAGCCATTATCAAAATAGAAAAAACCCGATAGATGATCAACAAAAAAACACGCGCATCCAATACCACTGTAGTACATAAACTTTTACCAATTACTATTTGTTGTGTACTGATTATTATTTTGTTTTTATTACTCTTTTAGGCCTACTCTCACTATAATGGAATACCCGAGTAACCCGAGGCTTTCATTTTTTGCAGAAATGAGTGGAATGGACAGACACAAGAGTGCACGATGTTTTGAAAGTGTATGTATGTTAATTATATTATGAATCTTATGGATGACTTCAATTATGTCTTCCCCTAAGGTAGGGGGGCCTCCACATGGAGGCTGCCCAGGGCCTCCACACGTCTAAATCCGGCTCTGGAGCTTACTGCCTCTCGAGCTACTACGCTTCACCCGAGGGACGCACACACGGAACCTAATCAGACCGTGATCGCTCCCGCCCAACGATTCGTCAACGGTGAGGCCAGTGATGAGGTTGTCTTCGGTCGTGAATACTAAGTCTAGAACGCTTTCGCCTCGTGTAGGCTCATTGACCCACTGAGTGAGGAAGTTCTCATCAGCAAAGTCAACTAACCTACTCCCTTCAGCATCAGCAGTCCTGTCTTCCCACTTTATGCCGCGATAGTTGAAGTCTCCTAAAACTACACACACCCTATCCCCTAGCAGGCTACTGAGTTCGGTGTACAGGGCTGTATCCTCCTCCAGGAGGAGATGCGGAGGTCTGTACACCAAGATTAACCTATAGCTCGTCCCTCTCACATTCAGATCGACGCCAAGCAGCTCCCGTTCCGACCGGAACTGGCAGTCAACCGGACTCAACGTGTCCCTGACGTATATTAGTACCCCACCCCCCCCCCCACGGGTGCGGTCTTTGCGAAACATTCTATACCCGGGAATTTCGAAATCCCCAACGTAGTCCCTACGATCAGTATGAATCCAGGACTCGGTGATAGCAACGATATCCTGGTATTCTGATGCTAAGAGCGCCCGTAGCTCGCAAAACTTGTTCCTAATCGACCTAGCATTAAAAAGCATTGCACGGAGGGAGCCTTCCCTATTCTGACCGCCCCCTAGCACGACCCGTTTCCCGAACAGTCAGGGCTGTCGGGAGTTGAAGACCTCTCACTAACGAGGGGGCAGCTTCCACAGGAGCCTCAGCCCCCTCCAACGTGGAAGGAGGGTCACCCACCTGTACCTGGACACACCCTTCAGTTGAAGGTACGTCCGACACCAGCTCATCATCATCCCTCCCCGGTGGGGGCCCATCATCTCTCCCCGGACTCGACCTCACCATTCTGTATAGGTGCCGGTCGAGCAGCGCGCCTAGCACACCCTTACCCTTGTTATTGAGGTGGACACCATCCCTCTGGTAAAGGTCCCACCTACCCGAAAATGCGTCGAACGGGTCAATAAACCTCACGCCCAGCGGGACGCACAAGTCTTGCACCCTCTCGTTGATGCCAATGACCTTACTGAGCGCGTGGTCACTGGCATTCATTCGCGGTAAAATGCTCATTAACATTCTCCTGTCTGACTTTAGTTTTAGATCATCCGCAAGAGACATGATCTCGGTGATGATCCCTTCTGTAAGACCTACCCTACCGCCTTTGAGGAACAGGTCTTTGCCACCAGCGTGGACAACGATCGTAGTCCTCCGACTAACCACGCGCACCTTCTCTACCTCCTTCCTTAAGTGCGCCGTTCCCCGCCCAGGTAAGCACCTTACCTTCCTCCCATCCCGATTTGCAAAAGCAAAGTACTTCTCCTGGCCCCTGATCTGCGAGTCCCAATCAAAACGGTGTCTTCCTCCTTCGAGCACAGAAAACTAAAGCGGTTGGAGGTCCTGACAGGGGCAACTGGGGTCTCAGGCTTCGGCTTCGCAGCCTTCTTGCCCGAGACCTTTCGATACCCGTCGCCACCTATAGACGCAGTTACACCACCGACCCACCCCGACCGGCAGCTACATCCTTTGGTTTCTTTGGGCCATCAGCAGGCCCCTTCCCACCCTTTTTCTTTATCGGCCCCTTCCCACCCTTCTCTATCGACCCCTTCCCACCCTTCTCTATCGACCCCTTCCCACCCTTCTTTACGCCCTCCACCTTGCGCCGCGGTTCCGTGAATTCCACGTGGGTCGCTGGCGATTCTTCACACTGATTTTGTACCCTAGCCCCCGGTTGCACCTCCACCCTTTCTCCGCGGTCCCGAGCCCTGTCCAGTCCATCGCTGGACCGCCTTTCCATAGCAGCTATCCTATCAATGAGCTCCAAGGTGGAGGGCGCAGCCGCATCAGTGACCGCCGCACCTCCAACAGCTGGTCTGGACGACTAGAGCCGCCGGACCCTCTTCTCTAGCTTCTCGTAAAACCGCATGAGTTCGCAAAAGCGGCACATGCTGGAGTGGTTGATCTTCGCGAAGCAGGCTTCTTTGAAGTTTGTCACCCACTGGTTTATTTCACACTTCGCACATTCAGCCTTCAGTTTCTGCGATCCAGACATTGTAACTTTTTTTTTTCCGAACTCTGAATACTCTGAATAAGATAAAGCGTTCTAGAGAGAGAGAGAGAGAGAGAGAGAGGGAGGGAGAGGGAGAGAAATGGAGAGAGTTACAAGGAGTTACAAGGAAAAGAAGTACCCCAAAAGGCCTTGCGGCCCATACCGAGGAGGTACCAATGGCAACGGATGCCACGGAAAATTTTCTACACCCTCAAATAGTGTGCAAAATTCGGTCTAACCTTTTCTTGAACAGATCCTCAGAAGAACTGTTCACAACTTCTGAAGGTAGCCTGTTCCACATGTCACAGATCTTATTGGTAAAGTAATTCCCACACACACTAGTCCTAAACCATTTCAAATCCAGTTTCCAACCATTGTTGCGAGTTGGGTTATCATTTAAACTAAATATGCTTCTAAAATCGACATTGTTGAACTCGCGTAAGAACTTGAAAACCTTGATGAGTTGACCGCGCAGCCTCCGAATTTCCAGCGAAAACAAATTCAGGGCGCGTAAGCGTCGATTGTAGCCCATATGCCTAACGGAAGAGATTAACTTTGTGGCCCTCGTCTGGACTCGCTCCAGCCTGTCAATATCTTTCCTGAGGGTGGGCGATGAGAACTGCACAGCATACTGCAGGTGCGGCCGAACCAGAGAATTGTACAGAGAGAGCCCAATCTCCTTGTTCCGAAATCGAAATTGCCTCCTGATATAACCAACAACTTCTGGGCTTTCTTTTCCACCTCTACGCACTGTTTGGTAAACTTAAGTCGCTGCTAATTAGCACACCCAAGGTCCTTTTCCATCTCAGTCGCCTCGATTTTACTCCCCAACATGGAGTAGCCCGACTTGGGATTGGCGTAGCCAATGTGCATCACCTTGCATTTACCCAAGTTAAACTGCATTTGCCATTTTTCGGACCACTCTCCTATCCTACGTACGTCCGCACGCAGTTGCTCGATCGCCTCTGGCGTCCCAACATTGGCCCCAAGCTTCGTGTCATCAGCGGATTTGGCGATCCGACTGACGATGCCACCGTCTATATCATTTATGTATGATAAACAACAGTGGCCACAAAACGGAACCCTGAAGAACCCCGCTAGTGACTGAGCCCCAACCCGAACGAGCCCCTTTAATTACAACCCTCTGCCGCCTATTCTTCAGCCAGTTTTCAATCCAGCTACCTACTTCCCACCGATACCCAGCGCACGGACTTTGGCCATTAACCGGCGGTGAGGTACCTTATCAAAGGCTTTCTGAAAGTCGAGCTAAAGTATATCAATCGCCCTACTCTTATCGTACTCACTCCACATGACGTGGAAAACCTCGAGCAAGTTGGTGAGACACGACCTATGCCGCCTAAACCCATTTTGGGAGTCCCCAAGCAGCTTGTAGGAATCCAAATGGTCAACGATCCTATCCGCTATTATCCCCTCTAATAATTTACCTACAACTGAAGTGAGACTAATGGGACGATAGTTCCCTGGACTTTCGTGATCCCCTTTCTTAAAAATAGGGGTCACGTTGGCTTCCCTCCAGTCACCAGGCACCTGGCCCATCTCCAACGATTTGTTGAAGACTGTAGCCAGGTGGGGAGCCATCTGGTCGCGCACCTCCCGCAACACTCTGGGGAGAAACTGGTCTGGCCCAGGAGCCTTAAACGCGCTCAGTTTGTCTATTCTATCGGCAACGACTGTCGCGGTACATCGAACACTATCCAGGCCAGCACCTTCGTGCCTCACGCCTGGCTCGGGGATGATGCGGGTGTCCTCCCTGGTGAACACTCCCGCAAAGTACGTACTCATTAAGCACATTGGCGATGTCCGCGTCGGAGGTCCGCAGAACGCCGCTTCGGTCCTTTAACGGACGTATCATGCTTCTAATGCGCTTTCTACTATTAACATAACTGAGGAACTCCTTAGGGTTCCTTGCAGAGGCTTGCCACCCGTAGTTCTTCGTTACGTTTCGCTAGTCTAACCTTCACCTTCACTTCCCTACACAGGCGGACATACGCTTCAGTGTTCTCGTGGGAACGACTGGCCTTCGCCCTCCTATACACTACTTTCCTATTTCGGATAGCCGAAGCGATGTCACGATTAAACCACTTAGGCTGCGTTGAAGCAGGGGTGACCGGTTTTGAGGGTATGGCAGCAGACTGCCCGGAATGCACTCCACACTCCCTCAACATCGCCGCCGACCTCTAACCCCATCTCACCTACGCTATCCCTGATGCTAACAAAGTCCGCCCGCCGTAGATCGAGCTTACCAGGGCCGGATTTAGGAGTGGGCAAAGTGGGCAGCTGCCCATGGGCCTCCACATCTTGGGGGCCTCCACATATTGACAAGCCATTATCAAAATAGAAAAAACCCGATAGATGATCAACAAAAAAACACGCGCATCCAATACCACTGTAGTACATAAACTTTTACCAATTACTATTTGTTGTGTACTGATTATTATTTTGTTTTTATTACTCTTTTAGGCCTACTCTCACTATAATGGAATACCCGAGTAACCCGAGGCTTTCATTTTTTGCAGAAATGAGTGGAATGGACAGACACAAGAGTGCACGATGTTTTGAAAGTGTATGTATGTTAATTATATTATGAATCTTATGGATGACTTCAATTATGTCTTCCCCTAAGGTAGGGGGGCCTCCACATGGAGGCTGCCCAGGGCCTCCACACGTCTAAATCCGGCTCTGGAGCTTACTGCCTCTCGAGCTACTACGCTTCACCCGAGGGACGCACACACGGAACCTAATCAGACCGTGATCGCTCCCGCCCAACGATTCGTCAACGGTGAGGCCAGTGATGAGGTTGTCTTCGGTCGTGAATACTAAGTCTAGAACGCTTTCGCCTCGTGTAGGCTCATTGACCCACTGAGTGAGGAAGTTCTCATCAGCAAAGTCAACTAACCTACTCCCTTCAGCATCAGCAGTCCTGTCTTCCCACTTTATGCCGCGATAGTTGAAGTCTCCTAAAACTACACACACCCTATCCCCTAGCAGGCTACTGAGTTCGGTGTACAGGGCTGTATCCTCCTCCAGGAGGAGATGCGGAGGTCTGTACACCAAGATTAACCTATAGCTCGTCCCTCTCACATTCAGATCGACGCCAAGCAGCTCCCGTTCCGACCGGAACTGGCAGTCAACCGGACTCAACGTGTCCCTGACGTATATTAGTACCCCACCCCCCTCCCCACGGGTGCGGTCTTTGCGAAACATTCTATACCCGGGAATTTCGAAATCCCCAACGTAGTCCCTACGATCAGTATGAATCCAGGACTCGGTGATAGCAACGATATCCTGGTATTCTGATGCTAAGAGCGCCCGTAGCTCGCAAAACTTGTTCCTAATCGACCTAGCATTAAAAAGCATTGCACGGAGGGAGCCTTCCCTATTCTGACCGCCCCCTAGCACGACCCGTTTCCCGAACAGTCAGGGCTGTCGGGAGTTGAAGACCTCTCACTAACGAGGGGGCAGCTTCCACAGGAGCCTCAGCCCCCTCCAACGTGGAAGGAGGGTCACCCACCTGTACCTGGACACACCCTTCAGTTGAAGGTACGTCCGACACCAGCTCATCATCATCCCTCCCCGGTGGGGGCCCATCATCTCTCCCCGGACTCGACCTCACCATTCTGTATAGGTGCCGGTCGAGCAGCGCGCCTAGCACACCCTTACCCTTGTTATTGAGGTGGACACCATCCCTCTGGTAAAGGTCCCACCTACCCGAAAATGCGTCGAACGGGTCAATAAACCTCACGCCCAGCGGGACGCACAAGTCTTGCACCCTCTCGTTGATGCCAATGACCTTACTGAGCGCGTGGTCACTGGCATTCATTCGCGGTAAAATGCTCATTAACATTCTCCTGTCTGACTTTAGTTTTAGATCATCCGCAAGAGACATGATCTCGGTGATGATCCCTTCTGTAAGACCTACCCTACCGCCTTTGAGGAACAGGTCTTTGCCACCAGCGTGGACAACGATCGTAGTCCTCCGACTAACCACGCGCACCTTCTCTACCTCCTTCCTTAAGTGCGCCGTTCCCCGCCCAGGTAAGCACCTTACCTTCCTCCCATCCCGATTTGCAAAAGCAAAGTACTTCTCCTGGCCCCTGATCTGCGAGTCCCCAATCAAAACGGTGTCTTCCTCCTTCGAGCACAGAAAACTAAAGCGGTTGGAGGTCCTGACAGGGGCAACTGGGGTCTCAGGCTTCGGCTTCGCAGCCTTCTTGCCCGAGACCTTTCGATACCCGTCGCCACCTATAGACGCAGTTACACCACCGACCCACCCCGACCGGCAGCTACATCCTTTGGTTTCTTTGGGCCATCAGCAGGCCCCTTCCCACCCTTTTTCTTTATCGGCCCCTTCCCACCCTTCTCTATCGACCCCTTCCCACCCTTCTCTATCGACCCCTTCCCACCCTTCTTTACGCCCTCCACCTTGCGCCGCGGTTCCGTGAATTCCACGTGGGTCGCTGGCGATTCTTCACACTGATTTTGTACCCTAGCCCCCGGTTGCACCTCCACCCTTTCTCCGCGGTCCCGAGCCCTGTCCAGTCCATCGCTGGACCGCCTTTCCATAGCAGCTATCCTATCAATGAGCTCCAAGGTGGAGGGCGCAGCCGCATCAGTGACCGCCGCACCTCCAACAGCTGGTCTGGACGACTCGAGCCGCCGGACCCTCTTCTCTAGCTTCTCGTAAAACCGCATGAGTTCGCAAAAGCGGCACATGCTGGAGTGGTTGATCTTCGCGAAGCAGGCTTCTTTGAAGTTTGTCACCCACTGGTTTATTTCACACTTCGCACATTCAGCCTTCAGTTTCTGCGATCCAGACATTGTAACTTTTTTTTTTCCGAACTCTGAATACTCTGAATAAGATAAAGCGTTCTAGAGAGAGAGAGAGAGAGAGAGAGAGGGAGGGAGAGGGAGAGAAATGGAGAGAGTTACAAGGAGTTACAAGGAAAAGAAGTACCCCAAAAGGCCTTGCGGCCCATACCGAGGAGGTACCAATGGCAACGGATGCCACGGAAAATTTTCTACACCCTCAAATAGTGTGCAAAATTCGGTCTAACCTTTTCTTGAACAGATCCTCAGAAGAACTGTTCACAACTTCTGAAGGTAGCCTGTTCCACATGTCACAGATCTTATTGGTAAAGTAATTCCCACACACACTAGTCCTAAACCATTTCAAATCCAGTTTCCAACCATTGTTGCGAGTTGGGTTATCATTTAAACTAAATATGCTTCTAAAATCGACATTGTTGAACTCGCGTAAGAACTTGAAAACCTTGATGAGTTGACCGCGCAGCCTCCGAATTTCCAGCGAAAACAAATTCAGGGCGCGTAAGCGTCGATTGTAGCCCATATGCCTAACGGAAGAGATTAACTTTGTGGCCCTCGTCTGGACTCGCTCCAGCCTGTCAATATCTTTCCTGAGGGTGGGCGATGAGAACTGCACAGCATACTGCAGGTGCGGCCGAACCAGAGAATTGTACAGAGAGAGCCCAATCTCCTTGTTCCGAAATCGAAATTGCCTCCTGATATAACCCAACAACTTCTGGGCTTTCTTTTCCACCTCTACGCACTGTTTGGTAAACTTAAGTCGCTGCTAATTAGCACACCCAAGGTCCTTTTCCATCTCAGTCGCCTCGATTTTACTCCCCAACATGGAGTAGCCCGACTTGGGATTGGCGTAGCCAATGTGCATCACCTTGCATTTACCCAAGTTAAACTGCATTTGCCATTTTTCGGACCACTCTCCTATCCTACGTACGTCCGCACGCAGTTGCTCGATCGCCTCTGGCGTCCCAACATTGGCCCCAAGCTTCGTGTCATCAGCGGATTTGGCGATCCGACTGACGATGCCACCGTCTATATCATTTATGTATGATAAACAACAGTGGCCACAAAACGGAACCCTGAAGAACCCCGCTAGTGACTGAGCCCCAACCCGAACGAGCCCCTTTAATTACAACCCTCTGCCGCCTATTCTTCAGCCAGTTTTCAATCCAGCTACCTACTTTCCCACCGATACCCAGCGCACGGACTTTGGCCATTAACCGGCGGTGAGGTACCTTATCAAAGGCTTTCTGAAAGTCGAGCTAAAGTATATCAATCGCCCTACTCTTATCGTACTCACTCCACATGACGTGGAAAACCTCGAGCAAGTTGGTGAGACACGACCTATGCCGCCTAAACCCATTTTGGGAGTCCCCAAGCAGCTTGTAGGAATCCAAATGGTCAACGATCCTATCCGCTATTATCCCCTCTAATAATTTACCTACAACTGAAGTGAGACTAATGGGACGATAGTTCCTTGGACTTTCGTGATCCCCTTTCTTAAAGATAGGGGTCACGTTGGCTTCCCTCCAGTCACCAGGCACCTGGCCCGTCTCCAACGATTTGTTAAGACTGCAACCAGTCTGGGGAGGAACTGGTCTGGCCCAGGAGCCTTAAACGCGCTCAGTTTGTCTATTCTATCGGCAACGACTGTCGCGGTACATCGAACTATCGAGGCCAGCACCTTCGTGCCTCACGCCTGGCTCGGGGATGACGCGGGTGTCCTCTCTGGTGAACACTCCCACAAAGTATTCATTCAGCACATTAGCCATGTCCGCGTCGGAGGTCCGCAGCGTGCCGCTGGAGTCCTTTAATTGGCCTATCATGCTTCTAATGGGCTTTCTACTATTAACATAACTGAAGAATTCCTTAGGGTTCCCCTTGCAGAGGCTTGCCACCCGAATTCTTCGTTACGTTTGGCTAGCGTAACCTTCCCCTTCAATTCCCTGCACAGGCGGACATACGCCTCAGTGTTTAAAAACTAACCTTCACCATTGCACGATGCAACAATCTTGTATCTAAACAACCAAACTGAATTGCAAGAGAGCTCTCTATAAGACCACAACCTGTAAGTGCCGCATTCAGCAAGCGGATAGAAAGGACGCGCCAGTGCCCCCAAAAAAATTATGCCACAAGAGTGACCAAACAATGATGCCACAAGACCCAAAAATGCTAGCTCTAAATTAAGTGAATTTTTCACCAACCTTACAATTATGAGATGGATATATATACACCTTAACTTAATATATACAAGCAATGCTGCATCAATCAGCTTAGTCATCATATCGCCTTGGGACAACAATGGCTCTTCCTCTTCTAGATTTTCTAACAATAACAGACTTTGATTTCACCACAGACAGTGATGGGCATCGATACATGAAAATCGATAAAGCGATACCGATACATCGATACATGAAGAACGTCTTAGGCGATACCGATACGCCGATACTTTCTAGATGTCTTAAGCGATACCGATAAAGATACATGCATCGCCGATACATGTATCGCCGGTACATTTTTATAATTGTTCATTTAATATGTAGGTATTAGATATTATTGTTTATACTAGTAATTTGTACGCACTGTAAGTAAAATCAACGACATTTTAATGGGTTTTATAGATGTAAATAAAAACAATTGCTTTATTTAATGAAAGTATGTTTTAATTTTGTAGGATACATGAATGACTGAAAATATTACACTAACAATTAAAAGTAATTACTATTACCCTTCAAAAATACCAGCTGGCTAAACATCTGGTCAGACAGTCTATTCCTTTTTGGAGCGTGAATGTGACCAGCCAAACTAAACAACCGTTCTACAGGAGCAGAGGATGGTAGTGGTGTGTTATACTTCAGGAAGACCCGTAGAATTCCTGGGTACTGCCTCAGAAATTGGAGCGAATGACTTCCGTCACCCAGATACTGTAAAACTTCCATCTCAGTGGAATCTTGGGTTGCAGAGACATTAGTGGAAGCAGACTCATAACAGAAGAAATCATCTGCACTTCCGTCAGATGCAGCATCACTTAGTTGTTGCTGGGGGTCTGCTCGCTGAGGCTCTTAACAGCATTAACCAACATTTCTTGAACCCTCTTTTTGACAATGTTAGTATTAAATTTGCCTTTTATTGTCATCCACTTTAACTTGAACAGAGGATTTGAAGACGATGCCAGTATTGCTGCTTTACACTCATGCGACGCATCAAGGCACAGAAACTTTTCAAACCGCTTAGTGAACCCTACTGTGACTGCATTGAGAAGTGGCTGACAATGACGCAATGCCTCCGAATTCAAACGCTCTAGCTTCTTCTCTACAGCTAACAATGTCGGAAGTAGGCAACCGTAAAAACATTCTTTGTCGGATTGCAACCTATCAAGTGCTGTTGCAATGGGTTGTAGTACGGTTAGGTATTCCTGGAGAAAATCAAGCTCATTTTCACGAAATGTTGGCAGTCCTAGTTGTTTCATTGTTTCATTTAGGACACTTTTATGCTTCAACAGAACTGATAAACTGTCGAACAAGGAGTTCCATCTTGTGACGCATGGTAATGTCAACTGATTTTTTAGTTTCCTGGATTATTTCGGCTGTTTTAGGCTTGCCACAGAAATTCCAAAGGGCTGAACACTTCCCCATTCTTATTAATGTATCGATGTATCGAAGTATCGATTTTTTTCGATACATTTAAGAAAATTGACCTTAGCGATACCGATAAATCGATACGTTTGTCAAATAGCTAAAGCGATACCGATACCGATACAAAAGTATCGATCGATACGTATCGGCGATACATGTATCTAGATACTGCCCATCACTGACCACAGATGATGTAGCGAGAGCTATAGGACATATGAAACCACATTCAGCTGCAGGTCTGGACAATTGGAACACATTACACTGCCCAAAAAAAAAAGGTTTTGCTGCTGATTTAATTCTAAGACCTATTTCTGGATAATATTGATGTGCTGATTTCAAAAATCACCTTAGATTTTGTTCATCACATCAGGTTTTCGTGCAATGCAATATGCCTATTTTGGGTGATCCATGAAGGGCGCTTATCAAAACTGATGATTTTTGAGACCTGTTAACAGCTTGTTTTGCTGTTAAAATTTTATCTGTGGAATATGCAAATCTGTGCATTAACTCTAAAGGTCATGTACAACATATTAAAATCTTGGGTATCTGTGATTTCCCCAGGTGTGAGCGTGACGTCATGATCTGAGAGAGATTTCCCATTGGCGGAGTGAAAGCAGCCGGTTCCGCTAGTGACGTTACTTGTAAACTTTCAGCAGTTGGGTTGCAACATGAGCATTAAAGTTCACTATCTCAACAGTCATCTGGATAAATTTCCAGAAAATCTTGGTGATGTTAGTGAAAAGCAAGGTGAAAGGTTCCACCAAGATATCAAAGTGATGGAAGATGGGATACCCATATGATGGCTGACTACTGCTGGAGCCTGCAAAGAGATTGTCTTGACATCTCTCATTCTAGGAAGTCCTATAAGAGAAAATTTATCAGCACTGAAAAGTAAGAAAACAAGAAAAAGACAATGTTAAGAAAACTGGTCCCGTGCTTGCTTTAATATGGATTCATTTTTTGCTTATTTAAACACTTTTAATCACTTTGTGTCAATATTACCATTGTATATTAAAGTTCACTCCCTGCACAATTGTTTACTTTTCCATGCTGATTCTGAGTATGTAAAAACTTATTTTTTGAAAAGAAAAAAATTGGGCATAACCCTGCCAAAATGCGATATCTCCAAAATATCCGTATTTGATTGCTCGAAAACCTGACGTGGTAGGCAAAAACTAAAGTGATTTTTTAAATCAGCACACCAAAGTTACCTAAAAACAGGTGTTAGAATTAAATCAGCAAAATTGGTGTTGGGCAGTGTTATTGATTAAAAACTGCAAAAATGAAATGCTACACCTTTATACTGGATAGCAATAGCGGACTGGCCATCTGGAGCACCGGGAGAATTCCTGGATCTTTCCTGTTTCATTAACTGTGTCCGATTTTTATGAAAACAACGTGATATGTACAGTTTTTCACGCTGATTTCAAAATTATAAACCATTTCATCGAGAAATATATAACCAAAAAGTTATAATGTGCAGAAACTAGCAAATGTTTGAAACAGCGTAGGCTATAGAAATTTTAAAATAATACGCTGATTCTAAAAATAAGTTTTTTCGAAGTGAAAGTAAATTATAGAATACTACAAAAAGTACTACAGTAGAACGGTGTAATCACTGCAAGCATAGGCTAGGCTATTTTTTAAATGGTGGCGTTGCGCATGTATTTTGTTCTTCCGCTGCAAGCATAGACTATAGTTCAACATCTTTTTACTTTCCAATGACTGACAAATTTAATTTTATAGAATTATATAGGAAGACTGAGACAGAAGAAAATGCAGTAAATTTTTTACAAGAATATAATTTAATACCGAAAGAAAAACGGTGTCCTAGAAAACATCAAATGCTAATAAGCTTAACCTAACCTAACCTAAGTATTTCTCGTTGAAATGGTTTATAATTTTGAATCAGCGTGAAAAACTGTACATATCACGTTGTTTTCATAAAAATCGGAAACAGTTAATGAAACAGGAAAAACCCGAATTCCCGGTGGGCCGGTCGATCTGTGGGCCAGTGAGGGTAACACGAAAAATATAGACAAAAAAAAAGTAAATGATCTCTCATTTTACTATTTTACTATTCACAGCTAGATTTGGATTTTCATGATAAATGCTTAAATCCAGGCTGGATAGTGTTATTTGGAATATTTTTATCATGTATCTCAGTTACAAAATAATGCGTATACATCTTCAGCATTTGATTTTTTAGTGGGTCAATGTATTTATTTGATAGTGTGATAAATTGGAGCTATATGTATTTTTTTTCTTTGAATCTGTAGCATTTGATGATTTGAGAAAGTAAGAGTGCATAGCTTGCCTAGTTGTCTATAACAAAGTCAGTAATATTTTTAAATAATAAAACAAAATAAAATAAATTTCATAAATTATTATATAAAATTTTTATATATTAGCAATAAATTTAATCATTTTTAAATCATAGTAAATTTTTTATTAAAATGACATAAAAAATCAGCTGAAAAACCTGACATAATAATAATAATTAATTTTATTAATATAAAATCAATAAAATAAATATTATAAATAAATAAAAAATAAATATATTATATTATTTTATTGTTTTATTTTATTATTAATTAGTTTATTTATTCTTTCATATGCAGGTTCATGATCGGCCCAGTTCACCTGCAGCAGAAGAAAGAGTCACGGAAAACAAGGATGCCAGCCCAACCTTTGACTATTTTAAGCGACCCAAATCGGATGACCACCAATTGTTTTTTAGTTTCCACCCACAGCAGAAGTCGAGAAACCCTGTGGTGCAGAGAGTTTTCTTTTGCAAAGATGGCACCAATAGGAAGTGGCTTACGTACAATGAGGGAAATCACACTTTGCATTATTCAGTTTGTATGGCATTTGGTAAGCCCACTGACAGCAGTATTTTCATCACTGGAATGAAAGATTGGAAGCGTATCCATCAATGTGTAATGGAGCACGAAAAGAGTAGCACGCACATAAATTCCGCTGAAGCATACTTTCTAAAGGCTTCTAAAGCAGACATAGAGGGTTTGCTGAGTGGCAGTCAGATTTCAGCCCAGGGAGAGCAGGTCCGCAAGAGACGCCAGGTGATGGAGCGTATAGTAGATGTAATTGCTGAGTGGCAGTCAGATTTCAGCCCATAGAGAGCAGGTCCGCAAGAGACGCCAGGTGATGGAGCGTATAGTAGATGTAGTTAAAGTCATTGGCAAGAGAGGGTTTAGCTACAGGGGGATGCAGTCGGAGGCAGCTTATACATTAGATGACGCCAGTGTCGATCATGGTAACTGTTTTGAACTTATCATTCTACTTGGAAAATATGATGTCTGCTTGAAAGAACATCTAACTGATTGCATAGAGAAAAGCAAGAAACTGCATCAGTCTGGGGCAAGAGGCAGAGGTTCTCTCATCACTTTTCTCTCTAAAAATACAATCAATACTGTTATAAACATAATTCGGGACATTATCCAAGAATCCATCTCTAGTGAAGTTGAAGAAGCTGGAATGGTTTCAGTCCAGATCGACACAACCCAGGACATAACCTCTCGTGATCAGTGTGCAGTCATTATCAGATATGTCACAAATATCGTACATGAGAGACTCATTGCGGTTGTGAACTGTGAGGCCGCATCCACTGGAGAGTACTTGGTTCAGTTGCTGACGGAAGTTATTCAGAAACTCAAACTGGACATCAGCAAATGTATCGGCACTGCTACAGATGGAGCCTCTAACATGCAGGGCCAGTACAAAGGTTTCTCTGCCCTCACCGAGTCCTGGATTCATACTGATCGTAGGAACTACGTTGGGGAGTTCGAAATTGCCGGGTATAGAATGTTTCGTAAAGACCGCACCCGTGGGGAGGGGGGTGGGGTACTACTATACGTCAGGGACACGTTGAGTCCGGTTGACTGCCAGTTCCGGTCGGAACGGGAGCTGCTTGGCGTCGATCTGAACGTGGGAGGGACGAACTATAGGTTAATCTTGGTGTACAGACTTCCGCATCTCCTCCTCGAGGAGGATACAGCCCTGTACACCGAACTCAGTAGCCTGCTAGGGGATAGGGTGTGTGTAGTTTTAGGAGACTTCAACTGTCGCGGCATAAAGTGGGAAGACAGGACTGCCGATGCTGAAGGGAGGAGGCTAGTTGACTTTGCTGATGAGAACTTCCTCACTCAGTGGGTCAATGAGCCTACACGAGGCGAAAGCGTTCTAGACTTAGTATTCACGACCGAAGACAACCTCGTCACTGGCCTTACCGTTGACGAATCGTTGGGCGGGAGTGATCACGGTCTGATTAGGTTCCGTGTGTGCGTCCCTCGAGTGAAGCGCAGTAACTCGAGAGGCAGTAAACTCGATCTCCGGCGGGCGGACTTTGTTAGCCTCAGGGATAGCGTAGGTGAGATGGGGTTAGAGGTCGGCGGCGATGTTGAGGGAGTGTGGAGTGCATTCTGGGACGAGTTTATGGTGCTGTAGTCTGCTGCCATACCCTCAAAACCGGTCACCTCTGCTTCAACGCAGCCTAAGTGGTTCAATCGTGACATCGCTTCGGCTATCCGAAATAGGATAGTAGCGTATAGGAGGGCGAAGGCCAATCGTTCCCATGAGAACACTGACGCGTATGTCCGTCTGTGTAGGGAAGTGAAGGCGAAGGTTAGGCTAGCGAAACGTAACGAAGAACCACGGATGGCGTTCTGCGGACCTCCGACGCGGACATCGCCAATGTGCTTAATGAGTACTTTGCGGGAGTGTTCACCAGGGAGGACACCCGCATCATCCCCGAGCCAGGCGTGAGGCACGAAGGTGCTGGCCTGGATAGTGTTCGATGTACCGCGACAGTCGTTGCCGATAGAATAGACAAACTAAGCGCGTTTAAGGCTCCTGGGCCAGACCAGTTTCTCCCCAGAGTGTTGCGGGAGGTGAGCGACCAGGTGGCTCCCCACCTGGCTACAGTCTTCAACAAATCGTTGGAGACAGGCCAGGTGCCTGGTGACTGGAGGGAAGCCAACGTGACCCCTATCTTTAAGAAAAGAGATCACGAAAGTCAAGGGAACTATCGTCCCATTAGTCTCACTTCAGTTGTAGGTAAATTATTAGAGGGGATAATAGCTGATAGGATCGTTGACCATTTGGATTCCTACAAGCTGCTTGGGGACTCCCAACATGGGTTTAGACGGCATAGGTCGTGTCTCACCAACTTGCTCGAGTTTTTCCACGTCATGTTGAGTGAGTACGATAAGAGTAGTGCGATTGATATACTTTATCTCGACTTTCAGAAAGCCTTTGATAAGGTACCTCACCGCCGGCTAATAGCGAAAGTGCGCGCGCTGGGTATCGGTGGGGAAGTAGGTAGGTGGATTGAAAACTGGCTGAAGAATAGGCGGCAGAGGGTTGTAATTAAAGGGGCCAGTTCGGGTTGGGCCTCGGTCACTAGTGGGGTTCCTCAGGGTTCCGTTTTGGGGCCGCTGTTGTTTATCATTTACATAAATGATATAGACGGTGGCATCGTCAGTCGGATCGCCAAATTCGCTGATGACACCAAGCTTGGGGCTAATGTTGGGACGCCGGAGGCGATCGAGCAACTGCGTGCGGACTTAGGTAGGATAGGAGAGTGGTCTGAAAAATGGCAAATGCCGTTTAACTTGGGTAAATGCAAAGTGATGCACATTGACTATGCCAATCCCAAGTCGGAATACTCGATGTTGGGGAGTAATATCGAGGCGACTGATTTGGAAAAGGACTTGGGTGTGCTAATTAGCAGCGACCTTAAGTTTACCAAACAGTGTGTAGATGTTGAAAAGAAAGCCCAGAAGCTGTTGGGTTATATCAGGAGGCAATTTTAGTTTCGGAACAAGGAGATTGTGCTCTCTCTGTGTACAATTCCTTGGTTCGGCCGCACCTGGAGTATGCAGTGCAGTTCTGGTCGCCCACCCTCAGGAAAGATATTGAGAGGCTGGAGCGAGTGCAGGCGAGGGCCACAAAGTTAATCCCTTCCGTTAGGCATATGGGCTACAATCGACGGTTACGCGCCCTGAACTTGTTTTCGCTGGAAACTCGGAGGCTGCGCGGTCAACTGATCGAAGTTTTCAAGCTCTTACGCGGGTTCAACGATGTCGATTTTGGAAGCATGTTTAGTTTAAATGATAACCCAACTCGCAACAATGGTTGGAAGTTGGATTTGAAACGGTTTAGGACTAGTGTGTGTGGGAATTACTTTACGTATAAGATCTGTGACACGTGGAACAAGTTACCTTCAGAAGTTGTGACAGTTCCTCTGTTGGATCTGTTCAAGAAAAGGTTAGACCAAATCTGTACACTATTTGAGTGTATAGAAAATTTTCCCTGGCACCCGTTGCCATTAGTACCTCCTTGGTATGGGCCGCAAGGCCTTTTGAGGTACTTCTTTCTTGTAAATACTCTCCACACACTCTCCCAACCAAATACACGTATGGTGTTATGCACACGTTCTGAACTTAGTGTTGGCTGACGCATCAAGAGTTGTTATAGCAAGTGCCTCACTGTTCTCTTTACTAAATGACATCGCCGTGTTCATCCGAGAATCCTACTGAAGATGAATGTATGGGAAAGGGAGAGCCACAACACTCGCCACCAACGTCTCTCTCCAATCGGAGAAACTCGCTGGTGGGCAAAAGGATGCTGCGCTGAAGGAGGTCTCTGGATTCTTTGGTAACCCAGACAATGCTCTGTACACTGACGTACTGCTTACACTAGCTGTAATACAAGGCCAGACAAATATCAAGACCACCGTACGTGTCAAGGCAAGAACATTCATTGAAGCACTATTCAAATACGAGACCATACTGACCGCTCAAATATTTCTTCGCATATTTGAGAACACGGTTCCACTCTCCAAATACTTGCAGACGACTGGCATGGACATTCCCTTTGCCCACAGAGAGAGCTGGGCAATAAATCATTGAATGTATTTAAATACTAAATACTAAATACATGGGAGAAATGTATTTAAATACTAAATACTAAATACATTTTACGAATGTATTTTATACTAAATACAAAATACATCAATTGTATTTAAATACATTTGTAAATACATTTAAATACATACAAATTTTCCATCAAACAGAGGTGCACTAAATTGTTATCTGCAGATATATCACTGTTTGATTCACCGGATTTGCTTGTTGAAGCCATGACCGCACACGATAAAGAAATCAACCGCTTTCGACTAAGAGTGCACACAACTGATTGAACTGACACGTTGAAACATGAACCATGCTGTACTACACTGTCGACGCGTCGTACTGTGCTAGTACAGACGTGTATTAAACCAGTAAAAGTATTTACATTTTTATATTTTGAGTATTTAAATACATTGTATTTAAATACTCATTGAAGTATTTAAATACTATATTTAAATACATGAAAAACAATGTATTTATAAATACAGTTCTAAATACACAAATGTATTTAAATACAAATGTATTAAATACTGCCCAGCACTGCCCACAGAATGGTTGTTTGGAACACAATATAGTCTCAAAGGGATGGCAAGAGATTTCGACGCCATCAAGCAAGCTGCAGACACATTTGTTCAGTGGGTGAATGACAAACTGCAGGAAGAAGGAAGAGGAGACAGAGCTGGAAGTGGAGGCCACCCTGCCACAGAAAAGGCCAAGAAAAAAGAAAATCATGCCTGGTGAGATGGCTCATGATGAGACGTTGACAGATGCAGAGAGGGCCTACAAAGTTGAAGTCTACAATCAAATAATGGACACAGTCACTGAGATCCTCCATCGCCGTTTCCTCACCCATGGCACTCTTGTGCCGACTTAACCCTTCTGGACCCCCAGAAACTTCCGACATGTAAGGGCCGGTGCCAGTGGTTTACCCCAGTCAGCCATTCAAGAGCTCAGCAAATGCTTGCTGGAGTTTGAAAGCAGGGCAACAGTTGAGAACTTGCAGTGTGAACTGAAGAGTCTGGCTGCACAGTGGGAGAGGCTGTAAACATCAGCACTGGAGGAATACACCATCCAGTGGCGGCTCGTGACTAAAAATTCTAAGGGTGCTGTCTCTAAGAATGGGTTGAAATAATTACTGAAATAAAAGGATGAGCATTGAGCAATGAATAAAAGTTTCAAAAGTTATTGAAAAAGTTATTCAGTGAACTCATCCTTATATTGTTCTTGATTATTTCAATTGTAAATAAAAAATTTAGGGGTACTGCAGTTCCACAGTGCCTACCGACGAGCCGCCACTGAGTCACCATCAGAATAGTCAGTGAGACACCTGAGGACGGACTTGAGGCTGATGGAAAGGAAGACGAAGTGGAGATGAGGAACAAAAGGTGTTCCTTTTGTAAAGACTGTGCAGTTGGGCGGAGTGAAAAACTCATTTTTCGAATTTTCAAATTGGCTAGTGTGGAAAATGTGTGGAGTAGTGAGGAAATAAGCTGGTATAAATTTAAAATCATAACATTAATATCTTCAGGTGCCACAATGACCTTCAATATTGAAAAAAATTGAAAAAAGCAGATTTAACCAATAATTACAGAAGAGTCCACGATGCACAATAGACAAGAATTTATTCACACTTGTATAAAAATAGCTCAGTCAACCTTTAAAAAAAGTTTCTATTCTCTAAAAACAGTTTTCTATAGTCAGCTCACTCAGCTGTCACGTGAGTACCTCGGTTCAGTGTAGCTGTCGCTCTCGTAGCAGGTGGGTGTTCTGTTGTTGGCGTTACTCAGATAGTCTAAACTATATTTCTTATATATTTTGCATTTCTGTATTGTGTTGCCCTAAGTTTGCCATGTACTATTAACTGAAATTAACGTATAATTGATATTAGCTCTTTCTTTTTCAGATTTGTATACTTTCAAAATGTCTCGAGTTTGTGCAAAATCAACCAGGGCCTCAACTGAGTGCCCCATGTTTGGTATGGGGGAAGATTTGTGGCACAGGAATCTTCCTACATACGAAGGAGTTTTTAAATATTACTTGTTTGTAAGAAACGATTTGAAACAGAATACTAATAAAGATCCTTCAATATCTCAAATATTAGAACAAGTTGTTGATAAATTGAAAATAATTTGGGAAAGTGCTTCCGTCCCAATTCTGTCAGACAGGCGAATTGAAACAATGTTCAGAAGCTACCACGAAAAGTATCGTGTCATTATGAAGCCATACCAAAGCAGAAAAAATTCTGAAGCTTACAAAGCAAAGATTGATATGTTCAAAAAAGAAGCACACACGAAACTTTTTGACATTGCAGCGTGCAAGTGCAAAGTACTAACACAATGTTCTTGTCCCAAAGAAAAAACGGTTCCAAAGGAAGAAGTGACGTTCCTCTTAGATAAAAAAAAAGCATCTACGTTGCTAAGAAAGCAAAAAGAAGCTGTGAGGCTCACCAAAGAATCTTCACAGGAGAAATTGCAGGATACAAATGTTGAATTATCATCATCGACATCAAATAGTGAAAGTGAATCTGGCGAAATATCAGACGATACATTTCCAGAGCCAGTTAGCTCGAAGAGAAAGCTCGAACAACCTGAAGAACAATTATTCAAGAAAAGGAAAACTACAAATCTACCTTCAGTGGCTACTGCTTGTGACAGGACTGCAGTTTCAGATCGAGCTGCAGCATTCATTGTTAGTGCAGTATTGCAAGATATTGGAGAAGTTTCTATTGACAATACATCTGAAGTAGTGGATAGGAGTAAAATCAGAAGAGAAAGACAAAAGAAGAGATCAGAAATTATGAAAGATCAAAATCAGGTCCCAATCAGAGGAATCTATTTTGATGGTCGAAAAGATTCTACACTCTTCCAAGAAAAAAAAAGAGTCCAAAGTATATCAGAAGAAGGTAACAGAAGAACATATCACTTTAGTGAGAGAACCTGGTTCAGATTATTTGGGCCATTATTCTGTGAATTCTGGATCAGCTGAAGAAATATGTAAAGGAATGTTTGAGTATATTGGAAATAATGACATGAACCTGGAAAACCTTGTTGCCATTGGATGCGATGGTGCAGCAGTCAACACTGGAGAGAAGGGAGGCGTTATAAGGCTTATAGAATTGAAGCTGAAGAAGCCAGTTCAACATTTAGTGTGCCAGCTCCATGCCAATGAATTGCCATTACGCCATTTAGTTGCAAAGCTGGATGGAAAAACATCTGGCCCCCGCGGATTCACCGGTCCTATTGGCAGGGAATTAGAGAACTGTGAGAGTCTTCCTATTGTCGAGTTTGAAAGGATTGATGCTGAGGAACCAACTGTAGACTGTGAAGATCTTAGCACCGACCAAAAATATCTAATTGATATTCATCAGGCCATAACAAAGGGATATTGCTCTCCAGATCTTGCTCATCGTAGTCCAGGCAAAATGGCACATTCACGATGGCTGACTACAGCAAATCGTTTGCTTCGTCTATACGTTTCAACTGTAAGTCCATCTGAGAACCTCATGAACATTGCTTCTTTTATAATGAAGGTCTACATCCCAATGTGGTTTTCTATTAAGCAAAGTACGTCTTTTGTCAATGGCTCAAAACATGTTTTCAACTATTGAACTAACAAGAACACTGAATGACGAAGTAAAGGATATTGTAAACTCTGTCATACAAAGAAATGCATTTTTTGCAAATCCAGAAAATATTCTAGCATCAATGATTCATGATGACCGCAGCGCCATAAGAGAATTAGCGTGGAGGCGAATAAAGAAAGCAAGGCAAACAAACAAGGAAAAAGTTGTGAGGCGTTTCACAGTACCTGTTATTCAATTTGAAGCTACTGATTATACTGATTTAATTAATTGGCAAAAATGCATTGTCACTGAACCACCTGTGTGTGACAAGACACCTGACAGAAAATGAGATTGAAGAATTCATAGAAAACAAGAGTACCCCTCCATTCGAGAAATTCCCTTGTCATACACAAGTAGTAGAAAGAATGGTAAAATTAGTGACTGAAGCATCATCAAAAGTATTTGGATTGAACGCGCGAGATGGCTTCATAAGATCGACACTTCAGTCACGTAAAAAAATGCCATCATTCGAAAGTAAAGCTGAATATAAAGTTTAAATAAAACGTTAATAGAAAAAAACATGCGCAAGGATGGGTGGTTGGGAGGGCATGGGTGGAGCTCGACACGCAGCCACCTCCTCGTGGTGAGTTCTGGATTATTTAGATCATTAATCAAAAGAACATTGATCTAAATAAACTAAGAGCTGCGTAATTCAGTAACTATTTTGGTAATTGGAACACTTAATATATAATAATAACAAGTAAGTTTCAGTTATTGTACTAATGCAGAATATAAGAAAATCATTATATTTCACTTTTTTCGACGGCTTTGTGGCACCTGAAGATATAATTTCGCAGGACTAATATTTATGCACAGTCATTATCTATAGCACCCACATATTTTCCGCACTAGCCATATTTGAATTTCGAAAAAAAGTTTAAAAACATCATTTTCGATCCGCCCTACAGTGTGCAGTATGTTGTTACCAGATAATCCGGAGGTACAACTTGTTGACAGATGCTTACCACATCATAGGCCTTGGGTACAAGTTCCTGCTCACTCTGTCAATCACCCAGGTGGCCTGTGAAGAAGTTTCTCAACCCTGAAGTACATTAAAAGTCGACTCAGGAGAAGGACATCTTAATGGCCTTGGGTACAGATGTGATGATAGACAGAGTTGCAGAGAGGAGTGAGCTGCTGAGAAAACTGCTGACACATTAGAGTAATACATATTTTTCTCTTTGGTAGATAGGCTCTTTGCTTTCCATGTAATTAATGACATAGTGTATGACTATGTCAATTTCTGGCATCTCTATTTTCTGTTTTACTGTGTTGTCTATAATAGTGGCTCTACTATATTAACAGTGTGTGTCAATATAATCAAAATAAATGTTCAATAATTGAGTTTGGGTGGCGGTATTTTCACTATTTTGTGGCCCTAAGGGTAGTGGTGGTGTTGGGGAGGGGGGAGGGCGCACGCGGGCGTATTGTGTGGGCCGGTCTGGGTGAAAGCCCAGGGCCGCTTTTGAGTCCCAGTCTCTCCCTGCTGGATATGGAGAAGATCCCTAGACACTGGAGAAATACCGAGCATCTTGAAAAGAGCAAACATTGTCCCTATACATAAAGGAGGGGACAGATCTCAAGCAAAGAACTATAGGTGAGTGTCATTGACGTCCCACCTCACCAAAGTATTTGAAAGAATAGTTAGAGAGAAAATTTTTCTTGGAGGCACTGGAAAGATTCAACGAAAATCAGCACGGATTCCGATCAGGTTAGATCATGCCTATCAACTAATGGAACACTACAACAATATCCTAGATGCACTGGAAGGCATTCACAACTACGATGTCATATACACAGCTTTTGCTAAAGCTTTCGACAAATGTGATCACGGTATAATAGCGCACAAAATAAAATATATGGGAATAACAGGTAAAGTGGGAAAATGGATCTACAACTTCCTCAGAGAACGTCTACAGGTCGTCAAAATTCAAGGTATATCATCATCAGAATCAGAAGTACGCAGCTCACTACCACAAGGTACAGTACTGGCCCCACTCCTGTTCATTATCATGCTAAAAGACATAGACAGCGGAGTAAACAGCAACAGTATAGTAACATCCTTTGCAGACGATACAAAGATCAGCAGAAAAATCAGCGATTTAAATGAAGTGGAGGCCTTGCAGAGGGACATGAACAAAATATACAAATGGTCAGAAGACAACATGACATTTAATACCGAGAAATTTCAGCTCTTGAGATATGGTAAAAAAGAGGAACTTAAACAGACTGCATATTATGCTCCAGATAGACGGGAAATTCATAGAAGCACGAAAGCGATCGATCTGGGGGTAATAATGACAGATGATGCGAAATTCGAAACACAAATTCAGATAGCGATAAATAAAGCAAAAAGAGTCGCGGGACAGGTACTAAGAATGTTCAAGAAAAGGGACAGAACAGTAATGATTCCTCTGCTAAAAACACTGATTATACCAAAACTTGAATACTGCTCAGTTTTGACGTCCCCATATAAAAAGGAGGAAACTAATAAACTAGAAGAAACGCAAAGACATTTCACAGCCAATATTGATGGCTGCAAAGAACTCAACCACTAGGAAAGACTACGTAAACTAAATTTGTACTCCCTGGAAAGAAGAAGAGAGAGGTATACCATAATCTACATATGGAAAATGATCGAAAAACTGGTACCAAACCTCAAACTAAACCCAATTATCATTCAAACAATACTGGAAAATAGGAAAGGCAAAATGTGCAGTGTTCCCAAATTAAAGGCCCGACAAAGGACCTCCTCAACACTGAAGAAAAATAGCTTGGTTGTCAGGGGGCCAAGACTTTTTAACCAGCTTCCAAAGGACATCAGAAACGTTACAGGGGTCAAAGTTGAAATCTTCAAGAGAAAATTAGATGCCTGGCTCAGGACGTTACCAGATGAGCCGGGTGTAACTGACTATGTACGGTGGAGAGCGCAAGAAAGCAACTCGCTCCTGCACCAAGCCAGACCTAGTGGCGGGGCCACCAGCTTGACCTTCGTGTGAAGAGAGACCAACGCACGGAACAGCAACAACACAGTATATACACACACACACACACACACACACACACACACACATATATATATATCCCCTTGTCGTGTTGGGTGGGCTCCCGTGTTGACCCAATAGGCTACATCGGCGGGCTAAAAGCCACTGAAGTCTTTGGCTCCCAGTACGAGTCTCCAGAGCTGTTCACCGGAGGTGACGCCCTTATGGCGTCACTGTGTGGATGGTTGGGTGTCCGGAACGGTGGGATAAGGGGTGATGGGGGTCTTTGCGCTGTTTGGGGACAAACTTTCCATCACGAGGCCCCGTTTTTAAACGGACGGAGTGTCCCATGGCGACCAGGTACCTAGCCCCCGGCGGTTTGCGCTCGGTCTCACTTTCTCACCGGTAGGCTGTTTCTCGCAGCCCCTGGGTCCGTTTTTCTCTAACTAATGACGTATGGATACTTCTACTTCTTGTCCTACAACTTTGGTGGTGGGCGACCAGGTCCCTGAGTCCTCTACTACTGGAAGACTACGTCGTGAGGGGGTCGCCTCTCCTCTGGCTACGGAACACTCACGTTCTCCTCCCTCGTTACCGACCGCAACCTGTACCTCGACCATGCCTTTGGGCACACCTCCTCTAGAGCAGGAGTCCCACCTCGGCTCCCCTCAGCCAGCTACGGGCAAGCTAACAGGGTCCACGAAAGACTCGCCCCGAAAATCAGGCCTCTCGATCTCCGTATGTCCCTCTCACCCCCGCCATCGACCCGCCTCTCCTCGGAGAGAGCCCCGAGACGGACGGGGAAGTCGGCGCCCACGTCCGTCCTATCGACCAATAGATGTCCCAGTCCACCTCGAACCAACAGCTTCCCTCTCCCTACCCAGTATTCACAAATTTTTCGTTATTCGCCTTACTTCTGGGTTCCTACCATTCAACCCTGAAAGGACATTTCAGGTGATCCGCACGCGCAGCAACTGTAGCCGTTATGACGTCCGACCACAGAAGGACGGTTCTCTCCTTATAAAATCGCGAGCAGCGGCAGAAACGAATGCCCTTCTCTCCCTCACAGAAGTCCTTGGATGCTCGGTGACCGTTTCCCCTCACCCTCGCCTGAACCAGAGTCAGGGCACTATCTTCGCTACCCGTTTATTGATGATACCTGAGAATGAGTTATTAGAAGACCTCACATCCCGGGGTAGGGTTGGCAAGTATGGATGAATAATAAAATTACTAACAATAGAATTTAAGTTTTATGGAAGCCATGTTGGGAACTTGAGCATAGTATTTATATGAGCTTTAACTCAAAATGAAGTGAACTTTACATTTTTTTAATGCGTACGTGTTCTCTATCATCATAACTCGTCTCTCGCTCAGCACTGATATTTTATGCATAAGTGGTAAGGGGATTACACTCAGTGGAGGATAGCAAGGATGCCATTCTATTTATAAATATCTTTCTTGGAAAATCCCTGCTAACAATTATGCTTCTTAATGTTACTAATAGATTTTCCTTATTGGGCATAGTATCACATATAAAGGTTACATCGTGGTCATGTTCAAATACCATTTCCTTACTGTAAGATCAATGAAGTAAAGCAACATTTGGTTTGGATAAAAGTTACATGGGTAACCGTCGTCACCGTCCAAATGATGCAACAACCCGTGATTTGGATTCCAGGTTGAGCTGCAGTTTTCCTCTACTAAATGGACCTTCGTTTATATGACTATGACAGACATGACGAGAAAAATTTTAAATAGTCACGTTCAGCTAAATACTGTAAACTGTACGTGATTCATTTGGTTGTGTAAATTAACACAAGAATTAAAATAGCCTTTGTGAAGACTAGGTCAAAGAGTATCCTATTTTGTGTCTTAAATAAAAAATGCAGAATCGAACTTTTAAGTTCAGTATAGTATACAAACACAAATGCAATACACATACAGTAGACCTTCGCCGTTCGCGGGGTTTTTATTTGCGGATTTGCTTATTCGCGGTCAATTTATTGTGGTAACCCCTTGCAGATCGCGGCCCAGGCGCTCGATTATTCGCGGGTTGCATTGAACAAAGTAGTTCCCGCGGAAGAATACAGGCACCATTTTATTTCCCACGTAACCCCCTCAAAACCCTTCAACATCATCATCTCATCTTTATCGTCATCAACATTGCTATCATCGTCGTCTTTACATCAGATTTATCATCATTACAATATTACAAGTATGTACAATTTATTAAAAGGGTGTTGTTTTATTTTTATTGCAGCTATTTTTGTTCTTAATAATCCATTCTTTTTCATTAAAGTATATACCACAAAAACAATGCACAAACTCGTGTATATAAACCTTTAAGTTTGCGCATCGCAGATTTACCGTTAGCGGCGAAATCCAAAAACATAACCCCCGGGAATAGTGAGGGTCTACTGCATTTATTTTATGTACAGAGTAAATAAGAGCGCTTTATATAAAAATGAGTTTACCCTATAAAATATAAGCCTAGCCCCTAGAAAAAATGCTCGTCTCCAAAATTTACCAACGATGTTTATCACAGTGTCATTCCACTGAATGTAATTCCCATTTCATTCTGCTCCCAAGAGGGATAAATCTAGGAGTGAAAATGTGAACGGAGACAATTCTCAAATCTCTTTATTTTCACTTCACTAGGATGAGGGGGAGTTCTTGCTGACTTCTTAAATCGAGGAGTGATACTTTATTGTGAGCCTAAAGTTGGAATCATCGAGTTTTCTGATGACAGCGCACAGGATCTTTCAATGGCAGAGCTTGATAGCTTGGACAACTTGATAGGCTATTGTGTTCGCAGTGTTAAGAAAACCGAGAAGACGTGTGACAGGTGTTTGAAGGAGGTTACAGCTGGACCCAATCAGGCAGCTCACCAAGCAGCAAGACACTCTGCTCAAGGCAGGGGCGGAGCTACTAGGGGCAGGAGGGGAAGTGCCCCGGGGCCCGGGCCTTTGGGGGGGGGCCCTGGTCGTTTCAACAAGTGATGAGAAGTTATTTGAGAGAGCAACAAAGCTAGTAAATAAATATAAAAATAAATATCAAAACTTAAACTAATAAAGAACTATCTTCGAAATTCTATGAATGAAAAATGATTAAGTGGAATCTCAATTATATCAATTGAAAACAAGAAAGTTAGAAATATTAACTTGGACGATTTAATTAATGAATTTGCTGAAAGAAAGGCAAGAAAAGTCAAGTTCTGATGTTGTTGTAAGTAAACTTTTATTTCACGGTATCCTTTTTAAAGCTCAATGTTTTGCCTAATGTTTTGCCTAATGTTTTGCCTTCTATGCCTCCATGCGTACAAGTAGTATCATAATTCTTAAAGATATGCTAAATAAATAATGCAAAGAAAAGCAATATAAATGTATAATAAAAATTTTGTTAGGGGGCCCGTAAATAAGTTTTTCCCCAGGGCCCGTGACACTTGCTACGTTCCTGGCTCAAGGAGTACCAAAAAGCAGTCCCGTAGCCAGGACTTCCTAAGCGGGGAGAGGGTCGAAATTGTATAAAGGCGAACCTTTTCGTGCAACGACCTAGTCAATGCGAAGGGGGTTTAGATTAGTTAAGTTTAGAGCAGGGGTGTAGTGGAAAATTTTAAGATGCAGGAGCTCTAAGGAATAATAATAGGAATAATAATAATAATAATAATAATAATAATAATAATTCATTTAGACTTGGAATATTAAAAATTTGAAATCACAATTAGGAGCCAGTGCTATCATTTTAGCCTGTTTGTTCCCAACCTCCAAGTATCAACTAAGAAAAATAGATAAATAAAATTTGGATGAATGGAGGTGAGGGAGCGGCGCTCCCGTGCGCTCCCGCAGCACTACACCCATGGTTTAGAATAGTTACAAAAATGCAAGTGTTTATTTACTAAATGATGTTATATATTATAATATCACATCATAAGTTATAACTATGGTTATAAAAGTGGACTTTTCCTGTCGAGGGGGGTTCTTCGACCCCCCCCAGACCCCACCTGGTTACGGGCTTGAAAAGGAAGCCTTGTTGCAGTTTCAGACAAAACATATGACATGCTGCTCCAAGTAGAGTTTATATTTCGGAAAGCACAGAGTAGTTTAATGGAAGGCACAAATGTCAAGAGGATACTTGTGGAGAAAGCGGAAACTGCTGTTTGATCTGCCCACATGCCACAATCTGAAAAACAAACTGATTACAAAGTTTATCGATGCTTGCCTGCACTTCTACTGCAAAAAGAAAACTGTCGAACTCAAGAAGACACTGGAGAGAAAGAAGAAAGAAAGTGAACTCGGTAGCAAAAGTATGGCAATGCGAAAACTAACTAAAAATGTTAAGTAAATTGTAACTTGAAGACAATGTACACTGATTTCATAGCTCAATCAACTTAGTTGCTTTACATTGGTGGTTAATGTGGCTTTTAAGTATTCAATAATATATAAATAAACTTTTTTAATTGGAGTTTTGCAATTAAACCAATCGTACATGAGTGATGGTGATGTATCATTAGAAATACACAAACTTATCTTACCAACATATTTGCTGTCCCTGTTATGCAGTAAGAAACAATAACATTTTGATGTAAATAGCGTGGAAATATAAATACATAATAATCACTGGTTGTATGCTAGGATCAGTAGGTGCAGCCAACCCTACGTATTATTTTTTTTTATTTCCTCACTGCTATCACTGCAGATTATTTATAATTTAAGTTTATAATTAACCAGTGGTTTATATATATATATATATATATATATATATATATATTGTCAAGAAGATACTCTGCTTGGCCAGAATTAAACCTTAACGGTTCATTTTCAATGCCCAGTTTATTAAAGCTATTAAAGCTAAAATAATTTAAGACTATAAATTTGCAACTTAATTTTACTCCCACATTGACCCTTCCTAGATGATCAGTGTGTGTGTGTGTGTGGTCATACGTTCGTTTCCGGAGAAGCGATATGTTATTTATATGACAAGTCGTATTTAACCTCACTTCTGTTTGAGATACATTGCATTCTGGTGAGTACAGCTCGACTTGTCTTGTAATTTTTATTTTATTGTTTAGAGTTTGTGATGTTTTGATATTTGTATTATTGTGATTCTTTTTGTTTACTTTAATTGTGTAATGTAAATGTCTTTTTCAATATAATTTGCATTCATTTTTCTTATTCTTATTATAAGGTTCTTTCTGAATGCTGGTACTCTCCGATACCACATCGGCAAAGAAAACTGGTTCTTTTGTAAATAATTCACTGATAAGAGAAATACACCAGATTTTATTTTGGGGTTTTCTAGCCTCTAGTTCCGATTTATATACTAACTTGAGCAATGAGTTTTTTGCACATATTTGTATATAGTCATTTATCTTTTCTTTTAGTCAATTGCATTTAGTCACTTCAGCCATTCATTTAAGTTAATTTCCGTGTAGTTTAATTATATATCCTTTTGTTATACCCATTTAATTAGTAACCTAGATTTCATTATAAACTTAAATTTTTTTATTCTTGATTTTCTTTATACTAACTAGGTGTAAATTTCAAACTCCAATCCTAGATTAAGATCCTAGTCTTTTTGACATATATGGCGCTGCGGACAGGATTGGAATATTCATTTGGTCGTTAGGTTTTATTTGTTTCTCTTGATTTTTCAGGAGGTTGTCCTACCTACCTTGTGTGTGGACTACTTGCAGTCCGTTATTTTGTGCACAAATCGGGTCAGTGCTGTACCTTATCACCCTCCGGGTTCAAAGGTTTTCAGTGCCTTCGGAGTTTGGCTGTCGAAGCGGAGCGAAGTCACAGGAAGTGAGTCATCAGTCCTCCCCTTCTAAGAAACTGGCTTATAACCAGGTAAGCCCTTTTTGTTCCTTTATTTCACGGGGAACTTCAATTAGAGTGGTTATAATTGTTTTATTTTTTTCCGGGAGCGTAATTTAATAACAGATGTGAGGTTAAACATAGAATTTAGTCTGAGTAAAATTCTTTTGGTACTTTCCTGTTAATGGGAATACCCTAAAAAAAAGTTTTCCGAATGTTTTTGACCTGAGAAAAAAATAAAATTCACCAAAGTTTGAAAGACTTTATCAGCTTCTTGTTTATACAGGGTGGGGCACGGGAACCAAGTGTTTTTGGAATAATCAGGAAAATGATATTTATTTTTGTAAAGAAAATATATTGGTAGAACAACATTCGTAAGAACATAGCATTTCATGTCATAATAATCATGTACCGAAAATTATATCTGGCATATGATGTCCTTGGCCGTCGACGCATTGTTGAAGGCGTTTACGAAAATTGGCCTCCACTCTTCCCAGCAGGTCTCTGTTGATTTGGATGATTTGTTGACGGATCGCTTCCTTCAATGCATCTAATGTACGGGGCTTGTCCTCGTAGACACGTGACTTGAGGTACCCCCATAGAAAGAAGTCACATGTGGACAAGTCAGGGGACCGAGGGGGCCATGCAATGTCACCAAATCTCGAAATGAGATGGTTGGGAAACAGGGGGGGGGGGGAAGAACAGCCATTGACGCTCTGGCGGTGTGGCGTGGCCCCATCTTGCTGAAACCACAAATGTCGACGAGCAATACGCCTTCTTCGTAACTCAGGGATGAAAAAGGTGTTCACCATCTCAATGTAACGCCCAGATGTTATGGTAACGGTAACCCCATTTTGTTCGAAGAAATAGGGACCGATGACGCCAAACTTTCCCACCGCGCACCAAACTGTAACCTTAGGGCTATGCAGCGGTTTTTCATGGAGTTGTCGCGGATTTTCAGCAGCCCAATACCGACAGTTTTGATTGTTGACGGCCCCATTAAGGTGGAAATTGGCTTCATCACTCATTACCACCATCATGTTTTCATTCTGCTCATAAAGTGCAAGCATTTCCTGTGCAAAATTCAGTCGTTGGGGGCAATCGTTTACATTCAATTCCTGCACCATCGCTAACTTGTATGGGTGAAAATGTAATTCTTCATGCAAAATCCGTCTAACAGTAAGATTGCTGATTCCGAGTGCAGCTGAATGTCTCCGAGCAGAGCGGCCTGGGCTTTGCAACATCGCTTGTCTGACCCTTTCAACGTTCTCTGGAGTACGCACAGTGCGTTGCGGCCCCTTCGGTTTTGTTTTCATTATTGAGCCTCCTGTTCGAAGATTGTTAACCCAACGTAAGATTGTGTCACGAGCGGGAACAGAGTCATTTCGATGAATGTTGAATCTGCGGCGAAACGCACGCTGAACTGCTGTCACTGACTCGCCACTCCTAACAAAATGATCATACGCGAACATGCGGTGTTCTAACGTCCACTGCTCCATGATGGCACCTGAAAGATAAAGGTAGTGTTAGTTAAAGTTAAATGCTATGAACCCAGGAATGGAATGCTACCTACCGCACGCCCCTCCCATTCCTAATGGTCGATTACTAGCTATTCAAAAAACACTTGATTCCCGTGCCCCACCCTGTACAAGAAAGTGAGTAAATTTTGATAAACGAAATATTTTCAATGATACAAAATTAACGGGACAACCAAACTGTAGTTTAAACGAAAATGACGAGAGCAAAAATAACTAAAATATCGCAACTTCACCTAACCGCGCAGTGAATTAAACCTAACAGGTTAATATAACGGAAAATGCCTAGTTAGGTTAATTGAATGCCCGGTTAGGTCAACTGTACACCTTTGATAATTGGTTAGGTTAAGTTGTGGTATTTTCGTTAATTTAAACTTTTTGAGGGTATTCCCGTTAACAGGAAAGTAATTTTCTTTTTTGTGAATTTATATTGTATTGTAAGATCCTTTATACTTACAAATATGGCAACACCATCTTTAGTTGAACCTATGGAAATCGCTAAAACCATAGGGTTAGACGCTAGTGAAGTAGGTACTTTTATAAAAGCAACAAAAAGCTCGGGAGAGAATAGAAAGAAAGAGCACGAACTTAGTTTTAGAACTGCACAATCGGTCAGCTAGTATAAATTCATGCACGAGTGAAATTACCCCCCCCCCCCCCCAAGACTGAAGATTTAGGAATTTATTTAAACAAGTAGCTGGATTTAAAGGTTGGGATTTAAAATCCGAGGGTGCAGTTAGCTTAGCTTCACTTTTAAGAGGGAAAGAATTAGAAGCTTACACACGCTACCTGATGAGATAACCGCGAACTATTTTGAACTTAGAGTTAATGAATTCGTATCATATGACGCCAGAATATTATAGGAAACAATTTAGACGTACTAGGCTAGGTCCAAACCAGACTTGCCAGCAATTTGGTTATCATCTCAAACGTTGCCTAAAATTTTGGTTGGATGGATGCGAAGTAGAAAATGTCTTCTGGATATTATTTATTTTTTTATTTATTTTTTTTTGTCATACATCAGTTCCTCTCTACGTGCACTCCCGAAATGAGAGCTTATGTTAATGAAAATAGCATTAATAATTTCAAACGCACGATGGAAATTGCCGACAATTAGCTAGCTCCCACAACTTATATCCCAAAACTAAAAACTTTAACCATACGTAAACCTTTTACTCAACCCAATAAAAATTCAGAAGCTTTAACTGAAATGAACCTCCTGTAAAGTGCTATAATTGCGGTGTTGAAGGTCATACTAAATAGTGTCCACAAAATCCTGCACTTTTTAAGAAAGTTGCAGATTCAGAAAGAGGTGGTCAACTTTGCTTTTGACCTTAAAGTACCTAACGTAGGTTTAAAATTTGAGGAAGGATCAGTTAATGGGTGCAAAGTATCTACTTTGGTTAGAGATACAGGGTGTACTTGTCCTACAGTTTCGGATAAAGTATTACCACATGTTCCAGATACTCGTGATAAATGGACTACTGTTTATGAGTACTTGGGTAGGGCTGATAGATTTCCGATAGTAAAATGTCACCTGTCGTGTACGACTGTACGTACTTTGAAGGGCTCTGACTTATGCCGTCCGAGCCCCTATTAAGTTTTGTCCTGTGCTAATAGGAGAATCCATCCCTTCTGTTGATGTGGATGACATTGCTGAAGTGGTTCAAACGAAGTAAAATTAAATCCCCCTCTGTTTAAAACTTTCAACAATGAAGTTTCATTTGAGAAATTTAAAGGCCGTATAACAGTGTCTCACTATAGTTAACGTCAAAAGGAGCGTGAATGACGGGAAAATTAAGAAGTCTCGAAGTAGTCACTTATAAATATGTAAGACATTGTGATTTAATCTAGAGTGCATTAATAGTCCTAATTCCGAACTTGTAGGGAAAAGAGCTTTAGTTATACCTCAAATACCGTAACCTTGTTTTAATAGTACAAGACTCTCCATTTGCTGGCAACTTTGGTTATACTAAAACTCGGATGAAAGTTTTACGTCAGTTCTATTGGCCTGAATATAGTATATCCAGGAGCTGAAGATACTGCTGCTCGTGTGATGTCTGTCAGAAAACATCAGCAAAGGGGCGTGTAAAACCTGTACCCTTAAGAAGTTCCAATCATTACCTAGCCTTTTTCGAAAGTGTCAATTGACTTCATAGGCCCTATGTACCCTCCTTCATCAGAAGGGCACATGTATATCCTTACTGTAATAGATTTAGCTACCAGATTCCCAGAAGCAGTACCTTCGAAAAATATAGATTCAATCTCTATAGCAGAAGCTCTTGTAACTATTTTCTCAAGGGTGGGCGTACCTAAACAAGTTCTATCAGATCGTGGTACACAATTTACCTCCGAAGTTATGGGGAAGATTCATGAATTGTTATCAATGAAGCCAATGTTTACAACTCCCTTTCATCCTGCTAGTAATGGACTTAGTGAAAAATACACTGTATTCTGAAGAGCATAATTAAGAAATTATTATCCCAAGACCACCCGACCCATTGGCATCGGTGTATACCAGCTGCTCTTTTTGCTTATAGGGAAATACCCAACGGCTCATTAGGCTTTTCACCTTCCGAACTCTCGTACGGTAGAGAAGTTAGAGGCCCCCATATCTATCTTGAATGAGTTGTGGCAAAATAAGGATAATAACTGACACTGTTTCCACATATCAGTATGTCCTTGACGAGAGAGAGACTTGAGGAAACGGCGAAGTTAGCTGCAATTAAAGCCGAAACTAGTGCTCTATATAAGACCAACTATGATCTAAACTCACAATTGTATGTATATATATATATATATATATATAAATTATTTCACGAAGGTAACACGTGAAAAATATTTATGATGAATAAAACCACGAAGGAAAGGAAACAAAATGGTGCTCAAGCGCTTTCGTCTAATGACATCCTCAGTGTTCCTGAGGATGTCATTAGACGAAAGCGCTTGAGCACCATTTTGTGTTTCCTTTCCTTCGTGGTTTTATTCATTATATATATATATATACTGGTCAAAAAAAGAAACGCAATTAGCTTGCATATGGTGTAAAATTTAAGTTGTTAGTGGTATTATCACAGTTTCAAGATTATGGTTAAATGTTTGTTCAAATCTTTTAAAGCCACTTAGTGCATGTTTTTAAACCTGACTAATCCCGGCTAAGACGCCATTTTGTTACAAACAATAAACAGAGATTAAATTGAATGTATTCTTTATGAAGGCATGCATTTTTTTTTTGACTTCACAGAATACACACTGCCCGTTGAGAAAACCAAACTTTTTCCCGCGATTGAGGCATGCCACGACTCTGAGAGGTCAACAGAGGTCGTGCCTTGGGCATGTTGGATGCAGGCATGTCTGCTGTCCAAGTTGCACAACGAATGCATGTGCATCCCAGCACAATCTCTAGGCTTGTTAGACGGTACAATGCCACAGGAAGTGTTCAGGACCTGCCAAGACGTGGCGACCTCGTGTGACGACCCAACGCCAGGATCGCCACATTGTACTGCAGCACCTGCGTCATCGGCAGCGGAATGCTCGTCAGACAGCCAGAGAGACACCTGGTATCCACAACAACAGAATTAGTGACCAGACCGTCAGAAACCGACTCCGTAATGCAGGACTCCGATCCCGCAGGCCTTACAGAGATCCTTTTCTCACTGATGCAAGAAGGCAACAACGCCTGCAATGGGCCTATCAGCACCGTGACCTATCGTGGGCCTATCAGCTCTGACTGCCCAGCGCTACAGGGATGAGATTCTTCACCCACATGTTCTTCCATTCATGAGGCAACATCCAGAATTGGTGCTCCTGCAACAGGACAATGCCAGACCTCATGCAGCCAGGATAGTGCAGGCGTACCTGCAGGGACAACAGGTGCAGACCTTACCATGGCCAGCCTTCAGCCCAAACATGTCACCGATAGAGCACGCATGGGATGAACTAGAACGGCGAGTTCGCAGACGTCAGCATCAGCCGCAGAACATCAGGGAACTGACCAATGCAATTATTGAAGAGTGGAGGGCCATCCCTGTTGCTTTCCTGCAGAGACTGTTGAGGTCGATGAGGGCCAGACTCCAAGCCTGCATTGTGGCTAGGGGTGGCCATACGCGTTATTGACTGTTTGTTATGTTAAAGAATCATTTACTATATACTGAGTCCTCATGTTTATTAATAAATCTCAAAAATTGCGTTTCTTTTTTTGACCAGTATATATATATATATTATATATATGTGTGTGTGTGTATGTATGTATGTATATATATACACACACGTGTGTGTATATACATACATGTATATATATATACACACACGTGTGTATATACATACATGTATATATATACACGTGTGTGTATATATATATACACACATACATGTGTGTGTATATATATATATATACATACATGCGCGTGTATATATACACACACATACATGCGTGTATATATATAATATATATACACACATGCGTGTATATATATATACACACATGCGTGTATATATATATATATATACACACATACATGCGTGTGTATATATATCACATACATATATATATATATATATATGCGTGTGTATATATATACATATATATTATACATACATGCGTGTGTGTATATACACACACGCATGTATGTGTATATATACACACACGCATGTATGTGTATATATATATATATATATACACGCATGTATGTGTATATATATATATACACACGCATGTATGTGTGTATATATATATATATACACGCATAGATGCGTGTATATATATATATATACACGCATAGATGCGTGTATATATATATATATATATATATACACACCATAGATGCGTGTATATATATATATATATATATATATATATACACACACATAGATGCGTGTATATATATATATACACAGATGCGTGTGTGTATATATATATATATATACACATAGATGCGTGTGTGTATATATTATATATATATATATACACATAGATGCGTGTGTGTATATATATATATATTTATATATACACACATAGATGCGTGTGTATATATATATATATACACACACACATACATGCGTGTGTGTGTGTGTGTATATATATATATAGGCCAGACCTAGAGGCGGGGCCACCAGCTTGACCTCCGTGTGAAGAGACCAACACACGAAATAACAAGGTATATATATTAAAATTTATTTATATTGTATGTAGTGTGTGTGTATGTATCGAGCTTACTGCCTCTTCAGTTACTACGCTTCACCCGAGGGACGCAGACACAGAACCTAATCAGACCGTGATCACTCCCGCCCAATGATTCGTCAACGGTGAGACCAGTGACGAGGTTGTCTTCGGTCGTGAATACTAAGTCTAAAACGCTTTCGCCTCGTGTAGGCTCATTGACCCACTGAGTGAGGGAGTTCTCATCAGCAAAGTAAACTAGCCTCCTCCCTTCAGCAGTCCTGTCTTCTCACTTTATGCTGCGACAGTTGAAGTCTCCTAAAACTATACACACCCTATACCCTAGTAGGCTAAGGCGTTTGGTGTACAGGGCTGTATCCTCCTCGAGGAGATGCGGAAGTCTGTACACCAAGATTAACCTATAGTTCGTCCCTCCCAAGTTCAGATCGACGCCAAGCAGCTCCCGTGCCGACCCCGAACTGGCAGTCAACCGGACTCAACGTGTCCCTGACGTATATTAGTACCCCTCCCCCTCCCACAGCTGCGGTCTTTGCGAAACATTCTATACCCGGGAATTTCGAAGTCCCCAACGTACTCCCTACAATCGGTATGAATCCAGGGCTCGGTGATAGCAACGATATCCTGGTATTCTGATGCTAAGATGCTCGTTGCTCGCAAAACTTATTCCTAATCGACCTAGCATTAAAAAGCATTGCACGGAGGGAGCCTTCCCTATTCTGACCGCCCCCTAGCACAACCCGTTTCCCGAACATCCAGGGCTGTCGGGAGTTGAACAGCCCCTCATCAACGAGGGGCCAACTTTCGTAGGAGCCTGAGCCCCCTCCAACGTGGAAGGAGGGTCACCCACCTGTACCTGGACGCATCCTTCAGTTGAAGGTACGTCCGCCACTGGCTGAACATCTCTCCCCGGGCTCGACCTCACCATTCTGTATAGGTGCCGGTCGAGCATCGCGCCTAGCACACCTTTACCTTTGTCATTGAGGTGGACACCATCCCCTCTGGTAAAGGTCTCACCTACTGAAAATGCGTCGAACGGGTCAATAAATCTCACGCCCAGCGGGATGCACAAGTCTTGCACCCTCTCGTTGATGCCAATGAACTTACTGAGCGCGTGCTCACTGGAATTCATCCGCGGTAAAATACCCATCAACATTCTCCTCTGTCTTCAGTTTTAGATCATCCGCAAGAGACATCATCTCGGTGATGATCTCTTCTGTAAGACCTACCCTACCGCCTTTGAGGAGCAGGTCGTTGCCACCAGCGTGGACAACGATCGCAGTCCTCCGACCAGCCACGCGCAGCTTCTCTACCTCCTTCCTCAAGTGCGCCGTTCCCCGCCCAGGTAAGCACCTTACCTTCCTCCCATCCCGGTTTGCACTTACACCACCCGACCCACCCCGACCGGTAGCTACTTCCATCGGTTTCTTTGGGACATCAGTAGGCCCCTTCCCACCCTTTTTCTCTGTCGGCCCCTTCCCACCCTTTTTCTCTGTCGGCCCCTTCCCACCCTTTTTCTCTGTCGGCCCCTTCCCACCCTTTTTCTCTGTCGGCCCCTTCCCACCCTTTTTCTCTGTCGGCCCCCCACTTTGCGCCGCGGTTCCGTGCATTCCACATGGGTCGCTGGCGACTCCTGACACTGATTTTGTACCCTGGCCCTCGGTTGCACCTCTACCCTTTCTCCGCGGTCCCGAGCTCTGTCCAGTCCATCGCTGGATCGCCTTTCCATGGCAGCTATCCTATCAATGAGCTCCGGGGTGGAGGGCGCAGCAGCCGCGTCAGTGACCGCCGCACCTCCAACAGCCGGTCTGGACGACTCGAGCCGCCGGACCCTCTCCTCTAGCTTCTCGTAAAACCGCACGAGTTCGCAAAAACGGCACATGCTGGAGTGGTTAATCTTCTCGAAGCAGGCTTCTTTGAAGTTCGTCACCCATTGGTTTACTTCACACTTCGCACATTCAGCCTTCAGTTTCTGCGGTCCAGTCATTATAACTTTTTTTTTTTTTTCGAACTCTGAATACACTGAATAAGATAAAGCGTTCTAGCAATGAAAACTATCAAAAACGTTCTGACCAGTATATAAAAAAGGAGGGGGTGGGGTGAATTTTTCCCGCGCATAGACGCATCCGCCTATTTGCAAGTGACGTTCATCCCATCCAGAAGACTACACCTCTCGCTGCTGCCGCACCGACCAAGGGTCTCCCCAGGGCCGGACAGTCCCAAACGTGTCGCAGCTACCAACTGACAAACACTCGCGACGCAGGCGTCGCGGATTTCCCGCCAGGAGCGACAGCGAGATGCAGCCCCTTACTAAGCCTTACTAGTCACTCACAAGCGGCCAGACTCTTAGAATCCAGTGTTCAAGGGATATCCCATCAGACCCAGAGGCTACGCCCGAGAGTTTACGATGGCCTGGCAGCCAGCTGGGCAGTAAAGCTCTCGCCTAAGAGCAGTACAGCCAAGCACTATCAATTGGTCACCAAAGAACGGTCGCAGAGAGTTACAAGGAAGCCTCGAAGACCTTCCGGTGCACTCTGGGAGGTTCCTGTTATTAAACAAGTTTATTTGTCTTTCAACTATCCTAGCAGTAGTAGAAAACTGGATAGAAAAGTAGAAGGCTTTCTCCCCACCCTCCGCTCCCTCCCTGTCAGAGGCAGGTACGGAAAAAGGTTGAAGAAAATACCTTGACCCTGGGAAAGTAGCCAAGGAAATTTTACAGGAAAGTGGAGAATATATAAATAGCTCTATATTTAGCATGCTCACAGAGACACCGTGCAAGCGAACTCCTGCAGTTATGTTATGTTTTAGTTTTAAACTATGAGAGCATTCAGTACTTTGTCTAGCCTATTTTTAAACACATTTACACTGACTGGAAACAACCTTTGAGGGAAGTTGGTTCCAGATATTAATTATTTTATAGGAAAAGAAATTCCCGCAGAAAGAGGTCCTAAATGTCTTTAGTTCCAGTTTAAACCCATTATTTCTTGTCGAATTGGCATAAAGTGAGAATAAGTTTCTGTAATCTACCCTGTCTATTCCATTGAGCATCTTGAAGACTTGAATAGCTGACTCCGCAACCTCCTCGTCTCTAAGGTAACCAGATTTAGCCGCTCCAATCTCCGTTGGTAGCTTTGCGTTCTCATTGAAGGGATCAATTTTGTTGCCCTTGCTTGTACTCTTTCTAACCTTTCTATGTCCTTCCTGAGGGATGGAGACCAAAACTGCGCACAGTATTCCAGTTGAGGTCTGACTAGAGAATTATAAAGAGACATTACAGTCTCCTTGTTCCGAAACTGGAACTGTCTTTTAATATAACCTAATAATTTTAAGGCCCTCTTTTTGACTTCTGCACAGTGCTTCGACGGTTTCAGATCGTTGCTGATATAGACTCCCAAGTCTTTCTCAAGATCCGTCTCAGTCAAGTTCCTTCCCAAGAGAGAGTAATCGGTCTTTGGGTTTTTATAACCTTTGTGCATTACCTTACATTTGTCCAAGTTGAATGGCATCTGCCAAGTAGCAGACCATTCGCCCAACCTGTCAAGATCGTTCTGAAGCGTTCTTACGCCCTCCTCAGTACCTACACTACTTCCTAATTTCGTATCGTCTGCAAATTTGGAGATTGCATTTAGAAGCCCGACGTCTATATCGTTAATATAGATGATAAAAAGTAAAGGACCCAGAACGGAACCCTGTGGGACACCACTGGTGACGGGTGCCCACTCCGAAGCCACTTCATTTATTACCACACTCTGCTTTCTATCTTTTAACCAATCCTCAATCCAGTTGGAAACGAGGCCGGTGATTCCTAGTCCTTTGATTTTAGCCATCAATCTCGCGTGATGGACTTTGTCAAAGGCTTTTTGAAAGTCGAGATACACTATATCTATTGCCCTACTTGCGTCGTATAGTGTGTGAATATTATGGAAAAACCCTAACAGGTTTGTCAGACAGGATCTATGTCGCCTAAATCCATGTTGAGAATAAAAAATTAGATTATTAGATTCAAGGTGATACACAATACGTTTTGTAATGATGGATTCCAACAGTTTGCCACTTTGCTTTGGACCATTAACCAAATATTTTTCAAATCCTTAAATTATATTTAACTTTACATGGAATCAGAACCACGGATCGCTACATTATACTGGACATAGGACAGTCTCCCATCCAACTACTGCCCAGACCCAATATTGCTTAACTTCACTGATCAATGGGAAGTGGTGTTACGAATTACGATATTGGTTACAGCATACGAGATACGCACAGAAATAAATATTTTTAAAATGGAAAATATTCTACTACAGTTTGCAGTACATGCTTATAAATACTTTTCCTTTTTAGTACTCCTGCATCAGCTATGTTTCTAACATTTTGTATATTAATGTGTAGGGCAAATAAACAATCTTCATAGTCTTAGGTGCTGGTCAGGGATGGAAACCTTGGATGGAAATCTTCGGTTTGTAGAATTTATCTTTCCATTTTTTACCAGAATACAGAGAAGTGGAACGAACAAATTATAATTATTAATAACATCAAAGTAAACTTATGATTACTACTAATAATAGTTATGGTTGCTTACCTCCTTCGTAACGGCAAAGGTCAGGTGACGGAGAGAGTCTACAACCTTACGTGAGATCCGAACCATGGATCAATCATTTGAATGCAATGGACAGTCATCCATTCAAGTACTGAACAGACCCAACGTCGCTTAACTGCTGGTCTAATGGGAAGCGGTGCTGTAACGTGGCCACGATGTATCACGAGTGATAAGAAGGTAGGATTGTACGACGCTAAATCATTCTACATACTTAATTTCTGAACGAATAAAATATATATCTTAAGGTAGATCTACATTGAAGACTTTCGGCTGCATGCACTAGACAACTAAGACTGCTTTTTTCCACTAATATTTTGCGTATCTCCATTATCTGCAAACAAAAAAGATGAGATCGCTCGACCATTGTAATACTGTAGGAAATATTATGGACTAGTAGAATAGTTCCTTTGGGTAATAACTCTCTCGTAATGATAAATTAATATTTTATGTTGATGTACAGTTGCCCACATATGTAATGTTCCTCGCCTCACCGGCGACTCCGGACATGTAGAAACGCCGCAGCGATAGTCAGGGTACCCCAACTGGGGTAAGGTGGGATGGAGGGGGAATAACCGAGTCCAACAATATGTAACATTGACATACGGGTAAGGAGCCGTAACGTAACGTAACAACGCGTAGGGTAGGGGAAGTGTTGCATAACATCTTAAGGTGTGCCTGGTCTAGCGTTACAGAACGTTCCTCGGGGATCTGAGGTGTCAAGTTTTAGCAAAAATAGCGTTATGTAATTTTTGAACGATCCCGAATTATAATGTAATATAACTTGTGTTCATAAAGATAAACGATTAATATGATCGTGAATAGCGTTGAACTCCATGTTTACTAGTTTTATACAGTAATAGGGTTCTATTATGATTACTGCAAGTCTATATGAACAGATACCACAATACAACTTTCGAATTTAAATCGAAGGATATTATATTGCCCCTTTACAAGTCCCTAGTCAGGCCTCATTTGGAATATGCCGTTCAATTTTGGTGCCCGTACTTGCGTGAGGATATTGATAGGTTAGAAAGGGTTCAGCGTCGTGCCACGAAACTTATTCCGGCATTGCGCAATAAGCCTTATGAAGATAGGATTAAAGTGTTAGACTTGTATTCACTCGAAACTAGGAGATTAAGGGGGAGCTTATTGAAGTTTTCAAAATCGTTAATAACATCGATAACGTAAATTTTGACAAATTGTTCACTTTCGATAATAGTAATACTCGCAATAACGGATTCAAGTTGCGTGGCAGACGTTTCATTACTAATATCGCTAAAAACTTCTTTACGTTTAAAGTAATTGATAAATGGAATAATCTTCCCGCGTCAGTCGTTCATTCTACCAGCGTTAATGTGTTTAAGAACCGTCTTGACAGACATTTTAAAAATATTAACGTTGTTTAAAATTAAAAAAGAAAGTTAACAACAGGAGCTCTGGTGGTGGTGCTCGAGGATGAGTCTGTTGACGATGAATGCCAGCTTGTGACATGCCAGCGTGTGATGCCAGCAATAAAAAAAAAAAAAAAAAAAAATTAGACTAACACGAATGTAGATGTAGCTCATAGCGTAAACTAACCCACTTTTTGTTTAACTTTACCTACTTTTTTTTTTTTTCTTATCCTCCTTACTTTGCATGTCTCTAACTCTTTTCTTGCATGTTTGTAGTTTGCATGGTATGACAGTGAGTTAAGACTGTGTTTGCATGGTTTGTAAGCGTTCTTATTTTACTTCTTTTCATCTTTCACCCCTCTCCTATATTCTCCGACTATTTTTCTGACTTGTCGGCAGTGGCCGGCGGATGATGATGGTGAGACTTTTTCCCTCTTTTTCTGAATGAATGTTAACCCACGAATGATAGGTGTTGCTCCTTACTTAACCCCTTATTCTCCTCTCTTCTCTTAACCCCCTACTCTCTCCTTTCTCTCGGGCTAGCCTTAGAGTGGATCTTAGGGTCTTTGTTAGCCTTAGCTTCTGTAGATCTGTAAATCCTCCACACTCGCTCATTTCCCTTCCCCACCCACCAGTCTCGCGTGTATTAAATTATTATGTAACAATACTAATAAAGCTGTTTGTAGAGTCCGTGTGCAGCTTTAAACCGTTATTAACTTGCTAATCTACACGATTATACATACAGGGTGTTCATAAAAGATCTGAACGATTTCAATCTTTATTAATGTGATAATCCAATAACACAAACAAGTTTGTCCATGTGACTCCGCACAGCTAAAAGTTTTACATACATTTTAATGAACTTCAACATGTGTGTGCGCCATTGGTCGCCCGTACAACATCCAATCGATATTCAATTTCGCGCCATGTGCGTTCGAGCATGCCAGCATCGACCAGCGCTATTACATCACTGATCCTGATTCGTAGTTCATGGATGTTGACAACCTTGGTCTTATACAGACAAACTGTATTAGTTGCTCTATCACTTACATATGCTTCATGCTTTTATATCTTATTTAGTATGAAAAATATTAACGAATCAAATCGTTCAGATCTTTTATGAACGCCTTGTATATGTATTGACATTGAGCGAGAAAAAGATTGAGAGACTGTGAGAGAGAGCGAGGTAGAGGGGCAGAGTTAGTGGGAAATGGCTTATCGATTGTTGCACAAAGAACTTAAGTTTCGATCTGAATAACTGTAACTGATTATCAAAATCACATAAGAATAATCCACGGTTATACTAGCATAAACATATTTATATATACTTACAAATTCATACACTATTATATTAATGTTTGTGAAATGACGTTGATGGGCCAAACCGTGGTGTTGACATGGTTACTTGTCGTCCAGGAGAGAGAGAGTGGGCGTGTCAGTAAAAACCGTAAGGTGACTTTCATGAAGTAGGATATCACCACCGGTTTGTGGCTGATGCCTATTATATTAGTATGATATTAATATATTATTAATATAATATAATTATATTAATATAATCACACCATCACAAACTTTTCAAGAAACTCTTGTGTCGAAGGGTTCCTAAATATATACTTAGGATACTTGCCTTCTGGTATACAGAGCAGACCATGTTTGTAAGATGGAAAAGCACTGTATCACCAGGTTTTAAGATAACTAATGGTGTTAGGCAAGGGGGTATATTATCACCCTATCTTTTCTGTATATACATGGATGACCTTACCAATGAACTAAAATCTGCACGTACTGGCTGTGTCATTGGAAAGGAAAAAAATTAATCATTTAATATATGCTGATGACCTTGTTCTTGTCACCCTCTCCCCATGGGCTGAGAGTACTATTAGAGATATGTGAACAATATAGTATAGAAAATGACATCACCTATAATGGGGCAAAGAGTTGTATTTTGATTTTTAGGTGTAATCTAATGAAACCTGTATCATGTGGATCTTTTGAAATGAATGGTCAGACAATACCTATCAAAGACACATGTAAAGACTTAGGTCATGTAATTACTCACGAGCTGCAAGATGAACTTGATATTGAGAGGCAACGTAAAAAGCTGTATGTACAGGGTAATATGCTAGTAAGGAAATTTGGTATGTGTTTAGAATAAGTTAAAACTTATCTTTTTAGAAGTTACTGTACTGCATTGTATACATCCCATCTGCGGTGGAATTATACAAAAACTGCTATGAATAAACTTTGTTGTTTATAATAATAATAATTTTCGTATGCTATGTAGGGAACCAAAATGGTGCAGTGCCAGTTTCATGTTTACTACGCGTAACCTACCTACCAGCCAAATGTTAATCCGGAAGAATATATGGTATATAATTTAATTACTAGGGTCCAAAACAGCTCTGTGTTATTGTGCAATGTCTTGTCTTCAGATACTGTGTACCTCACCTATACAGGGTGCACATAAAGTCAGGATCTATTTTTGTGAAGCACTTGGAAATTATATGGAATTCAATCATAAAATGATAGTGGTAACATTTATTAAATAAGAGTAGGATTCGACGTGACGCCCATCAGTATCCCTGCACAGCTCAAATCGTTCCGCAGCATTTCTAAACACATTCTGGAGCATTTGCGGGTTATGTTATCTGCAGCAGTTCGTATACGTGTACGTAAGTTTTCAAGACTCGTAATCTTCGTCTGATAGACGTGGCGATTTGATAAAGCCCCATGCAAAGAAATCTAAAGGGGTTAAATCTGGTGATCTCGCTGGCCAAGGTCTGTTGCTTCCGCAACACACAAACCTATTCATGCTAAATGGATTTTCTCTGCATGGGATAACCTACACAAAATGAGGGAGACCACTCGGAAGGGTTTGGAAATTAGCGACATTCATAACATTCTTGTTATACAGTAATAATACCACGTAATTTAAAATATTTTTACTGCTTTTACTTTACAATGTTTTATTACAATATACTAAATTTACTTTTCAAATAGTTTTTTAATGATCTAAGTTTTATTTTCTTACTAATCTTCCAAAGATTAGTTTAAAGTGTCAAATTTTCGCCTGCTGGATATTTTCGCATAAACGCGAAAATTTCCTGCAGGCGAACATTTCGTATTTACTAGTATATAAAAAGTTTGGATCACCTGAAGATGGGGCCCCAGCCTTCTTTAGGTAGCCTTATAAGGCTAACTAACTGAAATATTCCTAATCTCCTCAACTTCATCGTCCTCTGAAACTTTCTTCCACGAATAGCATCCTTCATTGGCCAAAACAAATAGAAGTCTGAAGGTGCCAGATCCGGGCTGTATGGAGGGTGGGGTAACACAGTCAAGCGCATTTTTGTGATGGCCTCTCTTGTTTGCAAATTGTTGTGATCTTGCGTTATCATGCAAAAGAAGGATGTCTTCCAGTTTTCTCTCCTGTCGAACTCACTTTATACGTCTCTGGAGTCTGTCGGGTAGCAATATATGCCTCCGAGTTGGTTGATTGTCCTTTCTTCATAATGTCCCCCAGAATCACCCCTTTCATGTCCTAGAAGATGGTGGCCATAACCTTTCCTGCAGAGGGAGCCATTTTGAACTTTTTCTTGCGTGGAGAGAGTGCGTGATGCCACTCCATGGATTGCATTTTGTTTCAGGTTCAAAGTGGTGTACCCAAGTTTCATCTCCAGTCACAATTCGTGAAAGGAAGTCATCCCCTTCTGTCTCGTATCGAACCAACGACTCTGAAGCAAATTCTTTTCTTTGGGCTTTGTGATCTTCAGTCAGTTCGTGAGGAACAAACCGTGAACACACTAGCTCCAGCTCCAGTGATAGCTCCTTGTATGTGACGCGCCGATTTGATTGAATGATGCTGTTAGCACGTTGCGCAATCTGAGATGTGACAGCGATGCCGGGCGACTGCTGCGTGGCTCATCATCGAGGCTGGCGCTCCCTCTCTCCGATGATCTTACACGTTTAGACCAGCGTCCAACTGCTTCTATCAACAACAGCGTCTCCGTAAACGTTTTGTAGACGTTTGTGAATATTTCCATCTGTTTCCTTCTCTGTGGTTAAGAAATCGATAACAGCTCTGTTTACGACGCACATCGCGGTTTTATACAAGGAGCGGGAGGTTCAAACTGGAAAAATCCGTTGTGAAGCGCAGAAAGTTGTCTTGCGGCCCAAAAGATATTTCAGCCCCGTGGCCTATTATTTAGTTTGGCAAAAAGGGTGGGGCAAAATATATTGAGTGCCCCTAGTACATGGGTTCAACGCTGTTCACGATCATATTAATTGTTTATCTTTATGACCACAGACATTACATTATAATTACCTGTATGTCAATGACTGCACCTTCAATTGTCCTTTAGATATATACTTGCAAAAGGTCGGCGCTACGCGCCGATTTTGCGAGATCTGCGGTGCTTCGGCTGAATTGTGGGCCTACGGCGTATTTTATTTTCAACATCAGTAGCCCTTTATCTGGATATCATTCCTATTCCTCTCACCTTGGGCCTCAGTAATTGGGGTGCCTGCTGCCTTCCAGTTACTGGCAAACCAATTATTCATTCAATAAAACTACAGAAAAGAACAGTCATGAAAATCTAAAGCTTCACAAATCTTAATACAATGAGCTCGGATTTGAAGCTTAAGATTTTCATGACTGCGTTCATTTCTATAGTTTTATTGACCAAATAACTGAACCGACAGTAGTTGGGGGCCCTGCGGCCCGCCAAATCATAGTTTTCATTGTTTCGAGTGCATCAATAATATTGTTCTAGTGTTCCATTAGTTGTGATAAGCATGATCTTCCTGACCGGAATCGATGTTCGTTATCACTTTTTTTTTTTTGAGTTTCCCCATTACCCAACCCCCTCCCCATTACCCCACCACTCTCCCCCAATACCCCCTCCCCCACCCTTCCCCCATTACCCCCAAGGGGGGAAGGGGGCTGGCACCTTGCAAAGGATTTACTTTAATTTTTTTGGTTACATATATATATATATCGCATCTATTTTTCTGAGTTTCCCCATTAACCCCACCCCTCCCCCATTACCCCACCCCTCCCCCATTTTGTGCCAAAATTATGATTAAAATGAAGAAATGGGAAGAACTGTACCCTAAAAGGGGGGGAAGGATTTGTTAGGGAATTTTTTTTAGCATGGGCACTGCACAATAAAAGACGCATCGAATGGTGAAAACCGCATTGTTCTACACCAATTGTAGCGACCTGTAGGTGTGCGCAAAAAAAACTGTTACTATATATATGTTATATACAGTGTATATATATATATATTTGAAATCTCTATAAAATGCACAATTTGATAGAGATTTCAAATATTTTTTTACACTAAATAAATAAAAGGCTCATAAATAATCTGTGATAATTTTATAACTTTATTTTAAATATTTTAGGAGTTATGCGGTTATTTCTACAGATTGCGAAAATTTCAGTTTTTCTCATTATGTAATATCTTCTTTTTCAGAATTTGTTTAGATTTAAAATTTTTCATGAATACCTCTAAATATGCCATTCTCACATGAAGATAAAATAATTATAAAGCATTATAGAGTTGAAAAAGGTTATAGTGCAAGGAAATTACTTTCTGAATTCGATTATAAAGGATGGACTAGATCAGGTTTAGATTACTTATTGTTATTGAGAACTATCGATGAAACAGTAAGCATTGAAAGGAAGGTTGGTAGTGGGCGACCAAAATCAGTTAGAGTAGATGAAAATATTCAGAAAGTGGAGGAACGTATCCTTAGTCAAGAGGATCGACCTGGTAGCCACATGACACCTGCTCAAATATCAAAAGAACTAGAAATATCAGAATCAAGCGTAAGAAGGATTATTAAATCTGATCTGCAAATTAAACCATTTAAAAGAGTGCATGGACAAAGATTGTTAGAAGTAAACTGTCAGAAAAGAGTTGAGAAATCCAAACGTATTTTACGTATAATAACTGAAGATAAACTTTCCAAGACATTTTTTACGGATGAAAAACGTTTTACGGTAGAGCCACCAAGAAACTCACAGAATGACCGGGTTTATTCTGATGTTGGAAAGAAAAATGAAATCTAAGATGAAAGACTGTACGCAACAAGGAGTCACTTTTCTTCTAGCGTCATGGTTTCTGTGGAGTGTCCAAGTTGGGAAAAACTTCAATATTTTTTATTGAGCCAGGAGTGAAAATTAATGCTCAATATTATTCAAATACCTTGCTTGAGAAAATGCTTCCAGAAATGAGAAACTTGGCTAGGCTAGGTTACTTTATTTTTCAACAAGATGGTGCAACATCACATACTGCCAAAACAACCATCGAATATTTGAAAAAGAATGTGCCTGAATTTCTGGAACCGAATAATTGGCGACTTAACAGCCCTGACCTAAACCCTGTAGACTATGGAATATGGGAAAACTTGGCAGAGAGAGTGTATAGGAACAGAATAAGGGATGTCAATCATTTGCGTGAGTCGATTATCGCAAAATGGGCAGAGCTGTTCTTACAGGTACAACAAGAAAATTACTTCAAACTGGAATAACATATTTTTCCATGCAGAAAAAACAGGCCCAAGGGTGAACATCCACAAAAAAGCCCTCCCCCACCTCGAATGGAGAGATGCTTTTCCTTTTAAGAGGAAACTGATACAATGAGCACACTTGGGTCTCTTTTTTTCTGGAAACAATATCTGACCTGATCAGTGGATCAAACAACTTTCAATTTATGAGGCCAATGAAGATTTGACCTTTCTCAGGTTCCTGAGAGGTCAACATCAATATTATAAATCATAACTTTCATATCTCTGGAGCTTCAGGGAGAATGAAGATATTCCATTAACAAAGAAATTAGTTTTCAGCAGTGGATGACCCTCACCAAATGATACAATTTAGTTGTTCAACAACTATGTAGGAATAGATTCCTCAGACCCTAGACAAAATATATTGGAAAAATTAAACTGATCAATTCATGGGTTTCAGAGATATTAGTCATAATGTATTGTACCATCCCATCTTGAAGCAGTTCTCAGTAGCAAACCTTCCCCACTGATTTTCATTTTTCTTTATGTCTGTGGTATAATGATTATGTACTGTGAACTGTTAGGCTACTAAATTTTACCATGATCATTTGCCAACACTAATTATATGTACAGTAAAACTTTTACTTAATTGGATAATGTGTTCAGGGATGTTCCATTAAATAGAAGTTTTGCATGATGGCACCTTGAAAATTTGAACTGTTAATTTCTACTTCATGACACTGTATTGTACAAGGATGGCCAACATTTACAAAATCTGGGTTGTAGAGAATGGTTGATAAAAGAAAAACTTAACTTTTGAAACATTTTATTTAAACCAAAAACAAGAAAAAACATAAATTAAATAAAAAGATATCTTGCTACTAACACGTCCATTTGGTCTGTATGGATACTATCATGATCACTGCACAATTGCATTCAGCAACAAGCGTGCCATGAAGCCTTTTTGAAACATTTCAGGCATAATGGCTGAGAATGTGAAAAATTTCTATTTTTAACTATTCAACAGAGTTCATGCAGATGTGGCTAAGTTTGTTCCTCAAAAAATGACCATAACCAGCTATCACAAGTTGTGAAGTAAAGACTTCTGGGAGGCCAGTTGAGAGATCCTTCTCACCCAATCCATACTGGAAATTGGTTGTTGAGGAAATTATGTTATAATGTTATATGTTTCAGACCAAAAAAGACCCAAGGATCCACTCATGGCTGGTCTACCTAACTGTGTTTGTAATTGTGATATTGTGCATGTCCTCTGTGGTGGCAGAGGGGACCTACAATTTTATATGGGTTCCAAACCTCAAAAGCCTTAATTTTACAACTTTAAACTATACCCAATCTATCAACATTAGGGTGGAGTGAAAAAATCAAAATTGAGGGGGTCTAGATAGTTATCTTTTGTCCAGGATTAAACATTAAAACTGATTTTGGGTGGTTGCATACAAAACTGTAACTGCTACTGGCCAGTTTATACAAATCGTATGTGCATGTGACCAAAATTTGAACCTAGTGACCTATCTCAGGTTCTGAACATGATAGAAAGACAATTTAAAAACTGTTCATGATGTATTTTTTACCTCTAAAGCAGATTAAAACATTTCCAGAGGGCTGCAGGCTCAATAATGCATCAGAAAATCCATATTTATATTATTTTTGGACAAATTGCAATTTTCAGCTTTTTGGAAGGGGGGGGGGGCAAATATTTTAGACAATTTGTGGTAAATGTATAATTTTCTACTGAAAATATGAAAATATTGCAAATCAACTTAAAATTACTCTAAAGTATCACTTATTAAACAAAATCTTTTGTCAAATAATGCCATCATGACATTCAAATCCTACCACAGTTGAGGAAGCTTCTGTTACAAGTTTAATGTGCCTCTCTACAGCCTGATTATGACAAGGCTGGCTGAGTTTCAGTGCTTCCTTTATGTTGAGTTCTTCATTCATTAGAGATTCTACAAATAGGGAGCTCATGAATGTCAGGTGAATTTAAATTTATCATTTTGAGATACCCTCAAGCTTAGTTATCAATTTAGGCACCATGAATCTCCTGACACTACCATCTCTTATAACACTCAAGTCAGGCTGTAACTCTGGGACTTCAACATCCTCATCTGAATCAATTATCAGGTCACCACCTTCGAAGTCATTGTCTATCACTGTTTCAACTGATTCATTCCCTCTGACCAAAAGTACCTTGTTAACTGCAATATTGCGGATTTGTGGGTCTGAATCAGCAAGCATAGCAATTAATGCATTCTCAGGGTAAGCATAGTATGCATTTTGGTAGAGGGTTTTTAAGGGCTATCATCCTGGCTTCCTTGTGAGGAAATTTCAGGATCCTTTGAAGCATTTCATAAAAGTTCTTAGCACCATCTGTGCATCGATACTCCTCCTTGATCTGGAACCAACTTGGAAAACAGACCAAGATACAAAACTCTGCAAGTGTGACCAGAACTTTGGAAGGCTTCCTTTGAGATATATAAAATCTGAGGATTCTACATGCCAGAGTCAAACACCTTGAATGACAGATTGGTCCAACTTCAAGGAGCTCAAGATCAGGATCAACACAGCCAAGCATAATAGCCATACAGATTCTGTAAGCATAATACTGATCAGTGCTGAGGTCCTCCAGTACCTCATTAGGAATAACTGGAAATTTTGAATTCCTAATTGGCTTGAATGAAATCATATCCCACTGAGATACACTTCCACCAAGTTCAACCCCTATCTTTCCTGAAAATGAGTCTGGGCTCTTTGTTGTTTCATCTAGAGCAGGGTTTCTCAACCTTTTTTTCCCTATCGCCCCCTTTTGGTTATTTTTTAAAGCAATCGTCCCCCAAAAAATTCTTAATGAAACTAAAATGACATTTTACTTACGTTGTTTATTCAATGTGACCCTTGTGCTTGATGCTTTGCTGCTAGATTCTCAATATTTGGATTGATATTTGTGAGTTTTAGTCTTATGTCTCCTCGCATGCATATATCAGTTCTACTTCTTTCCTTTGTCAATATTTTATTGACTGCACTAAAGCTACATTCAACCAAATATGAAGTTGGAAAGCACAACAGTACTTTAGCCATTTCAGACCACATATTTGAATAGAGCTGTTTAGTTATATTTGAAAGCCACAATTCAGTCATTCCAGCTTTTTCAAATTTGTATTTGCATTCATCATTGCATTTTAGTTCAATAAGTTTCTCTTGGATGTTTTCACTGACAGATTCTATATCACAGTCAAAAGGATCCAGCATCCATGGCTTGACTTCAAAAGAAAATAAATCTGAAAATCGGCTATTCAGTTCTTCTTTCAATTACAATAAATATTCTGCGTAATTTTTAAGAGCTTGATCTGAGAGATGTCCAATTATTTCTGTTAACTCGGGCATTAGGGCGGGTCATACTATGCATTTTTTTTAAATCAATGGAGAGGGGTGTTCAAATGACATATTTTGGTGTATAGAACACAATTCTGAAGAAAATATTTAATTCTGATAACCCTAACCCACATCATTTTGCAGTTGATTATTATTAAATTGTTGATTATTTTACTATTGTAGTTACCCCAGAATATGTCTTCTCACGTTTTCTATCATGGCTGCTCACGTTATCTCTCATAGAGCATTGTTCTAACTAATTCATATAAACACATATAATGTAATTCATATAATAATAATAATATTTAAATACTCAAATAAAAAGGTGTGCCATTCCACTTAATTGTAATTATCATACAGTTTGGTATATGAAATATTTTGACGGTTTTCTGGCGCGCATAAGGCCATTTTCTGAGCCACCTTTCTCAGAGGCTAGAATGTAACATTTCAGAACATTCTAAAATGTTTTGTGAAATATTTGAAGTGACTCATGATTTATGAAGCTATTTTACCACCTCGGCTTGCAGTGAGGGGATAGATTTAGTGATTATCTACTGATATTTTTTTTGTTACTGTTCACATGTGAGTATTATTCTGTTATATTTTAAAAAAAGCTATTTCTACGCATATTATAGTGATACATTGAGCAAAATTTAATTAACAACTTTGATTTGAGTTAAAATTAGGTGGTTCATTTTTAGTACAACTGAGCAGTATGAGGCCTATTTCAATGTTCTAAAGAATATTTTTAGGATGTGTTTCTTTAGTTTTTTTAGAGTACATGAACAAATTATTTGCATTAAAGACAACAGATAAATTAGCATTTTATAACAGGGGAGGATCTCTTGCATCCTCTTTGATGGGCGGATTGACCTGACCAATGTGATGATGGAAGCTGAGGGCAGTGACCAATCTTTTCCCGCAAAGATCAAGGAAGAACACTATAGTGTTGTTAGTGAGCCTGGCAGCTACTATCTGTTCCACTTTACCCCAGAGAAAGCAACTAAAGAGGAGTCACATGCGGAGAAGATTGCTAAGGTCCTGTTTGCCTGGCTGAAAGAGAGGGGTTATGATAAGACCTTGTTGGCCATTGGAGGAGACTCAACAAATGTCAACACTGGTGTGAAAGCTGGAGTAATGCGGAAGCTGGAGCTGCACCTGGGGAGAAAGCTGGTCTGGTTGGTGTGCAACCTGCACACTGTTGAACTTCCCCTGCACCATCTCATTGTTGACCTTGATGGCCCTACTCTGTCAGACAAAAAATTATCCGGGCCAATAGGAAAGCTCTTTGATTCTGCTACAGACTTTGATATCAATCCAAACTTCACCCGAATCTCTGTTGGCCCTCCACTGATCAAGCTTCCTGACAAGGTCATTCAAGATCTCTCAACTGATCAATACTATGGCTATAAAATTGTCTGTGCAGTCAGGGATGGAGTACTTCCTGCAGGGCTGGCTCTGTTAGAGATAGGACCAGTAAACCACAGCCGCTGGCTCACCACAGCGAACAGACTTCTCAGGCTCTGGGTGTCAAAGCACGGACTTAAAGGAAAGAACCTGAAAATTCTGCAATTCATTGTGGAATTCATCATTGGAGTGTATTACCCATGTTGGTTCAACGTGAAGGTCAAGCACTCCTGGATCGAAGGGCCTAGGCATATCCTCTTTCAGCTGGACTGCCTCAAGTCCCAGAGAAAGGAGGTGCTGGATATTGTGATGCCAACTGTGAGAAGATCTGCTTGGTATACCCACAGTGAAGTCATCCTCCAAACACTACTCTGCTCTGAGGATCAGAAGGAGAGGATTGAAGGGGTGGAGAGAATCCTGGCCATCAGGGGAGAGGGGGACCCGGACACTCAGCTGGGGGACTCCTCTGTTGCAGAAGGACACCTGACATCAATTGTGATGCTTCCAGCATCGGTGACTTGATCAGCTGGTCAGAAGGTGTGTCAGAGCCACCTCTCACCTGCTCTCTAAGCACCTCAGAGGTGAAAAACTTCATCAACACCCCCATGGAGGTGCGCAACTGGCCTTGCCACACACAAAGCATTGAGAGGGTTGTTAAAATGGTGACTGAGGCTTCTGCTAAGTACTTCTTACAAGAAAAGAGGGATGGAGGGATCAGGGCTCAGGAGACCAGCAGGAAGCTGATGTCCAAGTCTGAGTCAAAGGCAGGATTTGTGCAACCTGGCAAAGTTCAAGATGTCAGGAGAATGATCTTTGTAATTATATCCAGTGATATACATGCAGTTCACCTATTAATAAATATATGTAAAGTTGATTTGGCCTTGTCAATATAAATGATTTACCTTATATCTTTTAATATATTATAAAGGGGTTCAAAAGGGTAAAATTGGCAATTTAGAAATACAAAATGATGTAGGTTAGAGTTATCCTATCCAAAAAATAAGCTCATATTTGAATTCCCCATGTAAAAACACATAATTTAGACACCCCTGATGGTAGGATTTCCTTCAGATTCATGTTGTCACCTGAGTACGACCCGCCCTACTCGGGCATGCTGTTGAAGTGCTTCTTCTGTAAACTGGTTCGAAAAATACCTAATTTTTCAGTAAAAGCTTTCAGAACACATTTACAGTCTAGCAACGTACATAATTTGCCTTGAAGCTGAAGTGAAACTTCATTGAGCTTTCGAAAAATCCAAGCCAAAAAGTAGATGTCACATTTGTGAGTCTTTATTTCCTCTGCCAAATCTACCTCCCCTTCACTTTCCAAGAAACTAACTATTGTATCAAATAGGCTTACAAATCTGGCTAGGCAGTTTCCTTTTGAAAGCCATCGAACTTCCATGTGCAAAATAAGTCTAATGTGCTGCTCTTCGTTATCACTGCAAAACTTCCAAAAAAGTTGGTCATACTTGCTGTGAGATTTAATTTTATTAACTGTTTTAATAACTATTGCCAATGACTCATGAAGAACTGGACTAATATTTTTGGCCACTAAATGATGGCGGTGTATGACACAATGCACTGTAAGAATCGAAGGACATACATTTTTTAAGTGGGCAATAAATCCCTTATGTTTTCCCACCATGGATGGAGTGCCATCAGTTGCGCAGGATACTAAGTTTTCAAAGGGTACTTGTTTTTCATCAAACCAAGATCTCAAAGCCTCAAAAATGGATGATCCAGTTGTGTCGGTTTCCAAAGATTTTACGAACAACATTTCTTCACACAGTTTGCAGTCTTCATCTATAAAACAGACGTATGCCATAAGAATAGCTCTACTATCACTAACCGTTGATTCATCAATTTGAATTGAGAATTTTCTGCTTTTTATTTTTTCAACTAGCTGGGTTTCTACATCAGATGACATTTCATCAATTCTTCTCCGAATCGAATCATTGCTCAATGGTAATGCTTTTAAAACACTTGATTAATCTTGATGCAACACAGTTTTCATGAGAATTTCAAAGGCAGGCTGTATAATATTTTCAGCAACTGTATGCGCACTTTCAGTTTTTGCAATGATTTGTGCAATTTCATAAGACGCAATCATTCCATTTGCATTTGCTTGTGTACTTTTTCTAAATAAAGAAGGAACAGTTTTTCATTGTTCAAAATTCTTTTTCAAATTTTTGAAATAATCAATGGGTTTGTCCATTTTATCAGGATGTTTTCTTTTTAAAGAAAACCCAAGATCTTTCTATGAGGATGGATTACCAAATGTAGCTATGACAGAACAAGTGGGGAGGATGGAAGTGAGTCGTGCTCTGAATAGGATGAAAAATAACAAAGCGACTGGCCCAGACGAGATACCAGCCGAGGCATGGAAGGCACTGGGAGATGAGGGGGTGGATCTGGTGTGGGATCTAATGCAGAAGTTGTTTGATCAGGAAGTGATTCCGGATGAGTGGTGGACCAGCATCATAGTGCCTATATTCAAAGAGAAGGGAGATGTACAAGATTGCACGAATTATAGAGGGATCAAGCTAATATCACATACAATGAAGATATGGGAGCGAATAGTGGAGAGTAGGTTGAGAGATGAAGCGGAAGTGTCAGTGGAACAGTTTGGATTTATGCCGGGAAGGAGAACAACAGATGCAGTTTTTGCATTGAAACAGTTGGCAGAGAGGTACAGAGAGGGGCAGAAGGCGTTGCACATGGTTTTTATTGACTTGGAGAAGGCATATGATAGGATACCACGGCAGGAAGTTTGGAGATGCTTAAGGGAAAAGATGGTACCGGAGAAGTATGTTAAACTGATCAAGGGGATGTACAGGGGAGTAACAACTAAGGTGAGGAGTAGCGTGGGTGTGTCAGAGAGCTTTGGGGTGGAAGTTGGTCTGCACCAAGGATCAGCTTTGAGCCCCTTCCTTTTCAATGTGGTATTCGATGTGTTGATGGACAGGATTAGAGGGGAGGCGCCGTGGTGCATGATGTATGCAGACGATGTTGTGTTGAGTGGGGAGATGAAAGAGGAGGTGGAGCAGCAGTTGGAAAATTGGAGAGAGGCGTTGGAAAGTAGGGGGATGAGAATTAGCCAAAAGAAGACCGAATATATGAGATGTGATGTGCAGCAGGACCGAGGAGGGGAAGTGACATTGAGTGGAGAGCGTGTTAAGACGGTGGAGTATTTTAAATACTTGGGGTCAACAGTGGATGCAGAGGGGGGAGCAGAGAGAGATAAACTGTAGAATACAGTCGGGGTGGAAGAACTGGAGAGACGTATCAGGGGTGCTCTGTGATAAGAGGGTCCCAGTGAAACTGAAGGGAAAGGTATTCAAAACAGTGGTGAGGCCGGCAATGTTGTATGGAATGGAGACCGTGCCAATGAAGAAGAGCAATGAAAGAAAAATTGATGTGGCTGAAATGAAGATGTTGAGATGGATGTGTGGAGTGACGAGGAGGGATAGGGTCAGAAATGAGCATATAAGAGGAACAGTGAAGGTAGCGGAAGCATCTAAGAAGGTGCAGGAGGCCAGGCTGAGGTGGTATGGACACGTCAGGAGAAGAGAGGAGGAGTATGTGGGGCGCAGAGTGCTGGAGATGGAGAAGAGAAGAGGAAGACCGAAGACGAGATGGAGGGACTGTGTGGTGGCGGACATCAGGGAGAAGGACTTGGAGGAGGACATGGTATACGACAGAGGAGAGTGGAGAAGATGAACCAAAAACAGCAACCCCATGTAAAGATGGGATAATAAGCTGCGGAAGAAGTAGTAGTAGTTTTCTTTTTAAATGCTCTAAAAGTCTTGATGGTTTCATAGCTTCATTTGAAAATGAGCTGTTACATATGACACACACAGGCTGTCTTCGATCAAATGGGCTTTCAACAAAGCCATAAGACAAATACTCCTCCAGATACTGTCTACACTTCTTTTCAGCAGCCATGATTAATGATGGGAGGGATATGAAAATATAATAAACAAGTAATGCTTTGTTCACTTTGAACGTAGGTCATTCAATTATTATCACACCACCATTAAACACCATTATCACAACACCAACACCATTAAACCTCAGAATATCACCATGAGAATTAACACCCACCTGCTACAATTGCTGTTCAAAGACTGCCAGACACCAGTCACGCCAGATGCTAAGGCTAAGCTAAGCAGCTGCCGCTACCCGTATACAAAACGCAACATGTTTAAAACATGTTTATGTCAAACAGACGAAGGGACATGAATTTGGAATAAATAAGCTTATTAAAATACAAATTTGTATATTTTAATTTACGAATAATGTTTATAGAAAGATAATTATTTTTTTAAAGAAAAATCCATTTGTATGTGACAATCTATCGCCCCCATTGAGAATGACTGATCTAGAATAACAAAGCCATGACGAAGGGGGAGCTTATTACATTGTAGTAGGCAAATTCTCCACTGTAAAGGTCTACCAAGCATTTCTTCCAGGCATCTGATAGCTCCACCATTTGAACTGATCATTGTATTAGTCCCATCAGAGCCTATCATGGCAAGTTTGGTTTGTAATTCAGTGTCTTTGAGGGCCTTGTATATCTCTGTTGCAATAGTTGACCCCTTGCAATTACTTGGAGTCACATGTGAGAGGTAGAAATCACCTGAAATAGTATTCAGAAATTAGAGAGAATTTTTCAGATATTTCAGGGTTTATATCTATTTTCCAATTTCTATATCCAAAATTCATCTTGATAAATATTTTGAGCAATATCTGTTACAAAATGCAAACTAAACATCAAAATTTTAAATTACCAGGTTTTCCTACAATTATATAGTGCTCTTCTAGCTCAGTTCTTCTGTAATATTTGCCATTCACTTCAACTGTCACCATTGTTGCATCTTTGCAACCATCAACATAAATAGTACCCACCAATTCAAACAATTTATCCTTCTCTTTTCTTATGGCTTTACAATATTTTTCACATTCTCTTCTCAGCTTGTTTCTGCAAAGTTCATAGTGCAAATTTACTCAATTTTAAAGGTTATTTAAGCAAGCTCCATAAGTTTTAACTAACAATATTTAAATTTTAACACTTGTTTGAAATGTATGCCTTTTTGTGAAATACTTAATTTGAATCAGTTACTAATGTACAGGGTGTCCAAGAAGTCTTGGAAGGGTTTTATTTGGCTATAACTTTTTCTTTTTTGATTAATTTAATTTACTTTTCCAATTAAAGTACCCTTGCTGCAATTAATGAAAATGGAATCCTGGATGGTGCAACAAAGAGTGGCTATTGTGGAACTTTATCTGACAAACAACTCTTCCATCGTTGCCACTCAAAGAGCATTTAGATTAAAATTCAACACACATCCTGCTCCTTCTGATTGAGCTATTCAATTTGGTAGGTCACTAAATTTTGTATGGGAAAGGGTCAAAGAGACGAACCATGGACTGGGCATCCTCAGACAAGCTGAAGTTCAACTCAGGTTGAGATGGTTCGTGAAAGCATTGAGGAAAATCCACATCAGTCCAACAATGCAGCCAGGAATTAAACATTTCAAGAAGTTCCTTACATCAAATTTTAAGAGAGGATATCAATCTTTATCTGTACAAAATTCAAATTGCTCAAGAAATCAAACCACAAGATCATCAGAGTCAGATAATGTACACTAATGGGATTTTAGATTTATGCAATGAAAATGAAGATTTTCACCAGATATTAAATTTGTAATTAAAATCACAATAAATATATTTTCAAGTGTTATAAACCTTTTTTTATTTGATCCCCAAACAAAAGTGTTATAGCCAAATAAAACCCCTCCAAGACTTCTGGGACACCCTTTACAAGATAATTGGACTGTTACCTGTTAATTACATTCATCTTATCAGTAGTAGTGATAATTCCATAATCTGCTAAAACTGATGATGCCACTGCTGCTCCGGCTCTGTCACTTACTTGATACCTGGTGAAAGACATTTATTTTATATCAAGTTAATATTCTAACAAGATGTTCATTGGACAGCAGTGTCTAAGATTTGGACTCTAAACTATTGGCAATGTTACATGGATTATAAATAATTTTTTCAAAGGTATTGTCAACAAAGCAACAAGTGTGTTCAAAGCATACTCATATTTTAACCCTTTGCCTGTCCAGTGCATCACATGTGATACATGCATCACATATGATACACAGAGCGCATCATAAATAATATTTAGTGTGATACATTCTATGATCACATATTACCCACCAACTAAACCAAATAAACCTCCTATAACCAAAAGTCTGAAAACAAGCATGGACGTTTGGACCAAACTTATGAAAATGCTTTGGACAGGCAAAGGGTAAAACTATACAGTATACCTCTCACACTGTTGAGTGAGGTTTCGTAGACTTTTCCTATTTTGTTCTGTCCTGGATTCCTGTTGTTCACTAACACCAGCTGTTTCATCATGTGATTCCAGGCTGCCCTGACTCGAGAGACTGTCAAGATCACTGTCATGTATTGCTGCTGAGCTTGATGGAACAACTTGAAAAACTCTTCTGAGCTCTTCCCTGGGGATAATAAAATACAATATGATTATGATACCAGATAGTTTACCAAAGATGCAAAAATAAAATTTTATAATTTGTAGCACAATCATTTCAAGAAACCCAGATTTTCAGTGGCCATTAATCAAAAGTTTTTTAATTTATATAGATCAAACTCACTGATTCTTTTCTTTTGCTTGTTCCTGCTGTACTCCTCTCCTTTTGTATCTGATGTCTGCCAATGTAAGGCATTCCTTAAAACCAACACATCTTCCTATTCTAGCTGTTTTCTGGTCCTCATAGAAGGCATAGTCTTCTTCTGTCATTTTGAGTTGATACAAATATTCCAAATCTCTTCTCCAATTTGAATCCTCACAGATGATGTCAAACAACTTGGAAGTTTTTTCAATGAAGGAAGAAAAATCACTCCAGAACTTGTCACCTTGTCACCATGTTTCTTTTTTTGGATATCTATCAAACCTACAAAATTACCAAAACTTTAATATTGTGAATGCAAATTTCAATTATAAACCCTAAGTTAAGTTCTAGTCAAAACAGAATTTATTACCAATCATTCTTATGATCTGCAAATCACTGAATCACATGATTATGTTAATAAAATTACTGTCAAACAAATAAATTAACTACAAAATTTACAAAAGTATGACATATTTTAAATCTTTTTATAAGCAACTAAAAATTTGAGTCTTACCTCAAAAATCTTTTGACTAGATCCTGAATCTTGCTGGTGACACTGGGGGATGAAATTGGATAGACATTGCACTAAATCCAGTGTTCAATCAGACTTAGTGTAACCATATCAGCTGCTTGTCTGGTTGTCCAGTTCTCTTCTGTCATTACACATTGGATGACATCTTTACCAAGGGGAAGCTTTCTGTCAGGGAATGAGTCTGTGCTTGAAAATCTGTGACCCCCATCAAGAATTTTAATGGTGTCACTGCGTCTTAACATCTTACTATGCAGTTTTCGGCAATAAGGTTATCAAAATACATGTATATATCAATTCTATAAATTCAACCCGAAAAGAAAAATATAAAATATAATTTCAAATAAAAAAAAATATTTGGAGAAAAAGCGCCAAAAAATTTCATTTTTGAGCAAAAATGAAATGTTTTTTTTTTATGCATTACTGAGCCTGCAGCCCTCCGCAAATGTTTTAATCTTTTTCAGAGGTAAAAAAAATATATCAAACAGTTTTTAAATTGTTTATCACTACTACTCATAAGATGAACATAAGTGACAGGTAACAGTCCAATTATCTTGTACATTAGTATCTGATTCAAATAAAGTATTTCACAAAAAGGCATACATTTCAAACAAGTGTTGAAATTTAAATATTGTTAGTCAAAACCTATGGAGCTTGCTTAAATAACTGTTTTTAAAATTGAGTAAATTTGCACTATGAACTTTGCAGGAACAAGCTGAGAATAGAATGTGAAAAATATTGTAAAGCCATAAGAAAAGAGGATAAATTGTTTGAATTGGTGGATGCTCTTTATGTGGATGGTTGCAAAGATGCAACAATGGTGACAGTTGAAGTGAATGGCAAATATTACAGAACTGAGCTAGAAGAGCACTATGTAATTGTAGGAGAACCTGGTAAGATTTAAAATTTTGATGTTTAGTTTGCATTTTGTAACAGATATTACTTGAAGTATTTATTAAGATGAATTTTGGATATAGAAATTGGAAAATAGATATAAACCCTGAAATATCTGAAAAATTCTCTCTAATTTCTGAATACTATTTCAGGTGATTTCTACCTCTCAGAGTGGCTCCAAGTAATTGTAAGGGGTCAACTATTGCAACAAAGATATACAAGGCCCTCAAAGACACTGAATTACAAACCAAACTTGCCATGATAGGATCTGATGGGACTAATACAATGACCAGTTCAAATGGTAGAGCTATCAGATGCCTAGAAGAACTGCTTGGTAGACCTTTGCAGTGGAGCATTTGCCTACTACACTGTAATGAGCTCCCCCTTCATCACGTCTATGTTACTCTGGATGGAACAACAAAGAACCCAGACTCATTTTCAGGAAAAATAGGGATTGAACTTGGTGGAAGTGTATCTCAGTGGGATGTGATTTCATTCTAGCCAATTAGGAATTCAAAATTTCCAGTTATTCCTAATGAAGTAGTACTGGAGGACCTCAGCACTGATCAGTACTATGCTTACAGAATCTGTATGACATATTTGGCTATGTTGATCCTGATCTTGAGCTCCTTGAAGTTAGACTGATCTGTCATTCAAGGGGGTTGACTCTGGCATGTAGAATCCTCAGATTTTATACATCTCAAAGGAAGCCTTCCAAAGTTCTGGTCACACTAGCAGAGTTTTGTATCTTGGTCTATTTTCCAAGTTGGTTCCAGATCAAGGAGGAGTATTGATGCACAAATGGTGCTAAGAACTTTTACAAAATGCTTCAAAGGATCCTGAAATTTCCTCACAAGGAAGCCAGGATGATAGCCCTTAAAAACCCTCTACCAAAATGCATACTATGCTTACCCTGAGAATGTATTAATTGCTATGCTTGCTGATTCAGACCCACAAATCCACAACATTGCAGTTGACAAGGTACTTTTGGTCAGAGGGAATGAATCAGTTGAAACAGTGATAGACAATGACTTCAAAAGTAGTGACCTGATAATTGATTCAGATGAAGATATTGAAGTCCAAGAGTTATAGCCTGACTTGAGTGTTGCGTGAGATGGTAGTGTCGGCGATTCATGGTGCCTAAAATCAATAACGAAGCTCGAGGGTATCTCAAAATGATAAATTTAAATTCACCTGACATTTATGAGCCCCCTATCATAGCATCTCTAATCAATGAAGAACTCAAACATAAGAAAGGAAGCACAAACTCAACCAGCCTTGTCATAATCAGGCTGTAGAGAGGCACATTAAACTTGTAACAGAGGCTTCTTCAATTGTGGTAGGATTTGAATGTCATGATGGCATTATTTGACAAAAGATAAAATCAAGAAAACTGATGAAAGTGTTCAATACAAAAACACAATATTCTGAAGCTGTTTAGATGATTATTTTTTACTACTTTCTTTAATGAGTGATACTTTAGATTAATCTTAAGTTGATTTGTAATTTTTTCAGTAGAAAATTTTACATATTTAACAAATTGTCAAAATTACAAAAAGGACATTGAAACATTATTCCAGTGGGCAGGTGACAACAATATGAAGTTCAACGAAGAAAAATTCCAACTTCTAAGATATTGTAATAACAAGGAGCTATGGAGAAAAGGGTACAAAACTCTGCAAGCTAAACAGTTAACACCAAATCCACAAGTCAGGGATCTTAGAGTAATAATGTCATTGGATGCAGAATTCAGAGAGCACTATAACATCAAAATTACAATGGCTAGAAAAATAATGGGAATCATTTGGAGGAGCTTCCACAGCAGAAAAGCAAACATCATGCTCAAATTATGGAAGAGTCTAGTCCTACCAATAATTGAGTATTGCTCAGTACTCACAAGCCCATACAGAAAATGAGACATTGCAAACATTGAAGCCTATACAAAGGACAAGGGGTCATGAAAATGAGGATGGAAAATACCCTCAGAATATAAGGGCCAAAGCTTTTCAATGTCCGACCAAAAGAAGTGAGGAATCTCCAGCACACTGACCTGAATAACTTCAAGAACAAGCTGGACAGATTCCTGTGCAAAGTCCCTGACCAGCCATGTGTGGCTGGTTATGAGGGCAGGAGGGGATCAGACAGCAATTCCCTCTTTCACCAAATCCCACAAATGAGGCAGGATGCTGCAGAGGGGTCAACTGCAGGTTGATTCTGAACCATCATTCAAACTCGCCTAAAGTAAGTACAATGTATACTTACGTAATTTTATTGGTTTGACATCAAGCTGTTCAAGTCTTGTCTAGCTGCTCTTTCAAAGTATGCTTCTTGAGCATTCATGCACTTAAATGAAGATTTTTGTGTTGAAGGTTCAGATGTACAAGTATTACTTCCTGAACTTACTTTCTTGCTGAATAACTGTTGTATTTCATCATTTTTATTGATTTTCTTCAAACAGTTTGTACAAACTTTTGATGAATGACTGAAGTGATGTATAAAATACATTGCTGCATAGTTGAATGAGAAAAGGGTAAAATAATTTTATATTTGACAATTTGCAAAAATTTGATTTTTTCAGTGTAGTTATCACTATTCAAATCTGAAAAAATGTAGTTTACACCTAAATACATAGCAATTTCTTAAATGCCACTTATAAGTTATACAGATACAGTTTGGGCTTAATCTGATATGAAAATTTTTAAAAAATCCATTGAGGTGGGAGGGTAAAATCCCCCTTTAATAATACAAATTGTCACAACATTTTACTCCTCAACTAAGTTGCTATCCATGTCTATACTCGTTTAATATTTGACAAATTATGCAGGCCTGTGATGGTTTTGTTATCTGAAATATTTTATTACTTGTATAGTAATTTTTGCACGCTGATTCCAAAAATAATATTCATTTTTCACCATCACACACAGATTTTTCACAAAATGTCATATTTCATATGTAAGTAATTTTCATTAAAATTGACTCAATCAAATTTTGATTACAAACTACTGAAATATCAGGGAAGGTGGGACATCAGCGTGGTGGCTGATTACTGCTGAATGTTGAAATGGGATACTCCAGAATTATTACATAAAAGAAAAGGAACAGCGCATACATTCGAGACTAAAAGGCATAGATCTCACAAGGACACTCGGGACAAATAAAGATGAATATGTAATTGACGTTAATAGTCTTCTTTCTTTCTAAAGTTTTTTGCATTTGTAATTAGTATAACAAAGCGAAATAGGTACCGTACGTAATGTAAATTGAAATAAATAATATTTATTTGTTGTTGTCTTTTCCCTTCCAGTTTGCAGAAAATCCTTACGTGATAGAAAAAATGGACACCTTATTCAAAATCAGCATCTACAGGGTGGGCCATAAGTTTCCATACATAGGAAAATTTAAACGTTTGTTTTTATGTTTCAGATACGCTAAGAATATGCGTTTGATGAAAGAGCAACGAATTGAAATCATACTGATGGCTGGGTCGGGAAGCAGTCGCATGGTTGCAATGAACTTTAACAGACAACATGGAACGAACATCACACACGACACTGTGGCAAAACTTATTAACAAGTTTCAGAAAACTGGAAATGTTGCAGATCAACCGCGAAGTGGTCCAAGACGTACAGCCACCGATGAAGACACAACAGCTACGATACTTACAGCGCTTACACAGAGTCCCAGAAAAAGTACACGACGGTTGTCTGCAGAAAGTGGTGTCAGCAGATCGAGTATCAGGCATTTTGAAAGCAAACAAATGGCATCCATACAAATTGCATATGGCACAGCATTTGAGTGAAGATGACCCGGATAGACGGATGGAATTCTGTGAATGGGCATTAACCAAAGTGAACGAGGATGCAAACTTTTCAACTAAGATCTTGTTTACTGATGAAGCAAATTTTTACGTCAATGGAGAGGTTAATCGGCAAAACATACGTTATTGGAGTAATGCTAACCCTAACTGGCTGAGTCCGACGAAGATGCAAGGTGCCAGTAAAGTGATGGTGTGGGCCGGGATATGGGGTGACAGAATTATTGGACCAATTTTTGTCAGTGGAAATCTTAATGCCGAAAGGTATCTTAACATGTTGCAAGAAGAGATTTTCCCATCCCTGCTAAACGAGGAAGGTAACTTCCCAGTTTACTTCCAGCAAGATGGAGCTCCACCTCATTATGGTCTTCACGTGCGTCGGTATTTGGATCAGCAGTTTCCGGATGCTTGGATTGGTCGGCGTGGTCCTGTGGAGTGGCCTCCCAGATCCCCAGATCTCACCCCCCTTGATTTCTATCTTTGGGGGCACTTGAAGGCCATGGTGTATCAGGAAAAGATACGAGACATAAATCATCTAAAGGAACGTATCACCAACGCCATTACAAGCATAACGTCAACTGTGCTAATGCGTGTTCATCAACAGTGGGGAACACGTATTGAAATGTGTTTTCAAAACAATGGCAACCATGTAGAACATATTATATAAATAAAAATGGTTGTCCATAAAAAAATATTTATTTTTCCTATGTATGGAAACTTACGGCCCACCCTGTACATATATTAATTGAATTATATAAAATCATTTAGTAAGAAAATGACTCTTAGAAAGTTCTCATTTGCAGGCCTGTGTTACCTTTCAAGTACAAATTGAATCATTCTTCTATCTCAATTAGGGACTAAGATATAGTAATTTGAAATTTGGGGGTTCCTGAGAACCCCCCAAAGTTGGAAGGGCCATAACTTTTGTACCATAAGTCTAATCAATCTGAAACTTGAAATTTCAGGTTTTTTGGTATAGACAATGTTATACAACAAATTATAGGAAAATTGGAAGGGGTGTGGTGTTAAGCACTGCGTGATCCGTCTTGAAATTACCCTTTGGGTAGATAGTTGATATGCCTATTCCAGACATAATTCATATTTAAGGCTAACAGTATTACTTTTACCTATACCCTGATGCTTTATACCCTCTGTTGATTTAAAATTATCTCTCAAAACCCCAAAGAACTCGCATTTTCCTCTATAGAAGCCTCCCATATAAAGCAGTTCCCTTTCTACTAAAATGTAATCCACCCTTACTTAAAAGCTCCCTCCTTTCATAAAAATTATCCCACAAATCTATGAATCTATCAGTTTGTTTATCAAGATAAACAAACTGATAATAAAACTCAAAAAAAAGTGTACAAGGTGTGGTTTTACAAACTGTGAAAGCCTAATTAGGAAATTTGATGAATTTGGAGTTAGAATGACAATGCTGAAACCAGATGTAATAGCATATAGGAGAAATGCAACAAGCAAGATAAATTGTGATCAGGGTCATAACTAATGGGGGAGGGGGGACATGTCCCACCAACTTTTGAACTGAGGGGGATAATATAGGTTTTGTCCCCCCAACTTTTGATCTAAGTTAGCTTACATGAAGAAAAATATTTAGTTCTTGAAATAATCTATGATGAGTAAATCTTTAATTATATTAGTCCTATTAGTATGCTGGAAAGTATTACTGATTCAGTACTAATACTGCAGTGATAGATACTTTAATGAAACATGTAGTTATTTTTTACTTTAATTATTGCATATATTGTTTTCCTTTAATGCTAAGTATATACTTGATATACATAAGGTAGTAGTGAAAATGCTTCTTTGCTTTTCCTATTACTATCATAAATATAGATGGTTCTCTAAATCATAGTATTTTAGGAGCATCTTTTGGTTGCAAACTCATTATAATAGTGATAGCTCAGAGCTTTATCAAGACTCGAAAGAACTGGTATTCAGATATCACTTATATTCTACCGAAAAAATATGCTTTGGAAGACCAAATTTAAGACATTACCTACAGGATAGCAGCACAGAAATTCATTGCAGGATTTATTTTTCATCATTATAGTTGTCCCCCCCCCCCCAACTTTTGAAAGCTAGTTACGTCCCTGATTGTGATCATCATTTAGATTTATTAGCATCTAGTCAAAGGGTAGAACCTGTGTTAATTGTAGGAGATTTAAATTTTCCAGAAATCATTTGGAGCAGAAATGATGCCCTGAGGGGCCCCAGACAATGTCCCAAACAAATTCCTCATTTCCTTGGGACAGAATTTTCTTACACATGTGCATCAAATTACCAGGACTAGAGGAAGAGATGAACCAAGTGTACTTGACTTGATTCTAACAAGAAATATTCAAGAGATAGAAGAAATAACTATTCAGCAGCCCTTAGGACAAAGTGATCATGCGATTATATGATCATGCGATTATAAGTTTTGAATACTGTGTAGAATATAGTCTACAGATCTACAGAAGCTAATGCTAACAAAGACCCTAAGATCCACTCTAAGGTTAGCTCGAGAGAAAGGAAAGAGTAGGGGGTTAAGAGAAGAGAATAAGGGGTTAAGTAAGTAGCAACACCTATCACTTGTGGGTTAACATTCATTCAGAAAAAGAGAAAAAAGACTCACCATCATCATCCGCTGGCCACTGCCGACAAGTCGGAAAAATAGTTGAAGAGAATAGGAAAGGGGTGAAAGATGAAAAGAAATAAAATATGAATGCTTACAAACCATGCAAACACAGTCTTAACTGACTGTCATATGCAAACTACAGACACGCAAGTAAAAGAGTTACAGACATGCAAGTAAGGAGAGGATAAGAAAAAGAAAAGAAAAAAGTAGGTTAAGTTAAAAAAAGTGGGTTAGTTTAGGCTATGAGCTACATCTACGTTTGTGTTAGTCTAATTTTTTTTTTTTTTTTAATTAATTTGTTGCTACCATATCACACGCTGGCATGTCACAAGCTGGTATTATCGTCAACCAACTCATCCTCGACCACCACCACCAGAGCTGTTACTAATTGTTTTTTATTTTAAACAACGTTAATATTTTTAAAATGCCTATCTAAACGGTTCTTAAACTTATTAACGCTGGTAGAGTTCATGACAGGTGCGGGAAGATTATTCCATTTATCAATTACTTTAAACGTAAAGAAGTTTTTAGTGATATTATTAATGAAATGTCTGCCATGCAACTTAAATCCTATTTTACGAGTATTGCTATTATCGAAAGTGAACAGTTTGTCAAAATTTATGTTATCGATATTATTAACAATTTTGAAAACTTCAATAAGCTCCCCCCTTAATCTCCTAGTTTTGAGTGAATGCAAGTCTAACTCTTTAATCCTATTTTCATAAGGCTTGTTGCGCAATGACAGAATTAGTTTCGTGGCACGATGCTGAACCCTTTCTAACCTATCAATATCCTCACGTAAATACAGGCACCAAAACTGAACAGCATATTCTAAATGAGGCCTGACTAGGGACTTGTAAAGGGGCAATATAATATCCTTCGATTTAAATTCGAAACTACGCGCTATGAAGCCTAACATCCTATTAGCTTTTGCGCAAGACTCCAGGCACTGGCTCCTAACTTTTAAATCCTTTGATATACGTATGCCTAAATCTACTTCCTCATCAACGCTTGCTAACTCTTTATCATCCATCGTGTATGTGTAATTATTGTTACAAGAACCTACATGCAAAACTACATTTGTCTACGTTAAATTGCATCTGCCACTTATCCATCCACTCCATAATGCTATTTACATCATCTTGGAGCCTATTTCTATCGTCCTCATTAACAACCTTACCACCTATTTTAGTATCATCCGCGAATTTTGACACATTACTAGTCAATCCTACATCTATGTCATTAATGTAAATTACGAATAGCAATGGGCCTAACACTGAACCCTGTGGGACACTGCTACCTACATCCAACCATCCAGATTCACTACCATTAACAACGACCCTCTGTCTCCTAGCACGAAGCCATATTCATAAAGGAGAGAGAATGCAATATAATTATTATAAAGGTAATTATGAAGAGATACAAAAATTGGTAATTTTTTACTATCACTCCGTCTCTTCAATTCCCATAATTTATAGATCAATGGATTCGTTATTACACCAGGAATGCGATTTGGATAGTCTCAAGTGAGGGAACTGGCCCAAAACTAAGTTAGGACACAAAGTTTGTTTTGGGGTATGTGTGAAAAAATACCCTAAAATGCAGGTAATTCCTTCAGTAGAGACTATCTAGGGTGCATTCGCAATGTAAAAACGAATCCATTAATATATAAATTATGGAAATTGTAGAAATAGCCAACATGAGTGACCTAAAAGGTGTATATATACATTTATATATATGTAGTAAAACGAACACTGTATATATTCACTGTATATATTATATATACCAAAAATCTATACTAACCTACCTAACCTAACCTACCTAACCTAACCTACCTAACCTACCTAACCTAACCTACCTAACCTAACCTAATTTTAGGTACTACTCTTACCTGTATATGGCAACGAAATGCTTTTCTGTTTTTATCACACACACACTTATTACCACAAACAATACCTTCCTTGTTTTTCTTAGGGCAAATAAGTTCTTTTAGCAATACACTCAGTTCTACATAAAAATTAAATTTGTTAAATATGTAAAAAATTTTACTGAAAAAAATTACAAATCAACTTAAGATTAATCTAAAGTATCACTCATTAAAGAAAGTAGTAAAAAATAATCATCTAAACAGCTTCAGAATATTGTGTTTTTGTATTGAACACTTTCATCAGTTTTCTTGATTTTATCTTTTGTCAAATAATGCCATCATGACATTCAAATCCTACCACAATTGAAGAAGCCTCTGTTACAAGTTTAATGTGCCTCTCTACAGCCTGATTATGACAAGGCTGGTTGAGTTTGTGCTTCCTTTCTTATGTTTGAGTTCTTCATTGATTAGAGATGCTATGATAGGTGGCTCATAAATGTCAGGTGAATTTAAATTTATCATTTTGAGATACCCTCGAGCTTCGTTATTGATTTTAGGCACCATGAATCGCCTGACACTACCATCTCACGCAACACTCAAGTCAGGCTATAACTCTTGGACTTCAATATCTTCATCTGAATCAATTATCAGGTCACTACTTTTGAAGTCATTGTCTATCACTGTTTCAACTGATTCATTCCCTCTGACCAAAAGTACCTTGTCAACTGCAATGTTGTGGATTTGTGGGTCTGAATCAGCAAGCATAGCAATTAATACATTCTCAGGGTAAGCATAGTATGCATTTTTGGTAGAGGGTTTTTAAGGGCTATCATCCTGGCTTCCTTGTGAGGAAATTTCAGGATCCTTTGAAGCATTTTGTAAAAGTTCTTAGCACCATTTGTGCATCAATACTCCTCCTTGATCTGGAACCAACTTGGAAAATAGACCAAGATACAAAACTCTGCTAGTGTGACCAGAACTTTGGAAGGCTTCCTTTGAGATGTATAAAATCTGAGGATTCTACATGCCAGAGTCAACCCCCTTGAATGACAGATCAGTCTAACTTCAAGGAGCTCAAGATCAGGATCAACATAGCCAAATATGTCATACAGATTCTGTAAGCATAGTACTGATCAGTGCTGAGGTCCTCCAGTACTACTTCATTAGGAATAACTGGAAATTTTGAATTCCTAATTGGCTAGAATGAAATCACATCCCACTGAGATACACTTCCACCAAGTTCAATCCCTCTCTTTCCTGAAAATGAGTCTGGGTTCTTTGTTGTTCCATCCAGAGTAACATAGACGTGATGAAGGGGGAGCTCATTACAGTGTAGTAGGCAAATGCTCCACTGCAAAGGTCTACCAAGCAGTTCTTCTAGGCATCTGATAGCTCTACCATTTGAACTGGTCATTGTATTAGTCCCATCAGATCCTATCATGGCAAGTTTGGTTTGTAATTCAGTGTCTTTGATGGCCTTGTATGTCTTTGTTGCAATAGTTGACCCCTTGCAATTACTTGGAGCCACTCTGAGAGGTAGAAATCATCTGAAATAGTATTCAGAAATTAGAGAGAATTTTTCAGATATTTCAGGGTTTATATCTATTTCCAATTTCTATATCCAAAATTCATCTTAATAAATACTTCAAGTAATATCTGTTACAAAATGCAAACTAAACATCAAAATTTTAAATCTTACCAGGTTCTCCTACAATTACATAGTGCTCTTCTAGCTCAGTTCTGTAATATTTGCCATTCACTTCAACTGTCACCATTGTTGCATCTTTGCAACCATCCACATAAATAGCATCCACCAATTCGAACAATTTATCCAGGGCCGGATTAACCATTAAGCAAAATAAGCCTGTGCTTAGGGCATCAAGGGAAGGGGGGCACCACAGAAATTTTCCATTGTCGGATTTATCATGGATTTATCATGGATTTATTATACTATTATAATCGCGGCTTATAGCCTATAAGCTGTTGAAAACTGAATTATATATATTCATATATAGTATTTATTTTTTTTCATTGTTTGAATTTGTAGTGAACAACAACCCTTTTGAGAGAATAAATATATTTCGTTGTAATCACACACTTTACGCTTTGCGTTATTATTTTGTTTATATCAAATCTTTGAGCGCCATATTAAAAATACATATAGATTAAATATTTTCGTGTGCTATAGTAAATGTAAAAACAAGATTGTCATGCTGAACTTTATAAAATAATTGTAGAAGACAATATTGAGTGTGCCTTCCCAAATGTAGAAATTGCCTTTCGTATATTTTTAACATTAATGGTCACAAATTGCTCAGCTGAGCGTTCATTTTCTCAGTTGAAGTATATTAAAAATACCAACAGAACAACTATGCAACAAGGCAGGCTGGATGCCTTATCTCTACTAAGTATAGAAGCAGATGTGTTACGTAAGATTAGTTTTGAGGATCTGATCAAAGACACTGCAATTAAAAAAGTAGGAGAAAACTTTTCAAATATAAATGAAGTGGAAGTATACAAAAATAAACATTATTTTCCATCTTACTGTAAGTTTTGTTTCATTTCAAAAAATAAAATTTTATTTTATGGTTTATTTTTGTTTATATTTTGAATTACATATATATGGGGCACCAAAATCTTTTAAGTGCTTAGGGCCTCTAAAGGTCTTAATCCGGCCCTGAATTTATCCTCTTTTCTTATGGCTTTACAATATTTTTCACATTCTATTCTCAGCTTGTTCCTGCAAAGTTCATAGTGCAAATTTACTCAATTTTAAAAACAGTTATTTAAGCAAGCTCCATACGTTTTGACTAACAATATTTAAATTTCAACACTTGTTTGAAATGTATGCCTTTTTGTGAAATACTTTATTTGAATCAGATACTAATGTACAAGATAATTGGACTGTTACCTGTCACTTATGTTCATCTTATCAGTAGTAGTGATAAACAATTTAAAAACCGTATGATATATTTTTTTTACCTCTGAAACAGATTAAAACATTTGCAGAGGACTGCAGGCTCAGTAATGCATAAAAAAAAACATTTCATTTTTGCTCAAAAATGCAATTTTTTGGCCCTTTTTCTCCAAATATTTGTTTTTTATTTGAAATTATATTTTATATTTTTCTTTTCAGGTTGAATTTATAGAATTGATATATACATGTATTTTGATAACCTTATTGCCAAAAATACTGCATAGTAAGATGTTAAGACGCAGTGACACAGTTAAAATTCTTGATGGAGGTCACAGATTTTCAAGCACAGACTCATTCCCTGACAGAAAGCTTCCCCTTGGTAAAGATGTCATCCAATGTGTAATGACAGAAGAGAACTGGACAACCAGGCAAGCAGCTGATATGGTTGCACTAAGTCTGATTGAACACTGGATTTGGTGCAATGTCTATCCAATTTCATCCCCCAGTGTCACCAGCAAGATTCAGGATCTAGTCAAAGAATTTTTGAGGTAAGACTCAAATTTTTAGTTGCTTTTAAAAAGATTTAAAATAAGTCATACTTTTGTAAATTTTGTAGTTACATTTATTTGTTTGACAGTAATTTTATTAACATAATCATGTGATTCAGTGATTTGCAGATCATAAGAATGATTGGTAATAAATTCTGTTTTGACTAGAACTTAACTTAGGGTTTATAATTGAAATTTGCATTCACAATATTAAAGTTTTGGTAATTTTGTAGGTTTGATAGATATCCAAAAAAAGAAACAAGGTGACAAGTTCTGGAGTGATTTTTCTTCCTTCATTGAAAAAACTTCCAAGTTGTTTGACATCTGTGAGGATTCAAATTGGAGAAGAGATTTGGAATATTTGTATCAACTCAAAATGACAGAAGAAGACTATGCCTTCTATGAGGACCAGAAAACAGCTAGAATAGGAAGATGTGTTGGTTTTAAGGAATGCCTTACATTGGCAGACATCAGATACAAAAGGAGAGGAGTACAGCAGGAACAAGCAAAAGAAAAGAATCAGTGAGTTTGATCTATATAAATTAAAAAACTTTTGATTAATGGCCACTGAAAATCTGGGTTTCTTGAAATGATTGTGCTACAAATTATAAAATTTTATTTTTGCATCTTTGGTAAACTATCTGGTATCATAATCATATTGTATTTTATTATCCCCAGGGAAGAGCTCAGAAGAGTTTTTCAAGTTGTTCCATCAAGCTCAGCGGCAATACATGACAGTGATCTTGACAGTCTCTCGAGTCAGGGCAGCCTGGAATCACATGATGAAATAGCTGGTGTCAGTGAACAACAGGAATCCAGGACAGAACAAATAGGAAAAGTCTACCAAACCTCACTCGACAGGTGACATGTATACTGTATAGTTTAAAATATGAGTACGCTTTGAACACACTTGTTGCTTTGTTGACAATACTTTGAAAAATTATTATAATCCATGTAACATTGCCAATAGTTTAGAGTCCAATCTTAGACACTGCTGTCCAATGAACATCTTGTTAGAATAATAACTTGATATAAAATAAATGTCTTTCACCAGGTATCAAGTAAGTGACAGAGCCGAAGCAGCAGTGGCATCATCAGTTTTAGCAGATTATGGAATTATCACGATCATGCCCACAAAGACACCATGCAAGCGAACTCCTGCAGAGTTACGTTATGTTTTAGTCTTAAACCATGAGTCTAGCCTATTTTTAGACACACTTACACTTTGGCTGGAAATGGTGTCCGGCGAATTTGTCTACAACAATTTGTCTAAAGATACAATTCATCTACAACAATTTGTCTACTCTAACCTTTCTATGTCCTTCCTGAGGGATGGAGACCAAAACTGCGCACAGCATTCCAGTTGAGGTCTAACTAGTGAATTATAAAGAGACATTACAGTCTCCTTGTTTCGAAACTGGAACGGTCTTTTTATGTAACCTAATATTTTTAAGGCCCTCTTTTCGACTTCTGCAGAGTGCTTCCACAGTTTCAGATCATTGCTGATATAGACTCCTAAGTTTTTCTCTAGATCAGTCTCAATCAAGTTCCTTCCCAAGAGAGAGTAATCGGTCTTCGGGTTTTCATAACCTATGTGCATTACCTTACATTTGTCCAAGTTGAATGGCATCTGCCAAGTAGCAGACCATTCACCTAACCTGTCAAGATCATTCTGAAGCGTTCTTATGCCCTCCTCAGTACCTACATTACTTCCTAATTCCGTATCGTCTGCAATTTGGATATTGTACTTAGAAGCCCGACGTCTATATCGTTAATATAGATGATAAAGAGTAAAGGACCCAGAACCGAACCCTGTGGGACACCACTGGTGATGGGTGCCCACTCCGAAGCCACTCCATTTATTACCACTCTCTGCTTTCTATCTTGTAACCAATCCACAATCCAGTTGGAAACGAGCCCGGTGATTCCTAGTCCTTTGACTTTAGCCATCAATCTCGCGTGATGGACTTTGTCAAAGGCTTTATGAAAGTCGAGATACACTATATCTATTGCCCTACTTGCATCGTATAGTCACTATAGTGTATGCATATTATGGAAAAACTCTAACAGGTTTGTCACACAGGATCTATGTCGTCTAAATCCATGTTGAGAGTAAAAAATTAGATTGTTAGATACAAGGTGATACACAATATGTTTTGTAATGATGGATTATAACAGTTTGCCGACAACTGATGTTAAACTGGTCGGGGAATAATTACAAGGATTTTCCCTATCACCCTTTTTAAAGATTGGTGTTACATTTGCTAACTTCCAGTTGGTTGGAACTTTCCCTAACTCGATTGAGTGTTTGAATATGATTACTAAGTCGTCAACAACATTGTGTCTAACCTCTTTTAATACCCTTGAAAGAAATAAGCAGTGGCGGCTCGTCGGTAGGCACTGCGGAACTGCAGCACCCCTAAATTTTTATTTACAATTGAAATAATCAAGAACAATATAAGGATGAGCTCACTGAATAACTTTTTCAATAACTTTTGAAACTTTTATTCATTGCTCAATGCTCATCCTTTTATTTCAGTAATTATTTCAACCCATTCTTAGAGACAGCACCCCTAGAATTTTTAGTCAGGAGCCGCCACTGGAAATAAGTCGGGTCAGGTGATTTGTATATGTTCATCTTATCAATTAATTGCTCTACCTTATTTCTTGTAAAACTTAGTCTCTAGGGGATGGTCACCATCATATGTAATCCGACGACTTGGCACTTTAATTGCCTTCCTCCATGAAGTAACGAACTCGTTTAACGTATTACTATATCTTTATCACCGAATTTCAGTACGCCATTTCTATCTTTAAGGGGCCTACAGAATTTTTAATTGGCTTTCTGCTATAACATGGGCAAAAAAATTCTTTAGGGTTAACCTTACAGAGTGAGGCAACTCAAGTTTCTTCATCACGTTTGGCTGATCTAATTAAGGATTTAACCCTCCAACGTAGGTTTATATAGTTTTCTGAATTAGCCTGGTTGAAATGTGACTTAAGTAGTTTGTAGACTCTATTTCTTCAGTAATAGCACTGCTAATTTCGTTGTTAAATCATTTCGGCGACTTTGTTGACAAGGAAACTATTTTAGTGGGTATAAAAGTGTTCTGTAATATTCTAAATTGATCCCTATATGCAAAGGTGGGCAGGACCGAGTTCCAAAAGGACCGAATTCCAGGAACTCGGTCCTTTTTTAAGGACCGTGAGCGGGAAAGTAGGTCCTTTTCTCAGTGAGGACCGAAATGAGGAGCGACGGTCCATTTTTAAGCAATTCCGGACGGTCCGGTCCGGACGGTCTTTTTTAGTGATTTTAGTGTGTTTAGTGATTATTTGAAGTTCTGAAGAAGATGGATCGTTTCCTCCAGAAGACTCAGAAAGCGTGAGACTGAACTTAAACTTGTTTCAACACCTGGCACCATCCAGTGCCACCGTGAAGAGGCTCTTCTCTTTGGGAAAGGACGTCCTCAAGCCGAAAAGGTCAGGGCTCAGTGACAGCCATTTTGAAATGCTAGTCTTCTTGAAGGGAAACTCAAGCATTTAACTTAATAACTTTTTTTCATCATTTATGTATTGTATTAATTATAATTTACGTTAATAAAATTAAAGATTTCCGGTGTCTTTAATTTCATTTTTCATTTTAATCAAATTTTTCACTTATATTATATATAAGGACCGAGGACCGAGTCGTTCCTAGGTCCTATCTTCAGAAAAGACCGTGACCGGGACCGTCGGTGCAGTTTGAGGCAAGGACCGGGACCGGGACCGTCGGTCCTTTTTGAGGCCCGGGTGCCCACCTTTGCCTATATGAGCTCCAGGTGACATTGACATCCTCACTTATTAGAACTTCGTGTGTCTAAATATGGAAAACTGATGAGTGGGTAGTTGGGAGGTAACGAAAATGGTTCACTGAGTAGGTAGGTAGTTAATCTAACAATTATTAAATTCCTTTTATGTCAATAACTGGGTGGATGAAACCAATTGGTTGCTCACCAGAGTTATTCTCCACACTAGTATTTATATACTGTGTGAGAAGAGCGTGCTCGGTAATGGAGATACATTACCGCTCAACCAACCGAGGAAAAAACCAAGACAACGCTGGTGGAAAAAGCCCCGCGAAGAGGAGAACAAAGGAGAACGAAAACGAGGAACAGGGCGAAAGGTCGGAACTGGAGAAGGGACGAGAACAGACAACGAAAAAGATCCCCACCAGCAAGTACGCTCTCGACAATAAAACAGGAAGGAGAAAAGAGACTCTCTAATAACTAACAGTAAGTGACTAATTGTGTTTCTAACCCAACAAATTAATCACATTAAATTAAGCTGGGTCAGACAAGTTAGGCCTACATTGTGGCCTAAGACCCAGCATCAACTCATAGCTTAACAAAGGTGAAGGTAGATTGCCCTAACCTAATTTGGTGAGGAATCCTACTGTGGACCTCAATTTATCTGCCCGCTCTGGACCATTTCCGGAATCTCTAGGCTGACCCCTCTAGGCTAGACTTGATCTACTCTATAGTTAGACTGGAGATATAAGGGGTGGGTTAATTGTGGACCAATTCATACAGAGCATTTTTCGCATAAACTACTTCGGAAGCTTTCAAAATTTGCTCTCGAGAAATTCAGTCTTTCACGAGTCTTTTCCCGTGTATTAATTGGAACCCTGGGTCAAGCCTAATCAAGTTATGATCGCTGTTACTCAAATTTTTACCAATAGTCAGGTTAGAGACTAGTTCGTGAATATGAGGTCTAGTTTATTATTACCCCTTGTAGGACCGTCAACCCATTGACTTAAAAAGTTATCATCGGCAAATTCCAACAGTCTTGAGCCCTCAGCATCAGCTGTTTTGTTTTCCCAATTTATATTACTACAATTAAAATCCCCCAAAATCACACTGATCTTATTATTCACTATTTTGCTTAATTGGTTAGACAAGTTTATATCCTTATCAACGGGGTAGTGAGGTGGCCTCTATACTAGAAGTAGATGCACTACTTTGTTATTTAGGTTTAGATCAATTCCGAACATTTCATGAGCAGATACATTACTGTTTACCGGGTGCAGGAAGTCCCGGGCATACAAAAGTACACCGCCGCCTTCCCTTCCCTTCCTCTCTCTGTGAAACATTTTGTAACCTACCATTTCAAATTCTCCTACAAAATACCGTGATTCAGAATGAATCCAGGATTCCGTTATTCCGATGATATCAAAGTTCTCAGTTTTGACTAGTGCTATAAATTCCATTAGTTTGTTTCTAATTGACCTCACATTGAAGAGCACAGCTTTGAGGGATTTTAAGTTGCGATTTATCCTAACTGGCCTGAGTCGTTTCCCGAAGTAGTTGAACCAACTACTGAAGGAGTGGGATGAACTGCCGTTGGAGGGGGACTAACTGTTGTTGGAGGAGGACTAACTGCTGTTGGAGAGAGAGAGAGTTACAAGGAGTTACAAGGAAAAGAAGTACCTCAAAAGGCCTTGCGGCCCATACCGAGGAGGTACCAGTGGCAACGGGTGCCACGGAAAATTTTCTACACCCTCAAATAGTGTGCAAGATTTGGTCTAACCTTTTCTTGAACTGATCCACAGAGGAACTGTTCACAACTTCTGAAGGTAACCTGTTCCACGAGTCACAGATCTTATTGGTAAAGTAATTCCCACACACACTAGTCCCAAACCGTTTCAAATCCAATTTCCAACCATTGTTGCGAGTTGGGTTAACATTTAAACTAAACATGCTTCTAAAATCGACATCGTTGAACCCACGTAAGAGCTTGAAAACCTCGATCAGTTGACCGCGCAGCCAACGAGTTTCCAGCGAAAACAAGCTCAGGGCGCGTAACCGTCGATTGTAGCCCATATGCCTAAAGGGGTGTCCGGCGAATTTGTCTACAACAATTTGTCTAAAGATACAATTCATCTACAACAATTTGTCTACAACAATTTATCTACAGCAATTAGTCTACAGATACAATTTATCTACAATAATTTGTCTACAGATACAATTTGTCTAGAGAGGAAAAATGAAAGCTATTTCATGTTAATTATTATTAATTTTTTCAAAAAACTGAAAAATTTGTTTCTGCAATCGGTTTTCTTGAGAAATGATAATGGAAAATGTTATTGGATATTGAATAAATTTATTTACTGAAACGACGCAATACACTCCATCTTTTTGAATAAGTCCGAGCTGGTGTGGCGCTTACGCCATACAAATTCACAAAAAATGATGAGAATTAGTGCGATATATTGCAAAAAAACAATAGTATAAGAAACTCGATTAGGTCAGGTTAGGTTAGGTCAGGTTAGGTTAGGTCAGGTCAGGTTAGGTTAGGTTTCTCAAGAAAACCGATTGCAGAAACAAAATCAGGGTCATCGACTGCCCTTGTTTTCAATTTCGTAGGAAAATCGAGAGCAGTCCATGAAATATACTAGGTCCAATATTAGTAATAGTTTCTCTAGACAAATTGTATCTGTAGACAAATTATTGTAGATAAATTGTATCTGTAGACTAATTGTTGTAGATAAATTGTTGTGGACAAATTGTTGTAGATGAATTGTATCTTTAGACAAATTGTTGTAGACAAATTCGCCTAAAATCGCCTAACGGAAGGGATTAACTTTGTGGCCCTCGCCTGCACTCGCTCCAGCCTCTCAATATCTTTCATGAGGATGGGCCACTAAAACTGCACAGCATACTCCAGGTGTGGCCGAACCAGGAATTGTACAGTGAGAGCACAATCTCCTTGTTTCGAAACTGAAATTGCCTTCTGATATAACCCAACAGCTTCTGGGCTTTCTTTTCCACCTCTACGCACTGTTTGGCAAACTTAAAGTCGCTGCTAATTAGCACACCCAAGTCCTTTTCCAAATCAGTCGCCTCGATATTACTCCCCAATATCGAGCAGTCCGACTTGGGATTGGCGTAGCCAATGTGCATCGCCTTGCATTTACCCAAGTTAAACTGCATTTGCCATTTTTCGGACCACTCTCCTATCCTGCCTAGGTCCGCACGCAGTTGCTCGATCGCCTCGGGCGTCCCAACATTGGCCCCAAGCTTGGTGTCATCAGCGAATTTGGCGATCCGACTGACGATGCCACCGTCTATATCATATATGTAAATGATAAACAACAGCGGCCCCAAAACGGAACCCTGAGGAACCCCACTAGTGACCGAAGCCCAACCCGAACTGGCCCCTTTAATTACAACCCTCTGCCGCCTATTCTTCAGCCAGTTTTCAATCCACCTACCTACTTCCCCACCGATACCCAGCACGCGCACTTTCGCCATTAGCCGGCGGTGAGGTACCTTATCAAAGGCTTTCTGAAAGTCGAGATAAAGTATATCAATCGCCCTACTCTTATCATACTCACTCAACATGACGTGGAAAAACTCGAGCAAATTGGTGAGACACGACCTATGCCGTCTAAACCCATGTTGGGAGTCCCCAAGCAGCTTGTAGGAATCCAAATGGTCAACGATCCTATCCGCTATTATCCCCTCTAATAATTTACCTACAACTGAAGTGAGACTAATGGGACGATAGTTCCCTGGACTTTCGTGATCCCCTTTCTTAAAAATAGGGGTCACGTTGGCTTCCCTCCAGTCACCAGGCACCTGGCCCATCTCCAACGATTTGTTGAAGACTGTAGCCAGGTGGGGAGCCATCTGGTCGCGCACCTCCCGCAACACTCTGGGGAGAAACTGGTCTGGCCCAGGAGCCTTAAACGCGCTCAGTTTGTCTATTCTATCGGCAACGACTGTCGCGGTACATCGAACACTATCCAGGCCAGCACCTTCGTGCCTCACGCCTGGCTCGGGGATGATGCGGGTGTCCTCCCTGGTGAACACTCCCGCAAAGTACGTACTCATTAAGCACATTGGCGATGTCCGCGTCGGAGGTCCGCAGAACGCCGCTTCGGTCCTTTAACGGACGTATCATGCTTCTAATGCGCTTTCTACTATTAACATAACTGAGGAACTCCTTAGGGTTCCTTGCAGAGGCTTGCCACCCGTAGTTCTTCGTTACGTTTCGCTAGTCTAACCTTCACCTTCACTTCCCTACACAGGCGGACATACGCTTCAGTGTTCTCGTGGGAACGACTGGCCTTCGCCCTCCTATACACTACTTTCCTATTTCGGATAGCCGAAGCGATGTCACGATTAAACCACTTAGGCTGCGTTGAAGCAGGGGTGACCGGTTTTGAGGGTATGGCAGCAGACTGCCCGGAATGCACTCCACACTCCCTCAACATCGCCGCCGACCTCTAACCCCATCTCACCTACGCTATCCCTGATGCTAACAAAGTCCGCCCGCCGTAGATCGAGCTTACCAGGGCCGGATTTAGGAGTGGGCAAAGTGGGCAGCTGCCCATGGGCCTCCACATCTTGGGGGCCTCCACATATTGACAAGCCATTATCAAAATAGAAAAAACCCGATAGATGATCAACAAAAAAACACGCGCATCCAATACCACTGTAGTACATAAACTTTTACCAATTACTATTTGTTGTGTACTGATTATTATTTTGTTTTTATTACTCTTTTAGGCCTACTCTCACTATAATGGAATACCCGAGTAACCCGAGGCTTTCATTTTTTGCAGAAATGAGTGGAATGGACAGACACAAGAGTGCACGATGTTTTGAAAGTGTATGTATGTTAATTATATTATGAATCTTATGGATGACTTCAATTATGTCTTCCCCTAAGGTAGGGGGCCTCCACATGGAGGCTGCCCAGGGCCTCCACACGTCTAAATCCGGCTCTGGAGCTTACTGCCTCTCGAGCTACTACGCTTCACCCGAGGGACGCACACACGGAACCTAATCAGACCGTGATCGCTCCCGCCCAACGATTCGTCAACGGTGAGGCCAGTGATGAGGTTGTCTTCGGTCGTGAATACTAAGTCTAGAACGCTTTCGCCTCGTGTAGGCTCATTGACCCACTGAGTGAGGAAGTTCTCATCAGCAAAGTCAACTAACCTACTCCCTTCAGCATCAGCAGTCCTGTCTTCCCACTTTATGCCGCGATAGTTGAAGTCTCCTAAAACTACACACACCCTATCCCCTAGCAGGCTACTGAGTTCGGTGTACAGGGCTGTATCCTCCTCCAGGAGGAGATGCGGAGGTCTGTACACCAAGATTAACCTATAGCTCGTCCCTCTCACATTCAGATCGACGCCAAGCAGCTCCCGTTCCGACCGGAACTGGCAGTCAACCGGACTCAACGTGTCCCTGACGTATATTAGTACCCCACCCCCCTCCCCACGGGTGCGGTCTTTGCGAAACATTCTATACCCGGGAATTTCGAAATCCCCAACGTAGTCCCTACGATCAGTATGAATCCAGGACTCGGTGATAGCAACGATATCCTGGTATTCTGATGCTAAGAGCGCCCGTAGCTCGCAAAACTTGTTCCTAATCGACCTAGCATTAAAAAGCATTGCACGGAGGGAGCCTTCCCTATTCTGACCGCCCCCTAGCACGACCCGTTTCCCGAACAGTCAGGGCTGTCGGGAGTTGAAGACCTCTCACTAACGAGGGGGCAGCTTCCACAGGAGCCTCAGCCCCCTCCAACGTGGAAGGAGGGTCACCCACCTGTACCTGGACACACCCTTCAGTTGAAGGTACGTCCGACACCAGCTCATCATCATCCCTCCCCGGTGGGGGCCCATCATCTCTCCCCGGACTCGACCTCACCATTCTGTATAGGTGCCGGTCGAGCAGCGCGCCTAGCACACCCTTACCCTTGTTATTGAGGTGGACACCATCCCTCTGGTAAAGGTCCCACCTACCCGAAAATGCGTCGAACGGGTCAATAAACCTCACGCCCAGCGGGACGCACAAGTCTTGCACCCTCTCGTTGATGCCAATGACCTTACTGAGCGCGTGGTCACTGGCATTCATTCGCGGTAAAATGCTCATTAACATTCTCCTGTCTGACTTTAGTTTTAGATCATCCGCAAGAGACATGATCTCGGTGATGATCCCTTCTGTAAGACCTACCCTACCGCCTTTGAGGAACAGGTCTTTGCCACCAGCGTGGACAACGATCGTAGTCCTCCGACTAACCACGCGCACCTTCTCTACCTCCTTCCTTAAGTGCGCCGTTCCCCGCCCAGGTAAGCACCTTACCTTCCTCCCATCCCGATTTGCAAAAGCAAAGTACTTCTCCTGGCCCCTGATCTGCGAGTCCACAATCAAAACGGTGTCTTCCTCCTTCGAGCACAGAAAACTAAAGCGGTTGGAGGTCCTGACAGGGGCAACTGGGGTCTCAGGCTTCGGCTTCGCAGCCTTCTTGCCCGAGACCTTTCGATACCCGTCGCCACCTATAGACGCAGTTACACCACCGACCCACCCCGACCGGCAGCTACATCCTTTGGTTTCTTTGGGCCATCAGCAGGCCCCTTCCCACCCTTTTTCTTTATCGGCCCCTTCCCACCCTTCTCTATCGACCCCTTCCCACCCTTCTCTATCGACCCCTTCCCACCCTTCTTTACGCCCTCCACCTTGCGCCGCGGTTCCGTGAATTCCACGTGGGTCGCTGGCGATTCTTCACACTGATTTTGTACCCTAGCCCCCGGTTGCACCTCCACCCTTTCTCCGCGGTCCCGAGCCCTGTCCAGTCCATCGCTGGACCGCCTTTCCATAGCAGCTATCCTATCAATGAGCTCCAAGGTGGAGGGCGCAGCCGCATCAGTGACCGCCGCACCTCCAACAGCTGGTCTGGACGACTAGAGCCGCCGGACCCTCTTCTCTAGCTTCTCGTAAAACCGCATGAGTTCGCAAAAGCGGCACATGCTGGAGTGGTTGATCTTCGCGAAGCAGGCTTCTTTGAAGTTTGTCACCCACTGGTTTATTTCACACTTCGCACATTCAGCCTTCAGTTTCTGCGATCCAGACATTGTAACTTTTTTTTTTCCGAACTCTGAATACTCTGAATAAGATAAAGCGTTCTAGAGAGAGAGAGAGAGAGAGAGAGAGGGAGAGGAGAGGGAGAGAAATGGAGAGAGTTACAAGGAGTTACAAGGAAAAGAAGTACCCCAAAAGGCCTTGCGGCCCATACCGAGGAGGTACCAATGGCAACGGATGCCACGGAAAATTTTCTACACCCTCAAATAGTGTGCAAAATTCGGTCTAACCTTTTCTTGAACAGATCCTCAGAAGAACTGTTCACAACTTCTGAAGGTAGCCTGTTCCACATGTCACAGATCTTATTGGTAAAGTAATTCCCACACACACTAGTCCTAAACCATTTCAAATCCAGTTTCCAACCATTGTTGCGAGTTGGGTTATCATTTAAACTAAATATGCTTCTAAAATCGACATTGTTGAACTCGCGTAAGAACTTGAAAACCTTGATGAGTTGACCGCGCAGCCTCCGAATTTCCAGCGAAAACAAATTCAGGGCGCGTAAGCGTCGATTGTAGCCCATATGCCTAACGGAAGAGATTAACTTTGTGGCCCTCGTCTGGACTCGCTCCAGCCTGTCAATATCTTTCCTGAGGGTGGGCGATGAGAACTGCACAGCATACTGCAGGTGCGGCCGAACCAGAGAATTGTACAGAGAAAGCCCAATCTCCTTGTTCCGAAATCGAAATTGCCTCCTGATATAACCCAACAACTTCTGGGCTTTCTTTTCCACCTCTACGCACTGTTTGGTAAACTTAAGTCGCTGCTAATTAGCACACCCAAGGTCCTTTTCCATCTCAGTCGCCTCGATTTTACTCCCCAACATGGAGTAGCCCGACTTGGGATTGGCGTAGCCAATGTGCATCACCTTGCATTTACCCAAGTTAAACTGCATTTGCCATTTTTCGGACCACTCTCCTATCCTACGTACGTCCGCACGCAGTTGCTCGATCGCCTCTGGCGTCCCAACATTGGCCCCAAGCTTCGTGTCATCAGCGGATTTGGCGATCCGACTGACGATGCCACCGTCTATATCATTTATGTATGATAAACAACAGTGGCCACAAAACGGAACCCTGAAGAACCCCGCTAGTGACTGAGCCCCAACCCGAACGAGCCCCTTTAATTACAACCCTCTGCCGCCTATTCTTCAGCCAGTTTTCAATCCAGCTACCTACTTTCCCACCGATACCCAGCGCACGGACTTTGGCCATTAACCGGCGGTGAGGTACCTTATCAAAGGCTTTCTGAAAGTCGAGCTAAAGTATATCAATCGCCCTACTCTTATCGTACTCACTCCACATGACGTGGAAAACCTCGAGCAAGTTGGTGAGACACGACCTATGCCGCCTAAACCCATTTTGGGAGTCCCCAAGCAGCTTGTAGGAATCCAAATGGTCAACGATCCTATCCGCTATTATCCCCTCTAATAATTTACCTACAACTGAAGTGAGACTAATGGGACGATAGTTCCTTGGACTTTCGTGATCCCCTTTCTTAAAGATAGGGGTCACGTTGGCTTCCCTCCAGTCACCAGGCACCTGGCCCGTCTCCAACGATTTGTTAAGACTGCAACCAGTCTGGGGAGGAACTGGTCTGGCCCAGGAGCCTTAAACGCGCTCAGTTTGTCTATTCTATCGGCAACGACTGTCGCGGTACATCGAACTATCGAGGCCAGCACCTTCGTGCCTCACGCCTGGCTCGGGGATGACGCGGGTGTCCTCTCTGGTGAACACTCCCACAAAGTATTCATTCAGCACATTAGCCATGTCCGCGTCGGAGGTCCGCAGCGTGCCGCTGGAGTCCTTTAATTGGCCTATCATGCTTCTAATGGGCTTTCTACTATTAACATAACTGAAGAATTCCTTAGGGTTCCCCTTGCAGAGGCTTGCCACCCGAATTCTTCGTTACGTTTGGCTAGCGTAACCTTCCCCTTCAATTCCCTGCACAGGCGGACATACGCCTCAGTGTTTAAAAACTAACCTTCACCATTGCACGATGCAACAATCTTGTATCTAAACAACCAAACTGAATTGCAAGAGAGCTCTCTATAAGACCACAACCTGTAAGTGCCGCATTCAGCAAGCGGATAGAAAGGACGCGCCAGTGCCCCCAAAAAAATTATGCCACAAGAGTGACCAAACAATGATGCCACAAGACCCAAAAATGCTAGCTCTAAATTAAGTGAATTTTTCACCAACCTTACAATTATGAGATGGATATATATACACCTTAACTTAATATATACAAGCAATGCTGCATCAATCAGCTTAGTCATCATATCGCCTTGGGACAACAATGGCTCTTCCTCTTCTAGATTTTCTAACAATAACAGACTTTGATTTCACCACAGACAGTGATGGGCATCGATACATGAAAATCGATAAAGCGATACCGATACATCGATACATGAAGAACGTCTTAGGCGATACCGATACGCCGATACTTTCTAGATGTCTTAAGCGATACCGATAAAGATACATGCATCGCCGATACATGTATCGCCGGTACATTTTTATAATTGTTCATTTAATATGTAGGTATTAGATATTATTGTTTATACTAGTAATTTGTACGCACTGTAAGTAAAATCAACGACATTTTAATGGGTTTTATAGATGTAAATAAAAACAATTGCTTTATTTAATGAAAGTATGTTTTAATTTTGTAGGATACATGAATGACTGAAAATATTACACTAACAATTAAAAGTAATTACTATTACCCTTCAAAAATACCAGCTGGCTAAACATCTGGTCAGACAGTCTATTCCTTTTTGGAGCGTGAATGTGACCAGCCAAACTAAACAACCGTTCTACAGGAGCAGAGGATGGTAGTGGTGTGTTATACTTCAGGAAGACCCGTAGAATTCCTGGGTACTGCCTCAGAAATTGGAGCGAATGACTTCCGTCACCCAGATACTGTAAAACTTCCATCTCAGTGGAATCTTGGGTTGCAGAGACATTAGTGGAAGCAGACTCATAACAGAAGAAATCATCTGCACTTCCGTCAGATGCAGCATCACTTAGTTGTTGCTGGGGTCTGCTCGCTGAGGCTCTTAACAGCATTAACCAACATTTCTTGAACCCTCTTTTTGACAATGTTAGTATTAAATTTGCCTTTTATTGTCATCCACTTTAACTTGAACAGAGGATTTGAAGACGATGCCAGTATTGCTGCTTTACACTCATGCGACGCATCAAGGCACAGAAACTTTTCAAACCGCTTAGTGAACCCTACTGTGACTGCATTGAGAAGTGGCTGACAATGACGCAATGCCTCCGAATTCAAACGCTCTAGCTTCTTCTCTACAGCTAACAATGTCGGAAGTAGGCAACCGTAAAAACATTCTTTGTCGGATTGCAACCTATCAAGTGCTGTTGCAATGGGTTGTAGTACGGTTAGGTATTCCTGGAGAAAATCAAGCTCATTTTCACGAAATGTTGGCAGTCCTAGTTGTTTCATTGTTTCATTTAGGACACTTTTATGCTTCAACAGAACTGATAAACTGTCGAACAAGGAGTTCCATCTTGTGACGCATGGTAATGTCAACTGATTTTTTAGTTTCCTGGATTATTTCGGCTGTTTTAGGCTTGCCACAGAAATTCCAAAGGGCTGAACACTTCCCCATTCTTATTAATGTATCGATGTATCGAAGTATCGATTTTTTTCGATACATTTAAGAAAATTGACCTTAGCGATACCGATAAATCGATACGTTTGTCAAATAGCTAAAGCGATACCGATACAAAAGTATCGATCGATACGTATCGGCGATACATGTATCTAGATACTGCCCATCACTGACCACAGATGATGTAGCGAGAGCTATAGGACATATGAAACCACATTCAGCTGCAGGTCTGGACAATTGGAACACATTACACTGCCCAACAAAAAAAAGGTTTTGCTGCTGATTTAATTCTAAGACCTATTTCTGGATAATATTGATGTGCTGATTTCAAAAATCACCTTAGATTTTGTTCATCACATCAGGTTTTCGTGCAATGCAATATGCCTATTTTGGGTGATCCATGAAGGGCGCTTATCAAAACTGATGATTTTTGAGACCTGTTAACAGCTTGTTTTGCTGTTAAAATTTTATCTGTGGAATATGCAAATCTGTGCATTAACTCTAAAGGTCATGTACAACATATTAAAATCTTGGGTATCTGTGATTTCCCCAGGTGTGAGCGTGACGTCATGATCTGAGAGAGATTTCCCATTGGCGGAGTGAAAGCAGCCGGTTCCGCTAGTGACGTTACTTGTAAACTTTCAGCAGTTGGGTTGCAACATGAGCATTAAAGTTCACTATCTCAACAGTCATCTGGATAAATTTCCAGAAAATCTTGGTGATGTTAGTGAAAAGCAAGGTGAAAGGTTCCACCAAGATATCAAAGTGATGGAAGATGGGATACCCATATGATGGCTGACTACTGCTGGAGCCTGCAAAGAGATTGTCTTGACATCTCTCATTCTAGGAAGTCCTATAAGAGAAAATTTATCAGCACTGAAAAGTAAGAAAACAAGAAAAAGACAATGTTAAGAAAACTGGTCCCGTGCTTGCTTTAATATGGATTCATTTTTTGCTTATTTAAACACTTTTAATCACTTTGTGTCAATATTACCATTGTATATTAAAGTTCACTCCCTGCACAATTGTTTACTTTTCCATGCTGATTCTGAGTATGTAAAAACTTATTTTTTGAAAAGAAAAAAATTGGGCATAACCCTGCCAAAATGCGATATCTCCAAAATATCCGTATTTGATTGCTCGAAAACCTGACGTGGTAGGCAAAAACTAAAGTGATTTTTTAAATCAGCACACCAAAGTTACCTAAAAACAGGTGTTAGAATTAAATCAGCAAAATTGATGTTGGGCAGTGTTATTGATTAAAAACTGCAAAAATGAAATGCTACACCTTTATACTGGATAGCAATAGCGGACTGGCCATCTGGAGCACCGGGAGAATTCCTGGATCTTTCCTGTTTCATTAACTGTGTCCGATTTTTATGAAAACAACGTGATATGTACAGTTTTTCACGCTGATTTCAAAATTATAAACCATTTCATCGAGAAATATATAACCAAAAAGTTATAATGTGCAGAAACTAGCAAATGTTTGAAACAGCGTAGGCTATAGAAATTTTAAAATAATACGCTGATTCTAAAAATAAGTTTTTTCGAAGTGAAAGTAAATTATAGAATACTACAAAAAGTACTAGAACGGTGTAATCACTGCAAGCATAGGCTAGGCTATTTTTTAAACGGTGGCGTTGCGCATGTATTTTGTTCTTCCGCTGCAAGCATAGACTATAGTTCAACATCTTTTTACTTTCCAATGACTGACAAATTTAATTTTATAGAATTATATAGGAAGACTGAGACAGAAGAAAATGCAGTAAATTTTTTACAAGAATATAATTTAATACCGAAAGAAAAACGGTGTCCTAGAAAACATCAAATGCTAATAAGCTTAACCTAACCTAACCTAAGTATTTCTCGTTGAAATGGTTTATAATTTTGAATCAGCGTGAAAAACTGTACATATCACGTTGTTTTCATAAAAATCGGAACAGTTAATGAAACAGGAAAAACCCGAATTCCCGGTGGGCCGGTCGATCTGTGGGCCAGTGAGGGTAACACGAAAAATATAGACAAAAAAAAGTAAATGATCTCTCATTTTACTATTTTACTATTCACAGCTAGATTTGGATTTTCATGATAAATGCTTAAATCCAGGCTGGATAGTGTTATTTGGAATATTTTTATCATGTATCTCAGTTACAAAATAATGCGTATACATCTTCAGCATTTGATTTTTTAGTGGGTCAATGTATTTATTTGATAGTGTGATAAATTGGAGCTATATGTATTTTTTTTCTTTGAATCTGTAGCATTTGATGATTTGAGAAAGTAAGAGTGCATAGCTTGCCTAGTTGTCTATAACAAAGTCAGTAATATTTTTAAATAATAAAACAAAATAAAATAAATTTCATAAATTATTATATAAAATTTTTATATATTAGCAATAAATTTAATCATTTTTAAATCATAGTAAATTTTTTATTAAAATGACATAAAAAATCAGCTGAAAAACCTGACATAATAATAATTAATTTTATTAATATAAAATCAATAAAATAAATATTATAAATAAATAAAAAATAAATATATTATATTATTTTATTGTTTTATTTTATTATTAATTAGTTTATTTATTCTTTCATATGCAGGTTCATGATCGGCCCAGTTCACCTGCAGCAGAAGAAAGAGTCACGGAAAACAAGGATGCCAGCCCAACCTTTGACTATTTTAAGCGACCCAAATCGGATGACCACCAATTGTTTTTTAGTTTCCACCCACAGCAGAAGTCGAGAAACCCTGTGGTGCAGAGAGTTTTCTTTTGCAAAGATGGCACCAATAGGAAGTGGCTTACGTACAATGAGGGAAATCACACTTTGCATTATTCAGTTTGTATGGCATTTGGTAAGCCCACTGACAGCAGTATTTTCATCACTGGAATGAAAGATTGGAAGCGTATCCATCAATGTGTAATGGAGCACGAAAAGAGTAGCACGCACATAAATTCCGCTGAAGCATACTTTCTAAAGGCTTCTAAAGCAGACATAGAGGGTTTGCTGAGTGGCAGTCAGATTTCAGCCCAGGGAGAGCAGGTCCGCAAGAGACGCCAGGTGATGGAGCGTATAGTAGATGTAATTGCTGAGTGGCAGTCAGATTTCAGCCCATAGAGAGCAGGTCCGCAAGAGACGCCAGGTGATGGAGCGTATAGTAGATGTAGTTAAAGTCATTGGCAAGAGAGGGTTTAGCTACAGGGGGATGCAGTCGGAGGCAGCTTATACATTAGATGACGCCAGTGTCGATCATGGTAACTGTTTTGAACTTATCATTCTACTTGGAAAATATGATGTCTGCTTGAAAGAACATCTAACTGATTGCATAGAGAAAAGCAAGAAACTGCATCAGTCTGGGGCAAGAGGCAGAGGTTCTCTCATCACTTTTCTCTCTAAAAATACAATCAATACTGTTATAAACATAATTCGGGACATTATCCAAGAATCCATCTCTAGTGAAGTTGAAGAAGCTGGAATGGTTTCAGTCCAGATCGACACAACCCAGGACATAACCTCTCGTGATCAGTGTGCAGTCATTATCAGATATGTCACAAATATCGTACATGAGAGACTCATTGCGGTTGTGAACTGTGAGGCCGCATCCACTGGAGAGTACTTGGTTCAGTTGCTGACGGAAGTTATTCAGAAACTCAAACTGGACATCAGCAAATGTATCGGCACTGCTACAGATGGAGCCTCTAACATGCAGGGCCAGTACAAAGGTTTCTCTGCCCTCACCGAGTCCTGGATTCATACTGATCGTAGGAACTACGTTGGGGAGTTCGAAATTCCCGGGTATAGAATGTTTCGTAAAGACCGCACCCGTGGGGAGGGGGGTGGGGTACTACTATACGTCAGGGACACGTTGAGTCCGGTTGACTGCCAGTTCCGGTCGGAACGGGAGCTGCTTGGCGTCGATCTGAACGTGGGAGGGACGAACTATAGGTTAATCTTGGTGTACAGACTTCCGCATCTCCTCCTCGAGGAGGATACAGCCCTGTACACCGAACTCAGTAGCCTGCTAGGGGATAGGGTGTGTGTAGTTTTAGGAGACTTCAACTGTCGCGGCATAAAGTGGGAAGACAGGACTGCCGATGCTGAAGGGAGGAGGCTAGTTGACTTTGCTGATGAGAACTTCCTCACTCAGTGGGTCAATGAGCCTACACGAGGCGAAAGCGTTCTAGACTTAGTATTCACGACCGAAGACAACCTCGTCACTGGCCTTACCGTTGACGAATCGTTGGGCGGGAGTGATCACGGTCTGATTAGGTTCCGTGTGTGCGTCCCTCGAGTGAAGCGCAGTAACTCGAGAGGCAGTAAACTCGATCTCCGGCGGGCGGACTTTGTTAGCCTCAGGGATAGCGTAGGTGAGATGGGGTTAGAGGTCGGCGGCGATGTTGAGGGAGTGTGGAGTGCATTCTGGGACGAGTTTATGGTGCTGTAGTCTGCTGCCATACCCTCAAAACCGGTCACCTCTGCTTCAACGCAGCCTAAGTGGTTCAATCGTGACATCGCTTCGGCTATCCGAAATAGGATAGTAGCGTATAGGAGGGCGAAGGCCAATCGTTCCCATGAGAACACTGACGCGTATGTCCGTCTGTGTAGGGAAGTGAAGGCGAAGGTTAGGCTAGCGAAACGTAACGAAGAACCACGGATGGCGTTCTGCGGACCTCCGACGCGGACATCGCCAATGTGCTTAATGAGTACTTTGCGGGAGTGTTCACCAGGGAGGACACCCGCATCATCCCCGAGCCAGGCGTGAGGCACGAAGGTGCTGGCCTGGATAGTGTTCGATGTACCGCGACAGTCGTTGCCGATAGAATAGACAAACTAAGCGCGTTTAAGGCTCCTGGGCCAGACCAGTTTCTCCCCAGAGTGTTGCGGGAGGTGAGCGACCAGGTGGCTCCCCACCTGGCTACAGTCTTCAACAAATCGTTGGAGACAGGCCAGGTGCCTGGTGACTGGAGGGAAGCCAACGTGACCCCTATCTTTAAGAAAAGAGATCACGAAAGTCAAGGGAACTATCGTCCCATTAGTCTCACTTCAGTTGTAGGTAAATTATTAGAGGGGATAATAGCTGATAGGATCGTTGACCATTTGGATTCCTACAAGCTGCTTGGGGACTCCCAACATGGGTTTAGACGGCATAGGTCGTGTCTCACCAACTTGCTCGAGTTTTTCCACGTCATGTTGAGTGAGTACGATAAGAGTAGTGCGATTGATATACTTTATCTCGACTTTCAGAAAGCCTTTGATAAGGTACCTCACCGCCGGCTAATAGCGAAAGTGCGCGCGCTGGGTATCGGTGGGGAAGTAGGTAGGTGGATTGAAAACTGGCTGAAGAATAGGCGGCAGAGGGTTGTAATTAAAGGGGCCAGTTCGGGTTGGGCCTCGGTCACTAGTGGGGTTCCTCAGGGTTCCGTTTTGGGGCCGCTGTTGTTTATCATTTACATAAATGATATAGACGGTGGCATCGTCAGTCGGATCGCCAAATTCGCTGATGACACCAAGCTTGGGGCTAATGTTGGGACGCCGGAGGCGATCGAGCAACTGCGTGCGGACTTAGGTAGGATAGGAGAGTGGTCTGAAAAATGGCAAATGCCGTTTAACTTGGGTAAATGCAAAGTGATGCACATTGACTATGCCAATCCCAAGTCGGAATACTCGATGTTGGGGAGTAATATCGAGGCGACTGATTTGGAAAAGGACTTGGGTGTGCTAATTAGCAGCGACCTTAAGTTTACCAAACAGTGTGTAGATGTTGAAAAGAAAGCCCAGAAGCTGTTGGGTTATATCAGGAGGCAATTTTAGTTTCGGAACAAGGAGATTGTGCTCTCTCTGTGTACAATTCCTTGGTTCGGCCGCACCTGGAGTATGCAGTGCAGTTCTGGTCGCCCACCCTCAGGAAAGATATTGAGAGGCTGGAGCGAGTGCAGGCGAGGGCCACAAAGTTAATCCCTTCCGTTAGGCATATGGGCTACAATCGACGGTTACGCGCCCTGAACTTGTTTTCGCTGGAAACTCGGAGGCTGCGCGGTCAACTGATCGAAGTTTTCAAGCTCTTACGCGGGTTCAACGATGTCGATTTTGGAAGCATGTTTAGTTTAAATGATAACCCAACTCGCAACAATGGTTGGAAGTTGGATTTGAAACGGTTTAGGACTAGTGTGTGTGGGAATTACTTTACGTATAAGATCTGTGACACGTGGAACAAGTTACCTTCAGAAGTTGTGAACAGTTCCTCTGTGGATCTGTTCAAGAAAAGGTTAGACCAAATCTTGTACACTATTTGAGTGTATAGAAAATTTTCCCTGGCACCCGTTGCCATTAGTACCTCCTTGGTATGGGCCGCAAGGCCTTTTGAGGTACTTCTTTTCCTTGTAAATACTCTCCACACACTCTCCCAACCAAATACACGTATGGTGTTATGCACACGTTCTGAACTTAGTGTTGGCTGACGCATCAAGAGTTGTTATAGCAAGTGCCTCACTGTTCTCTTTACTAAATGACATCGCCGTGTTCATCCGAGAATCCTACTGGAAGATGAATGTATGGGAAAGGGAGAGCCACAACACTCGCCACCAACGTCTCTCTCCAATCGGAGAAACTCGCTGGTGGGCAAAGGATGCTGCGCTGAAGGAGGTCTCTGGATTCTTTGGTAACCCAGACAATGCTCTGTACACTGACGTACTGCTTACACTAGCTGTAATACAAGGCCAGACAAATATCAAGACCACCGTACGTGTCAAGGCAAGAACATTCATTGAAGCACTATTCAAATACGAGACCATACTGACCGCTCAAATATTTCTTCGCATATTTGAGAACACGGTTCCACTCTCCAAATACTTGCAGACGACTGGCATGGACATTCCCTTTGCCCACAGAGAGAGCTGGGCAATAAATACATTGAATGTATTTAAATACTAAATACTAAATACATGGGAGAAATGTATTTAAATACTAAATACTAAATACATTTTACGAATGTATTTAGATACTAAATACAAAATACATCAATTGTATTTAAATACATTTGTAAATACATTTTAAATACATACAAATTTTCCATCAAACAGAGTGTGCACTAAATTGTTATCTGCAGATATATCACTTTGATTCACCGGATTTGCTTGTTGAAGCCATGACACGCACACGATAAAGAAATCAACCGCTTTCGACTAAGAGTGGCACACAACTGATTGAACTGACACGTTGAAACATGAACCATGCTGTACTACACTGTCGACGCGTCGTACTGTGCTAGTACAGAACGTGTATTAAACCAGTAAAAGTATTTACATTTTTATATTTTGAGTATTTAAATACATTGTATTTAAATACTCATTGAAGTATTTAAATACTATATTTAAATACATGAAAAACAATGTATTTATAAATACAGTTCTAAATACACAAATGTATTTAAATACAAATGTATTTAAATACTGCCCAGCACTGCCCACAGAATGGTTGTTGGAACACAATATAGTCTCAAAGGGATGGCAAGAGATTTCGACGCCATCAAGCAAGCTGCAGACACATTTGTTCAGTGGGTGAATGACAAACTGCAGGAGAAGGAAGAGGAGACAGAGCTGGAAGTGGAGGCCACCCTGCCACAGAAAAGGCCAAGAAAAAAGAAAATCATGCCTGGTGAGATGGCTCATGATGAGACGTTGACAGATGCAGAGAGGGCCTACAAAGTTGAAGTCTACAATCAAATAATGGACACAGTCACTGAGATCCTCCATCGCCGTTTCCTCACCCATGGCACTCTTTGTGCCGACTTAACCCTTCTGGACCCCCAGAAACTTCCGACATGTAAGGGCCGGTGCCAGTGGTTTACCCCAGTCAGCCATTCAAGAGCTCAGCAAATGCTTGCTGGAGTTTGAAAGCAGGGCAACAGTTGAGAACTTGCAGTGTGAACTGAAGAGTCTGGCTGCACAGTGGGAGAGGCTGTAAACATCAGCACTGGAGGAATACACCATCCAGTGGCGGCTCGTGACTAAAAATTCTAAGGGTGCTGTCTCTAAGAATGGGTTGAAATAATTACTGAAATAAAAGGATGAGCATTGAGCAATGAATAAAAGTTTCAAAAGTTATTGAAAAAGTTATTCAGTGAACTCATCCTTATATTGTTCTTGATTATTTCAATTGTAAATAAAAAATTTAGGGGTACTGCAGTTCCACAGTGCCTACCGACGAGCCGCCACTGAGTCACCATCAGAATAGTCAGTGAGACACCTGAGGACGGACTTGAGGCTGATGGAAAGGAAGACGAAGTGGAGATGAGGAACAAAAGGTGTTCCTTTTGTAAAGACTGTGCAGTTGGGCGGAGTGAAAAACTCATTTTTCGAATTTTCAAATTGGCTAGTGTGGAAAATGTGTGGAGTAGTGAGGAAATAAGCTGGTATAAATTTAAAATCATAACATTAATATCTTCAGGTGCCACAATGACCTTCAATATTGAAAAAAATTGAAAAAAGCAGATTTAACCAATAATTACAGAAGAGTCCACGATGCACAATAGACAAGAATTTATTCACACTTGTATAAAAATAGCTCAGTCAACCTTTAAAAAAAGTTTCTATTCTCTAAAAACAGTTTTCTATAGTCAGCTCACTCAGCTGTCACGTGAGTACCTCGGTTCAGTGTAGCTGTCGCTCTCGTAGCAGGTGGGTGTTCTGTTGTTGGCGTTACTCAGATAGTCTAAACTATATTTCTTATATATTTTGCATTTCTGTATTGTGTTGCCCTAAGTTTGCCATGTACTATTAACTGAAATTAACGTATAATTGATATTAGCTCTTTCTTTTTCAGATTTGTATACTTTCAAAATGTCTCGAGTTTGTGCAAAATCAACCAGGGCCTCAACTGAGTGCCCCATGTTTGGTATGGGGGAAGATTTGTGGCACAGGAATCTTCCTACATACGAAGGAGTTTTTAAATATTACTTGTTTGTAAGAAACGATTTGAAACAGAATACTAATAAAGATCCTTCAATATCTCAAATATTAGAACAAGTTGTTGATAAATTGAAAATAATTTGGGAAAGTGCTTCCGTCCCAATTCTGTCAGACAGGCGAATTGAAACAATGTTCAGAAGCTACCACGAAAAGTATCGTGTCATTATGAAGCCATACCAAAGCAGAAAAAATTCTGAAGCTTACAAAGCAAAGATTGATATGTTCAAAAAAGAAGCACACACGAAACTTTTTGACATTGCAGCGTGCAAGTGCAAAGTACTAACACAATGTTCTTGTCCCAAAGAAAAAACGGTTCCAAAGGAAGAAGTGACGTTCCTCTTAGATAAAAAAAAAGCATCTACGTTGCTAAGAAAGCAAAAAGAAGCTGTGAGGCTCACCAAAGAATCTTCACAGGAGAAATTGCAGGATACAAATGTTGAATTATCATCATCGACATCAAATAGTGAAAGTGAATCTGGCGAAATATCAGACGATACATTTCCAGAGCCAGTTAGCTCGAAGAGAAAGCTCGAACAACCTGAAGAACAATTATTCAAGAAAAGGAAAACTACAAATCTACCTTCAGTGGCTACTGCTTGTGACAGGACTGCAGTTTCAGATCGAGCTGCAGCATTCATTGTTAGTGCAGTATTGCAAGATATTGGAGAAGTTTCTATTGACAATACATCTGAAGTAGTGGATAGGAGTAAAATCAGAAGAGAAAGACAAAAGAAGAGATCAGAAATTATGAAAGATCAAAATCAGGTCCCAATCAGAGGAATCTATTTTGATGGTCGAAAAGATTCTACACTCTTCCAAGAAAAAAAAAGAGTCCAAAGTATATCAGAAGAAGGTAACAGAAGAACATATCACTTTAGTGAGAGAACCTGGTTCAGATTATTTGGGCCATTATTCTGTGAATTCTGGATCAGCTGAAGAAATATGTAAAGGAATGTTTGAGTATATTGGAAATAATGACATGAACCTGGAAAACCTTGTTGCCATTGGATGCGATGGTGCAGCAGTCAACACTGGAGAGAAGGGAGGCGTTATAAGGCTTATAGAATTGAAGCTGAAGAAGCCAGTTCAACATTTAGTGTGCCAGCTCCATGCCAATGAATTGCCATTACGCCATTTAGTTGCAAAGCTGGATGGAAAAACATCTGGCCCCCGCGGATTCACCGGTCCTATTGGCAGGGAATTAGAGAACTGTGAGAGTCTTCCTATTGTCGAGTTTGAAAGGATTGATGCTGAGGAACCAACTGTAGACTGTGAAGATCTTAGCACCGACCAAAAATATCTAATTGATATTCATCAGGCCATAACAAAGGGATATTGCTCTCCAGATCTTGCTCATCGTAGTCCAGGCAAAATGGCACATTCACGATGGCTGACTACAGCAAATCGTTTGCTTCGTCTATACGTTTCAACTGTAAGTCCATCTGAGAACCTCATGAACATTGCTTCTTTTATAATGAAGGTCTACATCCCAATGTGGTTTTCTATTAAGCAAAGTACGTCTTTTGTCAATGGCTCAAAACATGTTTTCAACTATTGAACTAACAAGAACACTGAATGACGAAGTAAAGGATATTGTAAACTCTGTCATACAAAGAAATGCATTTTTTGCAAATCCAGAAAATATTCTAGCATCAATGATTCATGATGACCGCAGCGCCATAAGAGAATTAGCGTGGAGGCGAATAAAGAAAGCAAGGCAAACAAACAAGGAAAAAGTTGTGAGGCGTTTCACAGTACCTGTTATTCAATTTGAAGCTACTGATTATACTGATTTAATTAATTGGCAAAAATGCATTGTCACTGAACCACCTGTGTGTGACAAGACACCTGACAGAAAATGAGATTGAAGAATTCATAGAAAACAAGAGTACCCCTCCATTCGAGAAATTCCCTTGTCATACACAAGTAGTAGAAAGAATGGTAAAATTAGTGACTGAAGCATCATCAAAAGTATTTGGATTGAACGCGCGAGATGGCTTCATAAGATCGACACTTCAGTCACGTAAAAAAATGCCATCATTCGAAAGTAAAGCTGAATATAAAGTTTAAATAAAACGTTAATAGAAAAAAACATGCGCAAGGATGGGTGGTTGGGAGGGCATGGGTGGAGCTCGACACGCAGCCCACCTCCTCGTGGTGAGTTCTGGATTATTTAGATCATTAATCAAAAGAACATTGATCTAAATAAACTAAGAGCTGCGTAATTCAGTAACTATTTTGGTAATTGGAACACTTAATATATAATAATAACAAGTAAGTTTCAGTTATTGTACTAATGCAGAATATAAGAAAATCATTATATTTCACTTTTTTCGACGGCTTTGTGGCACCTGAAGATATAATTTCGCAGGACTAATATTTATGCACAGTCATTATCTATAGCACCCACATATTTTCCGCACTAGCCATATTTGAATTTCGAAAAAAAGTTTAAAAACATCATTTTCGATCCGCCCTACAGTGTGCAGTATGTTGTTACCAGATAATCCGGAGGTACAACTTGTTGACAGATGCTTACCACATCATAGGCCTTGGGTACAAGTTCCTGCTCACTCTGTCAATCACCCAGGTGGCCTGTGAGAGAAGTTTCTCAACCCTGAAGTACATTAAAAGTCGACTCAGGAGAAGGACATCTTAATGGCCTTGGGTACAGATGTGATGATAGACAGAGTTGCAGAGAGGAGTGAGCTGCTGAGAAAACTGCTGACACATTAGAGTAATACATATTTTTCTCTTTGGTAGATAGGCTCTTTGCTTTCCATGTAATTAATGACATAGTGTATGACTATGTCAATTTCTGGCATCTCTATTTTCTGTTTTACTGTGTTGTCTATAATAGTGGCTCTACTATATTAACAGTGTGTGTCAATATAATCAAAATAAATGTTCAATAATTGAGTTTGGGTGGCGGTATTTTCACTATTTTGTGGCCCTAAGGGTAGTGGTGGTGTTGGGGAGGGGGGAGGGCGCACGCGGGCGTATTGTGTGGGCCGGTCTGGGTGAAAGCCCAGGGCCGCTTTTGAGTCCCAGTCTCTCCCTGCTGGATATGGAGAAGATCCCTAGACACTGGAGAAATACCGAGCATCTTGAAAAGAGCAAACATTGTCCCTATACATAAAGGAGGGGACAGATCTCAAGCAAAGAACTATAGGTGAGTGTCATTGACGTCCCACCTCACCAAAGTATTTGAAAGAATAGTTAGAGAGAAAATTTTTCTTGGAGGCACTGGAAAGATTCAACGAAAATCAGCACGGATTCCGATCAGGTTAGATCATGCCTATCAACTAATGGAACACTACAACAATATCCTAGATGCACTGGAAGGCATTCACAACTACGATGTCATATACACAGCTTTTGCTAAAGCTTTCGACAAATGTGATCACGGTATAATAGCGCACAAAATAAAATATATGGGAATAACAGGTAAAGTGGGAAAATGGATCTACAACTTCCTCAGAGAACGTCTACAGGTCGTCAAAATTCAAGGTATATCATCATCAGAATCAGAAGTACGCAGCTCACTACCACAAGGTACAGTACTGGCCCCACTCCTGTTCATTATCATGCTAAAAGACATAGACAGCGGAGTAAACAGCAACAGTATAGTAACATCCTTTGCAGACGATACAAAGATCAGCAGAAAAATCAGCGATTTAAATGAAGTGGAGGCCTTGCAGAGGGACATGAACAAAATATACAAATGGTCAGAAGACAACATGACATTTAATACCGAGAAATTTCAGCTCTTGAGATATGGTAAAAAAGAGGAACTTAAACAGACTGCATATTATGCTCCAGATAGACGGGAAATTCATAGAAGCACGAAAGCGATCGATCTGGGGGTAATAATGACAGATGATGCGAAATTCGAAACACAAATTCAGATAGCGATAAATAAAGCAAAAAGAGTCGCGGGACAGGTACTAAGAATGTTCAAGAAAAGGGACAGAACAGTAATGATTCCTCTGCTAAAAACACTGATTATACCAAAACTTGAATACTGCTCAGTTTTGACGTCCCCATATAAAAAGGAGGAAACTAATAAACTAGAAGAAACGCAAAGACATTTCACAGCCAATATTGATGGCTGCAAAGAACTCAACCACTAGGAAAGACTACGTAAACTAAATTTGTACTCCCTGGAAAGAAGAAGAGAGAGGTATACCATAATCTACATATGGAAAATGATCGAAAAACTGGTACCAAACCTCAAACTAAACCCAATTATCATTCAAACAATACTGGAAAATAGGAAAGGCAAAATGTGCAGTGTTCCCAAATTAAAGGCCCGACAAAGGACCTCCTCAACACTGAAGAAAAATAGCTTGGTTGTCAGGGGGCCAAGACTTTTTAACCAGCTTCCAAAGGACATCAGAAACGTTACAGGGGTCAAAGTTGAAATCTTCAAGAGAAAATTAGATGCCTGGCTCAGGACGTTACCAGATGAGCCGGGTGTAACTGACTATGTACGGTGGAGAGCGCAAGAAAGCAACTCGCTCCTGCACCAAGCCAGACCTAGTGGCGGGGCCACCAGCTTGACCTTCGTGTGAAGAGAGACCAACGCACGGAACAGCAACAACACAGTATATACACACACACACACACACATATATATATATATCCCCTTGTCGTGTTGGGTGGGCTCCCGTGTTGACCCAATAGGCTACATCGGCGGGCTAAAAGCCACTGAAGTCTTTGGCTCCCAGTACGAGTCTCCAGAGCTGTTCACCGGAGGTGACGCCCTTATGGCGTCACTGTGTGGATGGTTGGGTGTCCGGAACGGTGGGATAAGGGGTGATGGGGGTCTTTGCGCTGTTTGGGGACAAACTTTCCATCACGAGGCCCCGTTTTTAAACGGACGGAGTGTCCCATGGCGACCAGGTACCTAGCCCCCGGCGGTTTGCGCTCGGTCTCACTTTCTCACCGGTAGGCTGTTTCTCGCAGCCCCTGGGTCCGTTTTTCTCTAACTAATGACGTATGGATACTTCTACTTCTTGTCCTACAACTTTGGTGGTGGGCGACCAGGTCCCTGAGTCCTCTACTACTGGAAGACTACGTCGTGAGGGGGTCGCCTCTCCTCTGGCTACGGAACACTCACGTTCTCCTCCCTCGTTACCGACCGCAACCTGTACCTCGACCATGCCTTTGGGCACACCTCCTCTAGAGCAGGAGTCCCACCTCGGCTCCCCTCAGCCAGCTACGGGCAAGCTAACAGGGTCCACGAAAGACTCGCCCCGAAAATCAGGCCTCTCGATCTCCGTATGTCCCTCTCACCCGCCATCGACCCGCCTCTCCTCGGAGAGAGCCCCGAGACGGACGGGGAAGTCGGCGCCCACGTCCGTCCTATCGACCAATAGATGTCCCAGTCCACCTCGAACCAACAGCTTCCCTCTCCCTACCCAGTATTCACAAATTTTTCGTTATTCGCCTTACTTCTGGGTTCCTACCATTCAACCCTGAAAGGACATTTCAGGTGATCCGCACGCGCAGCAACTGTAGCCGTTATGACGTCCGACCACAGAAGGACGGTTCTCTCCTTATAAAATCGCGAGCAGCGGCAGAAACGAATGCCCTTCTCTCCCTCACAGAAGTCCTTGGATGCTCGGTGACCGTTTCCCCTCACCCTCGCCTGAACCAGAGTCAGGGCACTATCTTCGCTACCCGTTTATTGATGATACCTGAGCAGAGCTGGGCAGTATTTAAATACATTTGTATTTAAATATGTATTTAAATACATTTGTGTATTTAGAACTGTATTTATAAATACATTGTTTTTCATGTATTTAAATATAGTATTTAAATACTTTAATGAGTATTTAAATACAATGTATTTAAATACTCAAAATATAAAAATGTAAATACTTTTACTGGTTTAATACACGTTCTGTACTAGCACAGTACGACGCGTCGACAGTGTAGTACAGCATGGTTCATGTTTCAACAGTTTGGGAAAACATCCTCTCATAAAAAGACTGTTCCTCCGCTATAACACGACATTACCATCTTCGGCACCGGTAGAGCGAATATTCTCATTCGCGGGAATCACTTTGACTCCCAAAAGAAACTCTCTTTCAGACAAAACTTTTGAAAGATTGGTTTTGATCCGCAGCAACCGTGAAATAAAAGAGAATTCGTAAGGTGCCTTATGTTTATGTTTACGTTTTATGTTTACGTTTATGTCTCATCTACTCATTAATTGTTACTCATTTTGCAATGATATAATGAGTATAATATGTCACTGGTTGAACATCGTAAGTTCTAAGTTCTTTTGTTTTTTTGTTCTAAAAAGGGAAATATATAATCGGAAATTAGATTGTACTATTTCTTTATCCTTTATCAAGCATTTTATATTGTTGTTACTCATGAATTAGTGAATGCATATGTTAAAATTTGTATGTATTTAAAATGTATTTACAAATGTATTTATACAATTGATGTATTTTGTATTTAGTATCTAAATACATTCGTAAAATGTATTTAGTATTTAGTATTTAAATACATTTCTCCCGTGTATTTAGTATTTAGTATTTAAATACATTCAATGTATTTATTGCCCAGCTCTGTACCTGAGAATGAGTTATTAGAAGACCTCACATCCCGGGGTAGGGTTGGCAAGTATGGATGAATAATAAAATTACTAACAATAGAATTTAAGTTTTATGGAAGCCATGTTGGGAACTTGAGCATAATATTTATATGAGCTTTAACTCAAAATGTAGTGAACTTTAAATTTTTTGAATGCGTACGTGTTCTGTATCATCATAACTCGTCTCTCGCTCAGCACTGATATTTTATGCATAAGTGGTAAGGGGATTACACTCAGTGGAGGATAGCAAGGATGCCATTCTATTTATAAATATCTTTCTTGGAAAATCCCTGCTAACAATTATGCTTCTTAATGTTACTAATAGATTTTCCTTATTGGGCATAGTATCACATATAAAGGTTACATCGTGGTCATGTTCAAATACCATTTCCTTACTGTAAGATCAATGAAGTAAAGCAACATTTGGTTTGGATAAAAGTTACATGGGTAACCGTCGTCACCATCCAAATGATGCAACAACTTGTGATTTGGATTCCAGGTTGAGCTGCAGTTTTCCTCAACTAAATGGACCTTCGTTCATATGACTATGACAGACATGACGAGAAGAATTTTAAATAGTCACGTTCAGCTAAATACTGTAAACTGTACGTGATTCATTTGGTTGTGTAAATTAACACAAGAATTAAAATAGCCTTTGTGAAGACTAGGTCAAAGAGTATCCTATTTTGTGTCTTGAATAAAAAATGCAGAATCGAACTTTTAAGTTCAGTATAGTATACAAACACAAATGCAATACACATACAGTAGACCTTCGCCGTTCGCGGGGTTTTTATTTGCGGATTTGCTTATTCGCGGTCAATTTATTGTGGTAACCCCTTGCAGATCGCGGCCCAGGCGCTCGATTATTCGCGGGTTGCATTGAACAAAGTAGTTCCCGCGGAAGAATACAGGCACCATTCTATTTCCCACGTAACGGGAGATCCCACTCAATCGGGATCATCAACAAAATAACCCCCTCAAAACCCTTCAACATCATCATCTCATCTTTATCGTCATCAACATTTCTATCATCGTCGTCTTTACATCAGATTTATCATCATTACAATATTACAAGTATGTACAATTTATTAAAAGGGTGTTGTTTTATTTTTATTGCAGCTATTTTTGTTCTTAATAATCCATTCTTTTTCATTAAAGTATATACCACAAAACAATGCACAAACTCGTGTATATAAACCTTTAAGTTTGCGCATCGCAGATTTACCGTTAGCGGCGAAATCCAAAAACATAACCCCCGGGAATAGTGAGGGTCTACTGCATTTATTTTATGTACAGAGTAAATAAGAGCGCTTATATAAAAATGAGTTTACCCTATAAAATATAAGCCTAGCCCCTAGAAAAAATGCTCGTCTCCAAAATTTACCAACGATGTTTATCACAGTGTCATTCCACTGAATGTAATTCCCATTTCATTCTGCTCCCAAGAGGGATAAATCTAGGAGTGAAAATGTGAACGGAGACAATTCTCAAATCTCTTTATTTTCACTTCACTAGGATGAGGGGGAGTTCTTGCTGACTTCTTAAATCGAGGAGTGATACTTTATTGTGAGCCTAAAGTTGGAATCATCGAGTTTTCTGATGACAGCGCACAGGATCTTTCAATGGCAGAGCTTGATAGCTTGGACAACTTGATAGGCTATTGTGTTCGCAGTGTTAAGAAAACCGAGAAGACGTGTGACAGGTGTTTGAAGGAGGTTACAGCTGGACCCAATCAGGCAGCTCACCAAGCAGCAAGACACTCTGCTCAAGGCAGGGGCGGAGCTACTAGGGGCAGGAGGGGAAGTGCCCCGGGGCCCGGGCCTTTGGGGGGCCCTGGTCGTTTCAACAAGTGATGAGAAGTTATTTGAGAGAGCAACAAAGCTAGTAAATAAATATAAAAATAAATATCAAAACTTAAACTAATAAAGAACTATCTTCGAAATTCTATGAATGAAAAATGATTAAGTGGAATCTCAATTATATCAATTGAAAACAAGAAAGTAGAAATATTAACTTGGACGATTTAATTAATGAATTTGCTGAAAGAAAGGCAAGAAAAGTCAAGTTCTGATGTTGTGTAAGTAAACTTTTATTTCACGGTATCCTTTTTAAAGCTCAATGTTTTGCCTAATGTTTTGCCTTCTATGCCTCCATGCGTACAAGTAGTATCATAATTCTTAAAGATATGCTAAATAAATAATGCAAAGAAAAGCAATATAAATGTATAATAAAAATTTTGTTAGGGGGCCCGTAAATAAGTTTTTCCCCAGGGCCCGTGACACTTGCTACGTTCCTGGCTCAAGGAGTACCAAAAAGTCTAGCCAGGACTTCCTAAGCGGGGAGGAGGGTCGAAATTGTATAAAGGCGAACCTTTTGGTGCAACGACCTAGTCACTGCGAAGGGGGTTTAGATTAGTTAAGTTTAGAGCAGGGGTGTAGTGGAAAATTTTAAGATGCAGGAGCTCTAAGGAATAATAATAGGAATAATAATAATAATAATAATAATTCATTTAGACTTGGAATATTAAAAATTTGAAATCACAATTAGAAGCCAGTGCTATCATTTTAGCCTGTTTGTTCCCAACCTCCAAGTATCAACTAAGAAAAATAGATAAATAAAATTTGGATGAATGGAGGTGAGGGAGCGGCGCTCCCGTGCGCTCCCGCAGCACTACACCCATGGTTTAGAATAGTTAAAAAAATGCAAGTGTTTATTTACTAAATGATGTTATATATTATAATATCACATCATAAGTTATAACGATGGTTATAAAAGTGGACTTTTCCTGTCAAGGGGGGTTCTTCGACCCCCCCAGACCCCACCTGGTTACGGGCTTGAAAAGGAAGCCTTGTTGCAGTTTCAGACAAAACATATGACATGCTGCTCCAAGTAGAGTTTATATTTCGGAAAGCACAGAGTAGTTTAATGGAAGGCACAAATGTCAAGAGGATACTTGTGGAGAAAGCGGAAACTGCTGTTTGATCTGCCCACATGCCACAATCTGAAAAACAAACTGATTACAAAGTTTATCGATGCTTGCCTGCACTTCTACTGCAAAAAGAAAACTGTCGAACTCAAGAAGACACTGGAGAGAAAGAAGAAAGAAAGTGAACTCGGTAGCAAAAGTATGGCAATGCGAAAACTAACTAAAAATGTTAAGTAAATTGTAACTTGAAGACAATGTACACTGATTTCATAGCTCAATCAACTTAGTTGCTTTACATTGGTGGTTAATGTGGCTTTTAAGTATTCAATAATAATAAATAAACTTTTTTAATTGGAGTTTTGCAATTAAACCAATCGTACATGAGTGATGGTGATGTATCATTAGAAATACACAAACTTATCTTACCAACATATTTGCTGTCCCTGTTATGCAGTAAGAAACAATAACATTTTGATGTAAATAGCGTGGAAATATAAATACATAATAATCACTGGTTGTATGCTAGGATCAGTAGGTGCAGCCAACCCTACGTATTATTTTTTTTTATTTCCTCACTGCTATCACTGCAGATTATTTATAATTTAAGTTTATAATTAACCAGTGGTTTATATATATATATATATATATATATATATATATATATATTGTCAAGAAGATACTCTGCTTGGCCAGAATTAAACCTTAACGGTTCATTTTCAATGCCCAGTTTATTAAAGCTATTAAAGCTAAAATAATTTAAGACTATAAATTTGCAACTTAATTTTACTCCCACATTGACCCTTCCTAGATGATCAGTGTGTGTGTGTGTGTGGTCATACGTTCGTTTCCGGAGAAGCGATATGTTATTTATATGACAAGTCGTATTTAACCTCACTTCTGTTTGAGATACATTGCATTCTGGTGAGTACAGCTCGACTTGTCTTGTAATTTTTATTTTATTGTTTAGAGTTTGTGATGTTTTGATATTTGTATTATTGTGATTCTTTTTGTTTACTTTAATTGTGTAATGTAAATGTCTTTTTCAATATAATTTGCATTCATTTTTCTTATTCTTATTATAAGGTTCTTTCTGAATGCTGGTACTCTCCGATACCACATCGGCAAAGAAAACTGGTTCTTTTGTAAATAATTCACTGATAAGAGAAATACACCAGATTTTATTTTGGGGTTTTCTAGCCTCTAGTTCCGATTTATATACTAACTTGAGCAATGAGTTTTTTGCACATATTTGTATATAGTCATTTATCTTTTCTTTTAGTCAATTGCATTTAGTCACTTCAGCCATTCATTTAAGTTAATTTCCGTGTAGTTTAATTATATATCCTTTTGTTATACCCATTTAATTAGTAACCTAGATTTCATTATAAACTTAAATTTTTTTATTCTTGATTTTCTTTATACTAACTAGGTGTAAATTTCAAACTCCAATCCTAGATTAAGATCCTAGTCTTTTTGACATATATGGCGCTGCGGACAGGATTGGAATATTCATTTGGTCGTTAGGTTTTATTTGTTTCTCTTGATTTTTCAGGAGGTTGTCCTACCTACCTTGTGTGTGGACTACTTGCAGTCCGTTATTTTGTGCACAAATCGGGTCAGTGCTGTACCTTATCACCCTCCGGGTTCAAAGGTTTTCAGTGCCTTCGGAGTTTGGCTGTCGAAGCGGAGCGAAGTCACAGGAAGTGAGTCATCAGTCCTCCCCTTCTAAGAAACTGGCTTATAACCAGGTAAGCCCTTTTTGTTCCTTTATTTCACGGGGAACTTCAATTAGAGTGGTTATAATTGTTTTATTTTTTTCCGGGAGCGTAATTTAATAACAGATGTGAGGTTAAACATAGAATTTAGTCTGAGTAAAATTCTTTTGGTACTTTCCTGTTAATGGGAATACCCTAAAAAAAAGTTTTCCGAATGTTTTTGACCTGAGAAAAAAATAAAATTCACCAAAGTTTGAAAGACTTTATCAGCTTCTTGTTTATACAGGGTGGGGCACGGGAACCAAGTGTTTTTGGAATAATCAGGAAAATGATATTTATTTTTGTAAAGAAAATATATTGGTAGAACAACATTCGTAAGAACATAGCATTTCATGTCATAATAATCATGTACCGAAAATTATATCTGGCATATGATGTCCTTGGCCGTCGACGCATTGTTGAAGGCGTTTACGAAAATTGGCCTCCACTCTTCCCAGCAGGTCTCTGTTGATTTGGATGATTTGTTGACGGATCGCTTCCTTCAATGCATCTAATGTACGGGGCTTGTCCTCGTAGACACGTGACTTGAGGTACCCCCATAGAAAGAAGTCACATGTGGACAAGTCAGGGGACCGAGGGGGCCATGCAATGTCACCAAATCTCGAAATGAGATGGTTGGGAAACAGGGGGGGGGGGGGCGAAGAACAGCCATTGACGCTCTGGCGGTGTGTGGCGTGGCCCCATCTTGCTGAAACCACAAATGTCGACGAGCAATACGCCTTCTTCGTAACTCAGGGATGAAAAAGGTGTTCACCATCTCAATGTAACGCCCAGATGTTATGGTAACGGTAACCCCATTTTGTTCGAAGAAATAGGGACCGATGACGCCAAACTTTCCCACCGCGCACCAAACTGTAACCTTAGGGCTATGCAGCGGTTTTTCATGGAGTTGTCGCGGATTTTCAGCAGCCCAATACCGACAGTTTTGATTGTTGACGGCCCCATTAAGGTGGAAATGGCTTCATCACTCATTACCACCATCATGTTTTCATTCTGCTCATAAAGTGCAAGCATTTCCTGTGCAAAATTCAGTCGTTGGGGCAATCGTTTACATTCAATTCCTGCACCATCGCTAACTTGTATGGGTGAAAATGTAATTCTTCATGCAAAATCCGTCTAACAGTAAGATTGCTGATTCCGAGTGCAGCTGAATGTCTCCGAGCAGAGCGGCCTGGGCTTTGCAACATCGCTTGTCTGACCCTTTCAACGTTCTCTGGAGTACGCACAGTGCGTTGCGGCCCCTTCGGTTTTGTTTTCATTATTGAGCCTCCTGTTCGAAGATTGTTAACCCAACGTAAGATTGTGTCACGAGCGGGAACAGAGTCATTTCGATGAATGTTGAATCTGCGGCGAAACGCACGCTGAACTGCTGTCACTGACTCGCCACTCCTAACAAAATGATCATACGCGAACATGCGGTGTTCTAACGTCCACTGCTCCATGATGGCACCTGAAAGATAAAGGTAGTGTTAGTTAAAGTTAAATGCTATGAACCCAGGAATGGAATGCTACCTACCGCACGCCCCTCCCATTCCTAATGGTCGATTACTAGCTATTCAAAAAACACTTGATTCCCGTGCCCCACCCTGTACAAGAAAGTGAGTAAATTTTGATAAACGAAATATTTTCAATGATACAAAATTAACGGGACAACCAAACTGTAGTTTAAACGAAAATGACGAGAGCAAAAATAACTAAAATATCGCAACTTCACCTAACCGCGCAGTGAATTAAACCTAACAGGTTAATATAACGGAAAATGCCTAGTTAGGTTAATTGAATGCCCGGTTAGGTCAACTGTACACCTTTGATAATTGGTTAGGTTAAGTTGTGGTATTTTCGTTAATTTAAACTTTTTGAGGGTATTCCCGTTAACAGGAAAGTAATTTTCTTTTTTGTGAATTTATATTGTATTGTAAGATCCTTTATACTTACAAATATGGCAACACCATCTTTAGTTGAACCTATGGAAATCGCTAAAACCATAGGGTTAGACGCTAGTGAAGTAGGTACTTTTATAAAAGCAACAAAAAGCTCGGGAGAGAATAGAAAGAAAGAGCACGAACTTAGTTTTAGAACTGCACAATCGGTCAGCTAGTATAAATTCATGCACGAGTGAAATTACCCCCCCCCCCCCCCCAAGACTGAAGATTTAGGAATTTATTTAAACAAGTAGCTGGATTTAAAGGTTGGGATTTAAAATCCGAGGGTGCAGTTAGCTTAGCTTCACTTTTAAGAGGGAAAGAATTAGAAGCTTACACACGCTACCTGATGAGATAACCGCGAACTATTTTGAACTTAGAGTTAATGAATTCGTATCATATGACGCCAGAATATTATAGGAAACAATTTAGACGTACTAGGCTAGGTCCAAACCAGACTTGCCAGCAATTTGGTTATCATCTCAAACGTTGCCTAAAATTTTGGTTGGATGGATGCGAAGTAGAAAATGTCTTCTGGATATTATTTATTTTTTTATTTATTTTTTTTTGTCATACATCAGTTCCTCTCTACGTGCACTCCCGAAATGAGAGCTTATGTTAATGAAAATAGCATTAATAATTTCAAACGCACGATGGAAATTGCCGACAATTAGCTAGCTCCCACAACTTATATCCCAAAACTAAAAACTTTAACCATACGTAAACCTTTTACTCAACCCAATAAAAATTCAGAAGCTTTAACTGAAATGAACCTCCTGTAAAGTGCTATAATTGCGGTGTTGAAGGTCATACTAAATAGTGTCCACAAAATCCTGCACTTTTTAAGAAAGTTGCAGATTCAGAAAGAGGTGGTCAACTTTGCTTTTGACCTTAAAGTACCTAACGTAGGTTTAAAATTTGAGGAAGGATCAGTTAATGGGTGCAAAGTATCTACTTTGGTTAGAGATACAGGGTGTACTTGTCCTACAGTTTCGGATAAAGTATTACCACATGTTCCAGATACTCGTGATAAATGGACTACTGTTTATGAGTACTTGGGTAGGGCTGATAGATTTCCGATAGTAAAATGTCACCTGTCGTGTACGACTGTACGTACTTTGAAGGGCTCTGACTTATGCCGTCCGAGCCCCTATTAAGTTTTGTCCTGTGCTAATAGGAGAATCCATCCCTTCTGTTGATGTGGATGACATTGCTGAAGTGGTTCAAACGAAGTAAAATTAAATCCCCCTCTGTTTAAAACTTTCAACAATGAAGTTTCATTTGAGAAATTTAAAGGCCGTATAACAGTGTCTCACTATAGTTAACGTCAAAAGGAGCGTGAATGACGGGAAAATTAAGAAGTCTCGAAGTAGTCACTTATAAATATGTAAGACATTGTGATTTAATCTAGAGTGCATTAATAGTCCTAATTCCGAACTTGTAGGGAAAAGAGCTTTAGTTATACCTCAAATACCGTAACCTTGTTTTAATAGTACAAGACTCTCCATTTGCTGGCAACTTTGGTTATACTAAAACTCGGATGAAAGTTTTACGTCAGTTCTATTGGCCTGAATATAGTATATCCAGGAGCTGAAGATACTGCTGCTCGTGTGATGTCTGTCAGAAAACATCAGCAAAGGGGCGTGTAAAACCTGTACCCTTAAGAAGTTCCAATCATTACCTAGCCTTTTTCGAAAGTGTCAATTGACTTCATAGGCCCTATGTACCCTCCTTCATCAGAAGGGCACATGTATATCCTTACTGTAATAGATTTAGCTACCAGATTCCCAGAAGCAGTACCTTCGAAAAATATAGATTCAATCTCTATAGCAGAAGCTCTTGTAACTATTTTCTCAAGGGTGGGCGTACCTAAACAAGTTCTATCAGATCGTGGTACACAATTTACTCCGAAGTTATGGGGAAGATTCATGAATTGTTATCAATGAAGCCAATGTTTACAACTCCCTTTCATCCTGCTAGTAATGGACTTAGTGAAAAATACACTGTATTCTGAAGAGCATAATTAAGAAATTATTATCCCAAGACCACCCGACCCATTGGCATCGGTGTATACCAGCTGCTCTTTTTGCTTATAGGGAAATACCCAACGGCTCATTAGGCTTTTCACCTTCCGAACTCTCGTACGGTAGAGAAGTTAGAGGCCCCCATATCTATCTTGAATGAGTTGTGGCAAAATAAGGATAATAACTGACACTGTTTCCACATATCAGTATGTCCTTGACGAGAGAGAGACTTGAGGAAACGGCGAAGTTAGCTGCAATTAAAGCCGAAACTAGTGCTCTATATAAGACCAACTATGATCTAAACTCACAATTGTATGTATATATATATATATATATATATATATATATATATATATATATATATGAAAATTATCACGAAGGTAACACGTGAAAAATATTTATGATGAATAAAACCACGAAGGAAAGGAAACAAAATGGTGCTCAAGCGCTTTCGTCTAATGACATCCTCAGTGTTCCTGAGGATGTCATTAGACGAAAGCGCTTGAGCACCATTTTGTGTTTCCTTTCCTTCGTGGTTTTATTCATTATATATATATATATATATATATATATATATGTGTGTGTGTGGTATGTATGTATGTATAATATATATACACACACGTGTGTGTATATATATGTATGTATATATATACACACACGTGTATATATATACACGTGTGTATATATATATACACATGTGTGTATATATATATATACATGCGCGTGTATATATACACACACATACATGCGTGTATATATATATACACACACATACATGCGTGTATATATATATAATATACACGCGTGTATATATATATATATACACACACATACATGCGTGTGTATATATATACATATATATATATATATATATATGCGTGTGTATATATATACATATATATATATACATACATGCGTGTGTGTATATACACACACGCATGTATGTGTATATATACACACACGCATGTATGTGTATATATACACACACGCATGTATGTGTATATATACACACACGCATGTATGTGTGTATATATATATATATACACGCATAGATGCGTGTATATATATATATATACACGCATAGATGCGTGTGTATATATATATATATATATATATATATATATATATATATATACACACATAGATGCGTGTGTATATATATATATATATATATATATACACACATAGATGCGTGTGTATATATATATACACACATAGATGCGTGTGTGTATATATATATATATATATATACACACATAGATGCGTGTGTATATATATATATATATATATATATACACAGATGCGTGTGTATATATATATATATATATATATACACACATAGATGCGTGTGTGTGTATATATATATATATATATACACACATAGATGCGTGTGTATATATATATATACACACACACATACATGCGTGTGTGTGTGTGTATATATATATGGCCAGACCTAGAGGCGGGGCCACCAGCTTGACCTCCGTGTGAAGAGACCAACACACGAAATAACATAAGGTATATATATTAAAATTTATTTATATTGTATGTAGTGTGTGTGTATGTATCGAGCTTACTGCCTCTTCAGTTACTACGCTTCACCCGAGGGACGCAGACACAGAACCTAATCAGACCGTGATCACTCCCGCCCAATGATTCGTCAACGGTGAGACCAGTGACGAGGTTGTCTTCGGTCGTGAATACTAAGTCTAAAACGCTTTCGCCTCGTGTAGGCTCATTGACCCACTGAGTGAGGGAGTTCTCATCAGCAAAGTAAACTAGCCTCCTCCCTTCAGCAGTCCTGTCTTCTCACTTTATGCTGCGACAGTTGAAGTCTCCTAAAACTATACACACCCTATACCCTAGTAGGCTAAGGCGTTTGGTGTACAGGGCTGTATCCTCCTCGAGGAGATGCGGAAGTCTGTACACCAAGATTAACCTATAGTTCGTCCCTCCCAAGTTCAGATCGACGCCAAGCAGCTCCCGTGCCGACCCCGAACTGGCAGTCAACCGGACTCAACGTGTCCCTGACGTATATTAGTACCCCTCCCCCCTCCCCACGGCTGCGGTCTTTGCGAAACATTCTATACCCGGGAATTTCGAAGTCCCCAACGTACTCCCTACAATCAGTATGAATCCAGGGCTCGGTGATAGCAACGATATCCTGGTATTCTGATGCTAAGATGCTCGTTGCTCGCAAAACTTATTCCTAATCGACCTAGCATTAAAAAGCATTGACGGACGGGAGAGCCTTCCCTATTCTGACCGCCCCCTAGCACAACCCGTTTCCCGAACATCCAGGGCTGTCGGGAGTTGAACAGCCCCTCATCAACGAGGGGCCAACTTTCGTAGGAGCCTGAGCCCCCTCCAACGTGGAAGGAGGGTCACCCACCTGTACCTGGACGCATCCTTCAGTTGAAGGTACGTCCGACTCCGGACTGAACATCTCTCCCGGGCTCGACCTCACCATTCTGTATAGGTGCCGGTCGAGCATCGCGCCTAGCACACCTTTACCTTTGTCATTGAGGTGGACACCATCCCCTCTGGTAAAGGTCTCACCTACTGAAAATGCGTCGAACGGGTCAATAAATCTCACGCCCAGCGGGATGCACAAGTCTTGCACCCTCTCGTTGATGCCAATGAACTTACTGAGCGCGTGCTCACTGGAATTCATCCGCGGTAAAATACCCATCAACATTCTCCTCTGTCTTCAGTTTTAGATCATCCGCAAGAGACATCATCTCGGTGATGATCTCTTCTGTAAGACCTACCCTACCGCCTTTGAGGAGCAGGTCGTTGCCACCAGCGTGGACAACGATCGCAGTCCTCCGACCAGCCACGCGCAGCTTCTCTACCTCCTTCCTCAAGTGCGCCGTTCCCCGCCCAGGTAAGCACCTTACCTTCCTCCCATCCCGGTTTGCACTTACACCACCCGACCCACCCCGACCGGTAGCTACTTCCATCGGTTTCTTTGGGACATCAGTAGGCCCCTTCCCACCCTTTTTCTCTGTCGGCCCCTTCCCACCCTTTTTCTCTGTCGGCCCCTTCCCACCCTTTTTCTCTGTCGGCCCCTTCCCACCCTTTTTCTCTGTCGGCCCCTTCCCACCCTTTTTCTCTGTCGGCCCCTTCCCACCCTTTTTCTCTGTCGGCCCCCCACTTTGCGCCGCGGTTCCGTGCATTCCACATGGGTCGCTGGCGATTCCTGACACTGATTTTGTACCCTGGCCCTCGGTTGCACCTCTACCCTTTCTCCGCGGTCCCGAGCTCTGTCCAGTCCATCGCTGGATCGCCTTTCCATGGCAGCTATCCTATCAATGAGCTCCGGGGTGGAGGGCGCAGCAGCCGCGTCAGTGACCGCCGCACCTCCAACAGCCGGTCTGGACGACTCGAGCCGCCGGACCCTCTCCTCTAGCTTCTCGTAAAACCGCACGAGTTCGCAAAAACGGCACATGCTGGAGTGGTTAATCTTCTCGAAGCAGGCTTCTTTGAAGTTCGTCACCCATTGGTTTACTTCACACTTCGCACATTCAGCCTTCAGTTTCTGCGGTCCAGTCATTATAACTTTTTTTTTTTTTTTCGAACTCTGAATACACTGAATAAGATAAAGCGTTCTAGCAATGAAAACTATCAAAAACGTTCTGACCAGTATATAAAAAAGGAGGGGGTGGGGTGAATTTTTCCCGCGCATAGACGCATCCGCCTATTTGCAAGTGACGTTCATCCCATCCAGAAGACTACACCTCTCGCTGCTGCCGCACCGACCAAGGGTCTCCCCAGGGCCGGACAGTCCCAAACGTGTCGCAGCTACCAACTGACAAACACTCGCGACGCAGGCGTCGCGGATTTCCCGCCAGGAGCGACAGCGAGATGCAGCCCCTTACTAAGCCTTACTAGTCACTCACAAGCGGCCAGACTCTTAGAATCCAGTGTTCAAGGGATATCCCATCAGACCCAGAGGCTACGCCCGAGAGTTTACGATGGCCTGGCAGCCAGCTGGGCAGTAAAGCTCTCGCCTAAGAGCAGTACAGCCAAGCACTATCAATTGGTCACCAAAGAACGGTCGCAGAGAGTTACAAGGAAGCCTCGAAGACCTTCCGGTGCACTCTGGGAGGTTCCTGTTATTAAACAAGTTTATTTGTCTTTCAACTATCCTAGCAGTAGTAGAAAACTGGATAGAAAAGTAGAAGGCTCTCTCCCCACCCTCCGCTCCCTCCCTGTCAGAGGCAGGTACGGAAAAAGGTTGAAGAAAATACCTTGACCCTGGGAAAGTAGCCAAGGAAATTTTACAGGAAAGTGGAGAATATATAAATAGCTCTATATTTAGCATGCTCACAGAGACACCGTGCAAGCGAACTCCTGCAGTTATGTTATGTTTTAGTTTTAAACTATGAGAGCATTCAGTACTTTGTCTAGCCTATTTTTAAACACATTTACACTGACTGGAAACAACCTTTGAGGGAAGTTGGTTCCAGATATTAATTATTTTATAGGAAAAGAAATTCCCGCAGAAAGAGGTCCTAAATGTCTTTAGTTCCAGTTTAAACCCATTATTTCTTGTCGAATTGGCATAAAGTGAGAATAAGTTTCTGTAATCTACCCTGTCTATTCCATTGAGCATCTTGAAGACTTGAATAGCTGACTCCGCAACCTCCTCGTCTCTAAGGTAACCAGATTTAGCCGCTCCAATCTCCGTTGGTAGCTTTGCGTTCTCATTGAAGGGATCAATTTTGTTGCCCTTGCTTGTACTCTTTCTAACCTTTCTATGTCCTTCCTGAGGGATGGAGACCAAAACTGCGCACAGTATTCCAGTTGAGGTCTGACTAGAGAATTATAAAGAGACATTACAGTCTCCTTGTTCCGAAACTGGAACTGTCTTTTAATATAACCTAATAATTTTAAGGCCCTCTTTTTGACTTCTGCACAGTGCTTCGACGGTTTCAGATCGTTGCTGATATAGACTCCCAAGTCTTTCTCAAGATCCGTCTCAGTCAAGTTCCTTCCCAAGAGAGAGTAATCGGTCTTTGGGTTTTTATAACCTTTGTGCATTACCTTACATTTGTCCAAGTTGAATGGCATCTGCCAAGTAGCAGACCATTCGCCCAACCTGTCAAGATCGTTCTGAAGCGTTCTTACGCCCTCCTCAGTACCTACACTACTTCCTAATTTCGTATCGTCTGCAAATTTGGAGATTGCATTTAGAAGCCCGACGTCTATATCGTTAATATAGATGATAAAAAGTAAAGGACCCAGAACGGAACCCTGTGGGACACCACTGGTGACGGGTGCCCACTCCGAAGCCACTTCATTTATTACCACACTCTGCTTTCTATCTTTTAACCAATCCTCAATCCAGTTGGAAACGAGGCCGGTGATTCCTAGTCCTTTGATTTTAGCCATCAATCTCGCGTGATGGACTTTGTCAAAGGCTTTTTGAAAGTCGAGATACACTATATCTATTGCCCTACTTGCGTCGTATAGTGTGTGAATATTATGGAAAAACCCTAACAGGTTTGTCAGACAGGATCTATGTCGCCTAAATCCATGTTGAGAATAAAAAATTAGATTATTAGATTCAAGGTGATACACAATACGTTTTGTAATGATGGATTCCAACAGTTTGCCACTTTGCTTTGGACCATTAACCAAATATTTTTCAAATCCTTAAATTATATTTAACTTTACATGGAATCAGAACCACGGATCGCTACATTATACTGGACATAGGACAGTCTCCCATCCAACTACTGCCCAGACCCAATATTGCTTAACTTCACTGATCAATGGGAAGTGGTGTTACGAATTACGATATTGGTTACAGCATACGAGATACGCACAGAAATAAATATTTTTAAAATGGAAAATATTCTACTACAGTTTGCAGTACATGCTTATAAATACTTTTCCTTTTTAGTACTCCTGCATCAGCTATGTTTCTAACATTTTGTATATTAATGTGTAGGGCAAATAAACAATCTTCATAGTCTTAGGTGCTGGTCAGGGATGGAAACCTTGGATGGAAATCTTCGGTTTGTAGAATTTATCTTTCCATTTTTTACCAGAATATAGAGAAGTGGAACGAACAAATTATAATTATTAATAACATCAAAGTAAACTTATGATTACTACTAATAATAGTTATGGTTGCTTACCTCCTTCGTAACGGCAAAGGTCAGGTGACGGAGAGAGTCTACAACCTTACGTGAGATCCGAACCATGGATCAATCATTTGAATGCAATGGACAGTCATCCATTCAAGTACTGAACAGACCCAACGTCGCTTAACTGCTGGTCTAATGGGAAGCGGTGCTGTAACGTGGCCACGATGTATCACGAGTGATAAGAAGGTAGGATTGTACGACGCTAAATCATTCTACATACTTAATTTCTGAACGAATAAAATATATATCTTAAGGTAGATCTACATTGAAGACTTTCGGCTGCATGCACTAGACAACTAAGACTGCTTTTTTCCACTAATATTTTGCGTATCTCCATTATCTGCAAACAAAAAAGATGAGATCGCTCGACCATTGTAATACTGTAGGAAATATTATGGACTAGTAGAATAGTTCCTTTGGGTAATAACTCTCTCGTAATGATAAATTAATATTTTATGTTGATGTACAGTTGCCCACATATGTAATGTTCCTCGCCTCACCGGCGACTCCGGACATGTAGAAACGCCGCAGCGATAGTCAGGGTACCCCAACTGGGGTAAGGTGGGATGGAGGGGGAATAACCGAGTCCAACAATATGTAACATTGACATACGGGTAAGGAGCCGTAACGTAACGTAACAACGCGTAGGGTAGGGGAAGTGTTGCATAACATCTTAAGGTGTGCCTGGTCTAGCGTTACAGAACGTTCCTCGGGGATCTGAGGTGTCAAGTTTTAGCAAAAATAGCGTTATGTAATTTTTGAACGATCCCGAATTATAATGTAATATAACTTGTGTTCATAAAGATAAACGATTAATATGATCGTGAATAGCGTTGAACTCCATGTTTACTAGTTTTATACAGTAATAGGGTTCTATTATGATTACTGCAAGTCTATATGAACAGATACCACAATACAACTTTTTATGTACTAATGAATTTGAACCAAAAAAAGACATTACACAACCATCCTCCACACTCGCTCATTTCCCTTCCCCACCCACCAGTCTCGCGTGTATTAAATTATTATGTAACAATACTAATAAAGCTGTTTGTAGAGTCCGTGTGCAGCTTTAAACCGTTATTAACTTGCTAATCTACACGATTATACATACAGGGTGTTCATAAAAGATCTGAACGATTTCAATCTTTATTAATGTGATAATCCAATAACATACAAACAAGTTTGTCCATGTGACTCCGCACAGCTAAAAGTTTTACATACATTTTAATGAACTTCAACATGTGTGTGCGCCATTGGTCGCCCGTACAACATCCAATCGATATTCAATTTCGCGCCATGTGCGTTCGAGCATGCCAGCATCGACCAGCGCTATTACATCACTGATCCTGATTCGTAGTTCATGGATGTTGACAACCTTGGTCTTATACAGACAAACTGTATTAGTTGCTCTATCACTTACATATGCTTCATGCTTTATATCTTATTTAGTATGAAAAATATTAACGAATCAAATCGTTCAGATCTTTTATGAACGCCTTGTATATGTATTGACATTGAGCGAGAAAAAGATTGAGAGACTGTGAGAGAGAGCGAGGTAGAGGGGCAGAGTTAGTGGGAAATGGCTTATCGATTGTTGCACAAAGAACTTAAGTTTCGATCTGAATAACTGTAACTGATTATCAAAATCACATAAGAATAATCCACGGTTATACTAGCATAAACATATTTATATATACTTACAAATTCATACACTATTATATTAATGTTTGTGAAATGACGTTGATGGGCCAAACCGTGGTGTTGACATGGTTACTTGTCGTCCAGGAGAGAGAGAGTGGGCGTGTCAGTAAAAACCGTAAGGTGACTTTCATGAAGTAGGATATCACCACCGGTTTGTGGCTGATGCCTATTATATTAGTATGATATTAATATATTATATTAATATAATATAATTATATTAATATAATCACACCATCACAAACTTTTCAAGAAACTCTTGTGTCGAAGGGTTCCTAAATATATACTTAGGATACTTGCCTTCTGGTATACAGAGCAGACCATGTTTGTAAGATGGAAAAGCACTGTATCACCAGGTTTTAAGATAACTAATGGTGTTACAATTATTATCACCCTATCTTTTCTGTATATACATGGATGACCTTACCAATGAACTAAAATCTGCACGTACTGGCTGTGTCATTGGAAAGGAAAAAAATTAATCATTTAATATATGCTGATGACCTTGTTCTTGTCACCCTCTCCCCATGGGCTGAGAGTACTATTAGAGATATGTGAACAATATAGTATAGAAAATGACATCACCTATAATGGGGCAAAGAGTTGTATTTTGATTTTTAGGTGTAATCTAATGAAACCTGTATCATGTGGATCTTTTGAAATGAATGGTCAGACAATACCTATCAAAGACACATGTAAAGACTTAGGTCATGTAATTACTCACGAGCTGCAAGATGAACTTGATATTGAGAGGCAACGTAAAAAGCTGTATGTACAGGGTAATATGCTAGTAAGGAAATTTGGTATGTGTTTAGAATAAGTTAAAACTTATCTTTTTAGAAGTTACTGTACTGCATTGTATACATCCCATCTGCGGTGGAATTATACAAAAACTGCTATGAATAAACTTTGTTGTTTATAATAATAATAATTTTCGTATGCTATGTAGGGAACCAAAATGGTGCAGTGCCAGTTTCATGTTTACTACGCGTAACCTACCTACCAGCCAAATGTTAATCCGGAAGAATATATGGTATATAATTTAATTACTAGGGTCCAAAACAGCTCTGTGTTATTGTGCAATGTCTTGTCTTCAGATACTGTGTACCTCACCTATACAGGGTGCACATAAAGTCAGGATCTATTTTTGTGAAGCACTTGGAAATTATATGGAATTCAATCATAAAATGATAGTGGTAACATTTATTAAATAAGAGTAGGATTCGACGTGACGCCCATCAGTATCCCTGCACAGCTCAAATCGTTCCGCAGCATTTCTAAACACATTCTGGAGCATTTGCGGGGTTATGTTATCTGCAGCAGTTCGTATACGTGTACGTAAGTTTTCAAGACTCGTAATCTTCGTCTGATAGACGTGCGATTTGATAAAGCCCCATGCAAAGAAATCTAAAGGGGTTAAATCTGGTGATCTCGCTGGCCAAGGTCTGTTGCTTCCGCAACACACAAACCTATTCATGCTAAATGGATTTTCTCTGCATGGGATAACCTAGACAAAATGAGGGAGACCACTCGGAAGGGTTTGGAAATTAGCGACATTCATAACATTCTTGTTATACAGTAATAATACCACGTAATTTAAAATATTTTTACTGCTTTTACTTTACAATGTTTTATTACAATATACTAAATTTACTTTTCAAATAAAGTTTTTTAATGATCTAAGTTTTATTTTCTTACTAATCTTCCAAAGATTAGTTTAAAGTGTCAAATTTTCGCCTGCTGGATATTTTCGCATAAACGCGAAAATTTCCTGCAGGCGAACATTTCGTATTTACTAGTATATAAAAAGTTTGGATCACCTGAAGATGGGGCCCCAGCCTTCTTTAGGTAGCCTTATAAGGCTAACTAACGGAAATATTCCTAATCTCCTCAACTTCATCGTCACTCTGAAACTTTCTTCCACGAATAGCATCCTTCATTGGCCAAAACAAATAGAAGTCTGAAGGTGCCAGATCCGGGCTGTATGGAGGGTGGGGTAACACAGTCAAGCGCATTTTTGTGATGGCCTCTCTTGTTTGCAAATTGTTGTGATCTTGCGTTATCATGCAAAAGAAGGATGTCTTCCAGTTTTCTCTCCTGTCGAACTCACTTTATACGTCTCTGGAGTCTGTCGGGTAGCAATATATGCCTCCGAGTTGGTTGATTGTCCTTTCTTCATAATGTCCCCCAGAATCACCCCTTTCATGTCCTAGAAGATGGTGGCCATAACCTTTCCTGCAGGGAGCCATTTTGAACTTTTTCTTGCGTGGAGAGAGTGCGTGATGCCACTCCATGGATTGCATTTTGTTTCAGGTTCAAAGTGGTGTACCCAAGTTTCATCTCCAGTCACAATTCGTGAAAGGAAGTCATCCCCTTCTGTCTCGTATCGAACCAACGACTCTGAAGCAATTTCTTTTCTTTGGGCTTTGTGATCTTCAGTCAGTTCGTGAGGAACAAACCGTGAACACACTAGCTCCAGCTCCAGTGATAGCTCCTTGTATGTGACGCGCCGATTTGATTGAATGATGCTGTTAGCACGTTGCGCAATCTGAGATGTGACAGCGATGCCGGGCGACTGCTGCGTGGCTCATCATCGAGGCTGGCGCTCCCTCTCTCCGATGATCTTACACGTTTAGACCAGCGTCCAACTGCTTCTATCAACAACAGCGTCTCCGTAAACGTTTTGTAGACGTTTGTGAATATTTCCATCTGTTTCCTTCTCTGTGGTTAAGAAATCGATAACAGCTCTGTTTACGATGCACATCGCGGTTTTATACAAGGAGGGGGAGGTTCAAACTGGAAAAATCCGTTATGTGAAGCGCAGAAAGTTCAGTCTTGCGGCCCAAAAGATATTTCAGCCCCATGGCCTATTATTCAGCTTGGCAAAAAGGGTGGGGCAAAATATATTGAGTGCCCCTAGTACATGGGTTCAACGCTGTTCACGATCATATTTATTGTTTATCTTTATGACCACAGACATTACATTATAATTACCTGTATGTCAATGACTGCACCTTCAATTGTCCTTTAGATATATACTTGCAAAAGGTCGGCGCTACGCGCCGATTTTGCTAGATCTGCGGTGCTTCGGCTGAATTGTGGGCCTACGGCGTATTTTATTTTCAACATCAGTAGCCCTTTATCTGGATATCATTCCTATTCCTCTCACCTTGGGCCTCAGTAATTGGGGTGCCTGCTGCCTTCCAGTTACTGGCAAACCAATTATTCATTCAATAAAACTACAGAAAAGAACAGTCATGAAAATCTAAAGCTTCACAAATCTTAATACAATGAGCTCGGATTTGAAGCTTAAGATTTTCATGACTGCGTTCATTTCTATAGTTTTATTGACCAAATAACTGAACCGACAGTAGTTGGGGGCCCTGCGGCCCGCCAAATCATAGTTTTCATTGTTTCGAGTGCATCAATAATATTGTTCTAGTGTTCCATTAGTTGTGATAAGCATGATCTTCCTGACCGGAATCGATGTTCGTTATCACTTTTTTTTTTCTGAGTTTCCCCATTAACCCAACCCCCTCCCCATTACCCCACCACTCTCCCCAATACCCCCACCCTTCCCCCATTACCCCCAAGGGGGGAAGGGGGCTGGCACCTTGCAAAGGATTTACTTTAATTTTTTTGGTTACATATATAATATATCGCATCTATTTTTCTGAGTTTCCCCATTAACCCCACCCCTCCCCATTACCCCACCCCTCCCCCATTTTGTGCCAAAATTATGATTAAAAATGAAGAAATGGGAAGAACTGTACCCCTAAAAGGGGGGGGAAGGATTTGTTAGGGAATTTTTTTTAGCATGGGCACTGCACAATAAAAAGACGCATCGAATGGTGAAAACCGCATTGTTCTACACCAATTGTAGCGACCTGTAGGTGTGCGCAAAAAAACTGTTACATATATATATGTTATATACAGTGTATATATATATATTTGAAATCTCTATAAAATGCACAATTTGATAGAGATTTCAAATATTTTTTTACACTAAATAAATAAAAGGCTCATAAATAATCTGTGATAATTTTATAACTTTATTTTAAATATTTTAGGAGTTATGCGGTTATTTCTACAGATTGCGAAAATTTCAGTTTTTCTCATTATGTAATATCTTCTTTTTTCAGAATTTGTTTAGATTTAAAATTTTTCATGAATACCTCTAAATATGCCATTCTCACATGAAGATAAAATAATTATAAAGCATTATAGAGTTGAAAAAGGTTATAGTGCAAGGAAATTACTTTCTGAATTCGATTATAAAGGATGGACTAGATCAGGTTTAGATTACTTATTGTTATTGAGAACTATCGATGAAACAGTAAGCATTGAAAGGAAGGTTGGTAGTGGGCGACCAAAATCAGTTAGAGTAGATGAAAATATTCAGAAAGTGGAGGAACGTATCCTTAGTCAAGAGGATCGACCTGGTAGCCACATGACACCTGCTCAAATATCAAAAGAACTAGAAATATCAGAATCAAGCGTAAGAAGGATTATTAAATCTGATCTGCAAATTAAACCATTTAAAAGAGTGCATGGACAAAGATTGTCAGAAGTAAACTGTCAGAAAAGAGTTGAGAAATCCAAACGTATTTTACGTATAATAACTGAAGATAAACTTTCCAAGACATTTTTTACGGATGAAAAACGTTTTACGGTAGAGCCACCAAGAAACTCACAGAATGACCGGGTTTATTCTGATGTTGGAAAGAAAAATGAAATCCAAGATGAAAGACTGTACGCAACAAGGAGTCACTTTTCTTCTAGCGTCATGGTTTCTGTTGGAGTGTCCAAGTTGGGAAAAACTTCAATATTTTTTATTGAGCCAGGAGTGAAAATTAATGCTCAATATTATTCAAATACCTTGCTTGAGAAAATGCTTCCAGAAATGAGAAACTTGGCTAGGCTAGGTTACTTTATTTTTCAACAAGATGGTGCAACATCACATACTGCCAAAACAACCATCGAATATTTGAAAAAGAATGTGCCTGAATTTCTGGAACCGAATAATTGGCCACTTAACAGCCCTGACCTAAACCCTGTAGACTATGGAATATGGGAAAACTTGGCAGAGAGAGTGTATAGGAACAGAATAAGGGATGTCAATCATTTGCGTGAGTCGATTATCGCAAAATGGGCAGAGCTCCCCCAAGAGCAAATAAATCGAGCAATAGACGAATTCAGACCAAGATTAAAAAAAGTGATAGAAATGCAAGGGAATCATATTGAACAGTTCTTTTAATTTTATTAAACTAAAAATTATCTACAGTATATCGTAAAAAAAAAATTTTCATGTTAAGTAGGAGAATCTCACTTTTTAGTTAATTATTAATAAAATTAATAATTCTGAAGATATCGTCATAAAAATTTAAAGGTTAATAGGTGATTACCTATACTTTATTGTGTAAAAAATTCAACTTAATTAGATAAATGGTTTTGTTTTAATAAAGGTTTGAATTTGGCTTAGTTTTTTTTGACAGACCTATATATATATATATATATATATATATATATATATATATACTGTATATAACTTATATATATATATATATATATGGCTTCATTTCTGAAATAGTATATTAGATGTCTGTGCTATGTGTTGTTGGACTCGGTTGTCCCCCCTCCACCCCACCTTCCCCCAGCTGGGGTACCTTGACTAACACTGCGGCATTGTCACATGCACGGAGTCGCCTGTGAGGCGAGGAGCATTACATATGCGGACAACTGTACATCATTTATGTTGCTTTCGGATTATTTATTCCATACGACAGATATCGAAATTTTAATTCTGTATTGAGACTCGCAAAATTTAAATTCGTAAAGAAAAAAGACTTTCAAAATGATAACCAAATAGTAACGTTACACTAGGAAGGAACATAATGTAAAAGGAAAAAAGGGTCACATTTGGTTAGGTCGGGTCAGTCAGATAAGCTATATATGCACTTGATTGGATGACAGTGGCATCTGGTTAGGTGATATTAACACTCGATAAGGTGATGTTGCCACCCAGTTAAGCGATTAGTTTCACTCATGAGTAGATTAAGTCAGGTTGGAAAGAAAAATTAGTTTAAAATTAAATAAAAAAGGTTCTGTTACAGATGTAGGCCTACATATACCGCATTGGAATTCACAAGACGTTTTTATTCTATTCTTTAATTCGTACATTTCCTGCACAAGTCTATATTTAAAGGGGTTATTAACACGATCTTTTATGTGGACATTAAATTCACTGGAAATATGAAGTTATCCAATGCTGATTTTTCTAAATTTTTATTTTCTTGACTCCTATATCTCATTTATTTATATTTTAATTAGTATACTTAATTGTGTTGGTTTATGTCGGCCTGAAAAATTAATTGCTAAACTACTGTATATTACTCTTGAAATTAACGTAATTAACGTTACTATTACTCTACAAACGTTACTATTACTCTACAGTATTTTGTTGTTGTTGTTCATGAAAATGAAGTTTTCAATCGTCAAGATTTATACTCTGAAAAACCAGTCATTGGTTAAATATTTTGTAAGGTTTGTAATTTGAATAATCTTCTTCCTCAGCATAATTAATCCCATTTTTATATGAGGTCGCTGTTTAAGGTGAGTCGCCTCCATCTTAGTCTGTCGTACACCATATCCTCCTCCAAATTCTTCTCCCATAAGTTCGCTCTCTCGACTCATCTCATTTGGTTGTGGCGTGGGTTCTTTTACGGCCGGATGCCCTTCCTGACACCAACCTTCCCCTTTTATCCGGACTTGGGACCGGCCGGAGAGTAGGCTGACTATCCTACCCTCCGGGTGGGATCGGCTAATCATTAAATGACTATTTTTATCTTCTTTTCTCAAAGCTCTCTTCATCAGTCTCTTCCATTCTCATAGCTATTCTAGCCTCTCTATCGCCTGCTCCTGTCATTTCTTTTCTTTCATCCTAATAGGTGAATTTTTAAATTCTCTCTTCTTAAGGTTTCTTCATGAGTTTCACGAAGCCTTAAAAATGAATGAAGTGCTGCCTCTTAAGATCTCCTGCAGCTTTCCCCCCCCCCCCCCATGTAGATGAAAGTTTTTCACGATGGTATCAGTTGTCACGCAGTATTTCGCTATAAACAGGGCCGTTTCCTGGCATAAGCAGACTAAGCAGCCGCTTAGGGCCCCGCTGCTACTAGGGGGGCCACTGATGTGGCAGTCAACCTCCTCCTCAAAAACAAAAGTCCCTCATCAGCTACAGAAACACAGGTTTTGTTGCAGCACAAGTCGTAGCTAGGGACATATGTGAGGAAATGAATGTGGAGGCTGTGCTGAAGGAGAAGAGGCTCAGATCCACAAAAAAGCATTTTGCTTACGAAGCTCCTGACTAACCATTTACAGAAGCCTTAAAGGGGCTGGAAGTCAAATTTTTCAATGTGGTGGTGGATTGTGCCATCGGGTCAATAAATGAGAGATTCAAAACATTAGATGTGGACATATTTGGGGTTCTCCTAAACTTCACCACAATGAACAAGGAAGACTTGTCCTGCAAGTGTGAAAAGCTCTCTAAGATACTGAGCTCTGGAGCTGACTCTGACATTGATGGAAGAGAACTGGCCCTCGAAATTAAGAACTTGCCGACTTTACCTTCACACAACATGACTGCATTGGAGCTCCTCTCCTTCATTCATCAGAAGCAACTGGAGGAACTATACCCCAATCTCTGGGTTGCACTAAGAATTGCCTGCACTCTACATGTGACAGTAGCGTCAGCCGAGAGGAGCTTCTCTAAGATGAAGCTAATCAAGAACTACCTCAAATCATCAATGGGATAGGATCGCCTCGGTGGCCTTGGCATCATAAGCATCAACCACGACGTTGGCAGGGAGATTTCATACGATGATGATATTGATGATTTCGCCCATAAAAAATGTAGGAGGCAAAAATTTTGAAGATACAAACTGTTCTGTATAACTGTTAGCCATTACACGATTGTATCGTAGAGTTAGTAATTGTTTGGTAGTTGATAATTGCATTATTTTTTATACATAGTTCTGTGTCATTTATTCTAAATAATGTATAAGCTAATTTTCAGAAATTTCATGAAGACTATTTTTTCTGTATGTGTGTGCTGAGGTGATGTAGTAAGGCGTGAGTTGGTGGATGGAGGGGTGGGGCCTCAAATGGGTATACTGCTTAGGGCCCCCTAATGGCTAGAAACGGCCCTGGCTATAAAAATACTTTCCTGGAGAGAGAACAATTCCGTTGTTAACCCTTCCGCGTCATATGGAAAAAATTGTAATTTGAATAATAATTAATGAAATTTGATACGAGCCTATTATTTCCATAGCATAATTTAAATTTTGCTATTTTATAATAGTCTTAAAATAATGCACGCATAGGATAGAGAAATAACGAAAAATAAAGGTTTTGACTTTGGTTGGAAATTATGCATTTCCCAATTACACACTACTAAAACTCTCTTCACCTTTTAGTTTACGTACCGGAAGTTAAATACTTTGGCAGTAACTTATTTTCAGTGGAAGAGATTACATAGATTTTATAAATTGATGATTTAAACTTATTAGATGGATGGAATTTATTTATTTCGCTACAGCAAATATTTGGTCAAAGCAATAATTTTGACCTAAAATTTTTGGTTTAATATAATAGCGAGACAGCAAGTTCATTTTTTGACCCATTCAGCAATCGATATAGTCGTGTGTGTGTATTCCCTGACAAGGTGTACTGTTGAATACACGAAAGGCCTTGGAATATATATCCTTTATTTTTTTTTATGTAGGGAGGAGGGGCCAAGGATGAACCCCTGCAAAAGCTTCCCCCCCGCCCCGCTATAGAAGAAGAAGAGCCAAAATGAAGGTCCAGGGTTTTAGAGATACTTAGACACTGCGTTTGAAAGCTGGGAGGTCATAGGGGAAAAGATGGATTGAGTAGATGAAAGACTGGAAATACCAATTAACCCTTTCGTTAGAGAATTGGATAGAAAAAGAATTAGAAAGTATGGTACTGTGTGCTCCTCTTAAAGGAGGAGGAGGCATGCAGTTAGTGTTCATAAGAGCAGTGTCCGTTATAATAGCAATGTCCGTTATAATAGCAATAGTAAAGAGAGAGTGAGGTAACATTGCGGCGAAGAGAGAGGGATTGAAGACAGTAAGTAAGAGGCGGGGAATTGACGAGACGAAAAGCCTTTGATTCCACCTCGTCAAGTACGGCTGTGTGGGTTGAGCCACCCCACACACGAGAAGCATACTCCATATAGGGGCAGACGACGAGACTCCTGTACAGAGACCGCAACTGAGCGGGGGTGAAGAAACTGCGAAGCCGGTACAGCACACCTAACCTCTTGAGAGAGAGAGAGAGAGAGAGAGAGAGAGTGTGTGTGGTTACAAGGAGTTACAAGGACAAGAGGAAGCCTCAAAGACCTTTCGGTCCATTCTGGGAGGTTCCTGTTATAAAACAAGTTTATTTTCTTTCAACTATCCTAGCAGTAGTAGAAAACTGGATAGAAAAGTAGAAGGCTCTCTCCCCACCCTCCGCTCCCTCCCTGCCAGAGGCAGGTACGGAAAAAGGTTGAAGAAAATACCTTGACCCTGGAAAAGTAGCCAAGGAAATTTTACAGGAAAGTGGAGAATATATAAATAGCTCTATATTTAGCTTGCTCACAGAGACACCGTGCAAGCGAACTCCCGCGGAGTTTTCTTATGTTTTAATCTTAAACTATGAGAGTATTCAGTACTTTGTCTAGCCTATTTTTAAACACATTTACACTTTGACTGGAAACAACATCTGAGGGAAGTTGGTTCCAGATATTAACTATTTTATAGGAAAAGAAATTTCCGCAGACAGAGGTCCTAAATGTCTTAAGTTCCAGTTTAAACCCATTATTTCTTGTCGGATTGGCATTAAGTGAGAATAAGTTTCTGTAATCTACCCTGTCTATTCCTTTAAGCATCTTGAAGACTTGAATAAGCTGACCTCGCACCTCCTCGTCTCTAAGCTAAACAGATTTAGGCGCTCCAATCTCCGTTGGTAGCATTGCATTCTCAGTGAAGGGATCAATTTTGTAGCCCTTGCTTGTACTCTTTCTAACCTTTCTATGTCCTTCCTGAGGGATGGAGACCAAAACTGCGCACAGTATTCCAGCTGAGGTCTGACTAGAGAATTATAAAGAGACATTACAGTCTCCTTGTTCCGAAACTGGAACTGTCTTTTAATATAACCTAATAATTTTAAGGCCCTCTTTTCGACTTCTGCACAGTGCTTCGACGGTTTCAGATCGTTGCTGATATAGACTCCTAAGTCTTTCTCTAGATCGGTCTCAGTCAAGTTCCTTCCCAAGAGAGAGTAATCGGTCTTCGGGTTTTTATAACCTATGTGCATTACCTTACATTTGTCCAAGTTGAATGGCATCTGCCACGTAGCAGACCATTCGCCCAACCTGTCAAGATAGTTCTGAAGCGTTCTTACGCCCTCCTCAGTACCTACACTACTTCCTAATTTCGTATCATCTGCAAATTTGGAGATTGCACTTAAAAGCCCGACGTCTATATCATTAATATAGATGATAAAAAGTAAAGGACCCAGCACGGACCTCCTTTGGGACACCACTGGTGACAGGCGCCCACTCCGAAGCCACTCCATTTATTACCACTCTCTGCTTTCTATCTTTTAACCAATCCTCAATCCAGTTGGAAACGAGCCCAGTGATTCCTAGTCCTTTGACTTTAGCTATCAATCTAGCGTGAGGGACTTTGTCAAAGGCTTTTTGAAAGTCGAGATACACTATATCTATTGCCCTACTTGCATCGTATAGTGTATGCGTATTATGGAAAAATTCTAACAGGTTTGTCAGACAGGATCTATGTCGCCTAAATCCATGTTGAGAATAAAAAATTAGATTGTTAGATTCAAAGTGATACACAATACGTTTTGTAATGATGGATTCCAACAGTTTGCCGACAACTGATGTTAAACTGATTCGGCGATAATTACAAGGATTTTCCTTATCACCCTTTTTAAAGATAGGTGTTACATTTGCTAACTTCCAGTCGGTTGGAACTTTCCCTAACTCGATTGATTGTTTGAATATGGTTACTAAGTCGTCAACAACATTGTGGCTAACCTCTTTTAATACCCTTGGAAGAAATAAGTCGGGACCAGGTGATTTGTATTTATTCATCTTATCAATTAATTGTTGTACCTCATTTCTCGTAAAACTTATGTCTCTACGGGATCGTCACCATCATATGTAATTCGAGGACTTGGCATTTCTATTGTGTCTTCCTCCGTGAAGACTGTAACGAAAAACTCGTTTAACGTATTAGCTATATCTTTATCACCGAATTTCAGTACGCCATTTCTATCTTTTAAGGGGCCTACAGAATTTTTAATTGGCTTTCTGCTATTAACATGGGCAAAAAATTCTTTAGGGTTAACTTTACAGAGTGAGGCAACTCTAGCTTCTTCATCACGTTTGGCTGATCTAATTAAGGACTTAACCCTCCTACGTAAGTTTATATAGTTTTCTGAATTAGTGTGGTTGAAATGCGACTTAAGTAGTTTGTAGGCTCTATTTCTTCCCGTAATAGCCCTCCTAATTTCGTTGTTAAACCATTTCGGTGACTTTGTTGACAAGGAAACCATTTTAGTGGGTATAAAAGTGTTCTGTAATATTCTAAATTGATCCCTATATGAGCTCCAGGTGACACTGACATCCTCACTTATTAGAACTTCAAGCGTGTCTAAACTACTTCGGAAGCTTTCAAAATTTGCTCTCGAGAAATCCAGTCTTTCACGAGTCTTTTCGCGTGTATTAACTGGAACCCTGAGGTCAAACCTAATCAAATTATGATCGCTGTTACTTAAATTTTCACCAATAGTCAAGTTAGAGACTAGGTCATCTTCGTTCGTGAATATGAGGTCTAGTTTATTATTACCCCTAGTAGGCCCGTCAACCCATTGACTTAATAAGTTATCATCGGCAAATTCCAACAGTCTTGAGCCCTCAGCATCAGCTGTTTTGTTTTCCCAATTTACATTACCACAATTAAAATCACCAAAAATCACACTGATCTTATTATTCACTATTCTGCTTAATTTGTTATACAAGTTTATATCCTTATCCACGGGGTAGTGAGGTGGTCTATATACTAGAAGTAGCTGCAATACTTTATTATTTAGGTTTAGATCAATTCCCAACATTTCATGAGCAGATACGATATTACTGTTTACTGGGTGCAGGGAGTCCCGAGCATACAAAAGTACACCGCCGCCTTCCTTCCGTTCCTATCTTTGTGAAACATTTTGTAACCTACCATTTCAAATTCTCCTGCAAAATCCCTTGATTCAGAATGAATCCAGGATTCCGTTATTCCGATAATATCAAAGTTCTCAGTTTTGACAAGCGCTATAAATTCCATTAGTTTGTTTCTAATTGACCTAGCATTGAAGAGCACAGTTTTGAGTGATTTTAAGTTGTGGTTTTTCCTAACTGGCCTGAGTCGTTTCCCGACGCAGTTGAACTAACTACTGGGGGAGTGGGGGCTAACTGTTGTTGGAGTGGGGGCTAACTGTTGTTGGAGCGGGATCAATTGCTGGTTTGAGGGGTCCTAGTTTAAAAAGATTGTACATATTAATGTTCAGTAAATCACCATACTTCTTTTTCCCCTTCTGGTTAAAATGAATCCCGTCTGAACCAAAGTACGGCAAAGTATTCCCCATTTCCATAGAATGTAGGCCAAAAATCGACAAACTTTAGACCTTTTTCATCACACATGCTCTTAACTCTTTTATTTATGCCAATGGCTTTACTTAGAGTATAGTCGCTAGCACGCATTCGAGGGAGAATTCCTACCATACCCATGTCTGTCCTATCCCTAACCTTGTCAGTTAGGTTCTTAAATTCTTTTATAATGGACTCTGTCTGCCCTCCTGTCCCTCCCAGAAAAACGTCATTGCCACCAACATGGACAATGATAGGGCAACTCTTATTCTTGATATTAATTTTGCCTAATTCCCTATTAACTATCTGGCTTGTGGCACCCGGAAAACATCGGAGTTTTCTCTTGGTCACGCGTCTTGCTCCGAAAAAGTCCCCTTGACTCCTTACCATAGAATCCCCAATTAAAAAGGATTCATCCTCCTCGTCAGCAAGTAAATGAAACTTATTTTTGATGGTAATGGGTTCCACATCCTTATGTTTTGGTTTTGGTTTGGAGGGTCTTTTATTTTTTACCAATTTGAATTCTTGTTCCTCCGTTCTATTTTCCGGAATAGTCACCGTGTTTTCCAAGCGTGCCAAGCTTTGTTCTAGATACTTAATCTTAGTTTAAATCTGGTGGTGTGTTTTTAGTTTGATCTTGTCCACTGGGTTGGATTTCCAGTGCGACGACCCTAGCTTCAAGCTTTTTTACTAATTCCTTTAGCTCTCTAACTTCCTTTTCGTGGTTGTCTCTAAGTTTACAAAACAAACATACACTAAGGGATGTGATATCGCTGATACTACCTTCAGGGAAGTCAACGCACCAATAATTAACTTTACATTTAAAGCATTCTGCTTTCAATTTGGCTGGCCCTGCCATATTTTCTTTTATTTTTTTATTCTGAATACTCTGAATAAGATAAAGCGTCCTAGCAAAAAAACTATCCAAAAACGTTCTGACCAGTATATAAAAAGGGGGGGGGGGTGAATTCATCCCGCGCGTAGACGCATCCACCTATTTGCAAGTGACGTTCATCCCTTCCAGAAGACTACACCTCTCCTGCTGCTGCACCGACCAAAGGTCTCCCCAGGGCCGGACAGTCCCAAACGTGTCGCAGCTACCAACTGACAAACACTCGCGACGCAGGCATCACGGATTTTCCGCCAGGAGCGACAGCGAGATGCAGCCCCTTACTAAGCCTTACTAGTCACTCACAAGCGGCCAGACTCTTAGAATCCAGTGTTCAAGGGATATCCCACCAGACCCAGAGGCTACGCCCGAGACTTTACGCTGGCCTGGCAGCCAGCTGGGCAGTAAAGCTCTCACCTCAGAGCAGTACAGCCAAGCACCATTAATTGGTCACCAAAGAACGGTCGCAGGGGGCTGGTCAGGCCATTACGCGTTAGGAATGGGCTTAACGGGGCACTAGCCACAATCCATTCATCGCGCCCCTACGCCTGGGACCCCTCCATCCCAGTCTCTCACAACCTACGAGCGTTAAATGGTGTTATTTATAGAGGTTCCAAAGCCTCTCTTCCCACGCATGAGGTAGCAGTAGAGAGAGAGAGAGAGTGAGTGAGTTACAAGGAAAAGAAGTACCTCAAAAAGCCTTGCGGCCCATACCGAGGAGGTACCAATGGCAACGGGTGCCAGGGAAAATTTTGTACACACTCAAATAGTGTGCAAGATTTGGTCTAACCTTTTCTTGAACTGATCCACAACTTCCGAAGGTAACCTGTTCCATGTGTCACAGATCTTATACGTAAAGTAATTCCCACACACACTAGTCCTAAACCGTTTCAAATCCAACTTCCAACCATTGTTGCGAGTTGGGTTATCATTTAAACTAAACATACTTCTAAAATCGACATCGTTCAGCCCGCGTAAGAGCTTGAAAACCTCGATCAGTTGACCGCGCAGCCTCCGAGTTTCAAGCGAAAACAAGTTCAGGGCGCGTAACCGTCGATTGTAGCCCATATGCCTAACGGAAGGGATTAACTTTGTAGCCCTCGCCTGCACTCGCTCCAGCCTCTCAATATCTTTCCTGAGGGCGGGCGACCAGAACTGCACAGTAGGGTGTACCATTTTTGGGTCATTTTCAAAAAGTCAAGGTCCAGGAGTCTAATGTTGTGCCAAATGATGTCCTAAACACGAATTTAACAAGCATTTTCTAATCCAACAAATTTTGAATCCCCCCCCACCCCCCTTGAAATTTTGCCCATCCCCTTTTCCTAAAACCCCATATATCTAAAAAAAACTCAACTTTATCGAAAAATGTTATAGAATAAAAATGATTTAGAATCAAAGTTCTATTAGAAAAGTTAATTAAGATAGAAATTACGTAATTTTGAAAATTTTCATTTTCTTTTGTCCAAGAGCACCTTATTGTATTAATATAAAATAAGTTGCTTAAGTTACATTATTTATGAGTATATTGTGAGTATAATCCAAATTAAGCCTTTTTTACATTGAATTTTAATAAACAAGCATTGTTTTTACTCTTATTGTTTCTTTTCAGACTGCTTTATTTGAAAATAAATAAAAAATGAGTCAAACAGCTACAAAACAGCATGACTTTATTCTTGGTCGCTTGCAGGCTGATATTATGAGTTCATCTAAAATTGTTTTACCATCCAATAAAGATGTTCTAAGCCATTTTATTTATTTACGGAGAATGCAGTATAAGGGTCCAAAAGTTACAAAAGATTCTACTGTTAATGAAGTTTCTACAGAAGCTACTAATAATATAGCAAAAAGCATGCATTCCTACTATAGATATTAGTAAAAACCCTAAAGGCAGGAAGATGCTGTTAAATCTAGAAGAAATGCATAATAATTTAATCAAGCACAAAAAAGAGCAAGCTTTGAAATGAACTCTCTAATTTCATGAAAATTATGGATTCCCTTTTTGACATCTCTTCTCAAAATGCCGTTGAATTAATCCAAAAAGACCGCATGAGAACTGAGCTTCAGAAAGCATATGATATTTCATTCTTAGAAGATCAAAGAACAAAACGAGAAACATGTTTAGGTTTGCTAGATGCAGATTATGCATCAAAAGTACAGCGCAAGTACATTAGATTAGAAAGAGAAGAAACGCAAAGAGAAACATAAATCAGTGAAGCAAGTGAGTGCTACAGCCAGAACATCAGAGACCCTTCTTTCTAGCACGACCAGTTCTGAGACAGACAGCTATGAAGAGTTTCCGACAGAACCTACAGCAGGACCTTCAAATGCTTCCAGCCCCAAAAATATTCTTGCCTCGCCTCGCCATTGGTTTCCTCCACTGCAGACAGACTTAATCTCTCTATTGGACAACGGACTGTTTTTGCTGCTGCAGTAGCCATTAGGTGTGGCAAGGATATTGAAAAACTGTCTCTCTCCAGGACCACATCTGCAAGAGCCGCTCGAAAGACAAGAAAACGAAAATATGAAACTTGCATCAAGGATTTTACTCCTCCTGATCACTGCCTAGTACATTGGGATAGCAAGCTGCTTACTAAATCATGTTCAGAACAAGAAGACCGCCTTGCAATACTTGTTACTGGATACCCAAATGTAGAAAAAACTTTATCAGTTTCTATAATAGATGATTCCACCGGATTGTCTCAAGCCACTTCTGTATTTCAAAGTATTGAAAAATGGAACTTGAAGCAAAATGTCTTTGGAGTATCATTTGATACCACTGCATCCAATTCAGGATGGATGAAAGGTTCCTGTAAGTTACTTGAAGAACTTTTGCAAAAGAAATTGATTTGGTTAGCATGCCGCCATCATGTGGCTGAAAGAGTTTTGTGTGCTGTGTATGAAACCATTTTTGGCCCAAGTAAATCTCCTGAGTTTGAGTTATTCAAAGAATTTCGCGAGTCTAAATGGAAGAAAATTAATACGAAATCTACATACAATGTTCTTGATGTTAAATCAAGGTATCAAAGAGGCCTAAAGGAAGAATGTGTAGAATTTATGACCCAATGTTTAAGAAAATCTGACTGCTTTCCACGTGATGACTATAAGGAAGTTGCTGAAACAACTTTAATGCTTTTAGGAGAGGTTTCCAGAGAAAACAGTCATTGGCGGAAACCTGGTGCAATGCACCGTGCCAGGTGGATGGCAATGATTTTGTATACAAATAAAATGTATGCTTTTGCCCACCAAGCATCATATGATGAATCATTGATTAAGAAATTAAAGAGAATGTGTCTATTTAATGCATTAATTTATGGAAAATACTGGCTTTTATGTTCTAATTCACTAGATAGTCCAGCTAATGATCTGAAGTTTTATCATGATTTGATGAATTACAAGAAGGAAGATAGGGAAGTTGCAAATGCTGCTTTGAAATCTTTTGCCAATCATTACTGGTATTTGACGGAGGAAGTGGTCCCTTTGAGTTTCTTTGGATCGCTAAGTAATGATGAAAAAGATAAGATCGCAAAATCCTTAAACAAATATCCAGTTCCAGAAAATTATGTATGTGGGCAACCTGTTTTCCCCATTTTAAAGGAAGACACAAAGCTTCATCAGCTAGTAGGTCCAATTTCATGGCATTTATTTCAATGCTGTGGGTCAAAACCAGACTCATGGATAAAGAAACCAGCATCAACATGGGAAGAGGTCGATGACTACAACAAACTAAAAAACATTCTTTCATCTATTAGAGTAGTCAATGATACCGCTGAAAGAGGAATCAAGCTGGTTCAAGACTTTCATGACAAATGTCAAAATGAAGAATTTCAAGGTCTTTTGCAAATTGTGGAAGAGAATAGAAGACTAATTCCTGATCCTAGTAAAGAGACTCTTAAAAGAATGAAACTCAGTAAAGAATAGTTCATTAACAGATAGATTAGGTATTTTTATTTGCAGAGATTGTTTTAATTTAGAAGAGGCTGATTTTTTTTTGTTATTAAATATACCATAAATTGTCTTTTCTTATTTTTATGTTTAAAAAGCTCTTATATCAATGATTTCTAATTAGGAAACTTTTCTTTTTATTTTTTTGAGGAAAGTGTTGAATAAAGGAAAAAAAAACGATGGGACCTCACAACTATAGATAGTGTTAATTTTTATCTTTATTTTATATATATATAGTTTTGAGGTTGTCCTCACTTTGTATAGGCTAGTTATAATAAAAACTAATTATGATTTGCATTATAACTAGCAAATACAAAGCCCATCGCCGCGAAGCTGCATTGGGGTGATGCTTCAAAGGTGACGGTAACACCTTATTTAAGAAGGCACTGCAAGCAAAAAATTTTTTTAATTTAAAAATAAATGAAAATTTTCAAAATTAAATAAATTTCTATTTTGATGAACTTTTCTAATAGAACTTTTGATTCTAAATCATTTTTATTCTATAACATTTTTCGATAAAGTTGATAGTGTTTGAGATATATGGGGTTTTTAGGAAAAGGGGATGCGCAAAATTTCAAGGGGGGGTGGGGGGGATTCAAAATTTGTCGGATTAGAAAATGCCTGTAAAATTTGTGTTTAGGACATCATTTGGCACAACATTAGACTCCTGGACCTTGACTTTTTGAAAATGACCCAAAAATGGTACACCCTACTGCACAGCATACTCCAGGTGCGGCCGAACAAGGGAATTGTACAGTGAGAGCACAATCTCCTTGTTCCGAAACTGAAATTGCCTCCTGATATAACCCAATAGTTTCTGGGCTTTCTTTTCCACCTCTACACACTGTTTCGTAAACTTAAGGTCGCTGCTAATTAGCACACCCAAGTCCTTTTCTAAATCAGTCACCTCGATATTACTACCCAACATCGAGTAGTCCGACTTGGGATTGGCGTAGCCAATGTGCATCACTTTGCATTTACCCAAGTTAAACGGCATTTTCCATTTTTCGGACCACTCTCCTATCCTACCTAGGTCCGCACGCAGTTCCTCGATCGCTTCGGGCGTCCCAACATTGGCCCCAAGCTTGGTGTCATCAGCGAATTTGGCGATCCGACTGACGATGCCACCGTCGATATCATTTATGTAAATGATAAAACAGATTGTTATTGCTAAGAAAAAAGAGAAAATCCGAGAGAGGGAAGAAGCCACCCAAAGAGATGAAGAGCTCTATCAAGAGGTTTTTCACTTCTTTGAAAGCTCTTCAGATGAACAGAAAGAAGCAACATCAGATGATAGCTCCAAAATGCCATCTGAACCTTCGCCGAAGAGAATGAAATACAACACTAAAGACATCTCAAACATTGCCCTTGCCAGTATTCGCCACCATACGGGGCTACGAGAGACTGCAGAGATTGCCACTGCCGCTTGGATAGATGCAGGCCTCATCAGCCGAGAGGATACATCCTTAGTGATAGATCATAATAAGATAAGAAGAGCACAAGAAAAAATAATGAAGGAAATATCTGATCAGCATGAAAAAGATTTGGAGGAGGAAGGTCTCTCTTGCCTTTTTTGATGGAAGAAGAGATGACACAAAAGTTCTCCTAGAGGTAGAGGGAATGGACAGAAAGTTTCCCGGTCTCATCAAAGAAGAACACTACTCTGTGTGTTCCGAACCTGGTGGCTGCTATTTGTTTCACTTTGTTCCTGAAGCAGAAGTAGAAGGCAAGAAACATGCAGAGGCAATTGCTGATCAAATAATATGTTGGCTTCAAGAAAGAAAACTTGACAGTTCACTGCAGGCCGTTGGTGGAGACTCAACTGCGGTGAACACTGGATGGCAGGGCGGTGTTATGACGCATTTAGAGAAAAAACTTGGAAGAAGGCTTGTTTGGATTGTATGTGATTTGCACACAGGGGAACTACCTCTTCGTCGTCTCATCCAGGAACTTGATGGTCCTACAAAGAGCAACAACAAGTGGTCAGGCCCCCCTTGGCAACATGCTAGATGAAGCAACAGAATTAGAAATAAATACAAAATTTCCAAAGGTCGAAGTAGGCCTTCCCCTTCCAGTGTTGTCTAAAGAAGTTATCAAAGACCTCAGCACGGATCAATCTTACGCTTATCGTATTGTTCAAGCAATCAGATCAGGAGAGTTGCCTCAAAATCTGGCTCTCTTGGAGATTGGACCCGTAAGTCAGTCGTTGGTTAACTACAGCGATTCGTTTCTGCAGGATTTGGGTTTCCAAATATGCACTGAAGGGCAAAATGCTACAGAATTTGATGTTGATCGTTGAATTTATTATTGGGTTTTATCTTCCTCACTGGTTCAATGTAAAACTTAATCCAATGTGGATGGAGGGGCCCAACCACATCTTGTTTCAATTACAGCTACTGAGAACCCAAAGGAAAGTAATGGTGGACATCGTGTTACCTGTGGTGAGAAGGTCCGCTTGGTATGCTAGGCCAGAGGCAGGTTTGCAAGCAATACTCTGCAGCCAATGTACCAAAGAGCGAACTGAGGCTGTGGAAATCATTCTAAAGCTTAGATGAACATCACTAGATGATGATCAGCTGGGAGACTGCTCTGTTCAGACAAGGAAGGTACCTCCGATAAACGTCAATGCCACGAAATTGTCAGAATTAGTTAACTTGAGTTCGGAAGTTTTGGAGCCACCACTGACAACATGTATAACAAACAAAGATTTAACACAACTTAAAGAGGCCCCAATGCAAGTGCCAAAGTGGCCTTCTCATACTCAGAGTGTGGAGAGATGTGTGAAAATGGTCACAGAAGCAGCTAGTCAAGTTTACAGTCACGAGAGGCGAGAAGGCTACATCAAAGCGCAAGTAGCAAGCCGAATGCTGATGTCAAGGAACCGCAGCAAAAAGGACATGACTGCATTGGTTACTTTCAAATAAAGACTCTGAATGATATCTTATTGCCACTTTAAATGTTGATAGGATGTTTGCGCACATTTGTTATTTTGTTACGAATCTATGGAAAAATGGAATTTTTGAATTAAAATTGATGTAGGTAGGAGTTATATTTTGTTTTTGAAGCAAGGATATTATTTTGTATGCCAAATGATTACATTAAATTGCTACCAAATCACATGATTTTCAATTTAGTCATTTCACCCCCAAAATTGACACACCCTAGTGCCACATACAAGAGTCAATTCACAGTTTTCGAATACAGTAATTATTATAATTACACTGGTCAACAAAGATTTTTCATCAGAGTAAAATTTGTGGTGGCTGGATAGCATTTTCACGCTGATTCCAAAACTGCATTCAGATTTTTTCTAGCACGTATAGTTTTCAAGATGAAGGCATATATATAACTACACAGATTTAACCATTTTAAATAGGCAAAATACTAATATTTCAACATTTGATTGGGTTTATTTTATTGTGTTTTTTTCGTTTATTCATCTTATTTATTTCAATTATCTTAATTATACATCTTATGTATTTCAGGTGTGAGCTTTTACGTCTAGCAGCATTGTGATTCAAGCAACAACGCCGTGCTTTGTGTGTCAAAAGATCAGTCCAGTCCAAGAACTTGTGTCAAGTTGGTGTACATTTTTTTAAAATTTATAGTTTGCTCAGGTCAGTCAACATGCCTCGACAATGTAAGAATGACCCCAAGTTCTGTTTCGTATGCGGCCAGTTGACAACTTAAACACAGCGACGAAGTATTACAACCAACATTAAGAAAATATACAAGCTATACTTTGGTTGCCATCTAGGTGACCAAGATAAACCATGGGCGCCACATCAAATCTGTTCTGGCTGTTCAAATGGATTACGTGATTGGCTTAACAAAAAGAAAGCTTCGATGCCATTTGCTATACCCATGATATGGAGGGAGCCGAGAGATCATCATGAAGACTGTTATTTTTGTAGTGTGAACTTAATGGGGTTTTCTGCCAAGAACAAACACCAGAGTGTATATCCAAACTTGGATTCAGCACGTAGACCAGTAAAACATGATGAAACATTGCCCATTCCAATTCCCCCAAGTGATAGGCTAGATTCTATCATAGATGACATGGAAAGTGATGAAGGTGCAACTGGCGTTTCCGGACCATCTACAGAACCAGAGTACACTTTTGAAGGTAGACATTTAGAGCCTAAAAAGTTAACCCAAGGACAGTTGAATGATCTTGTTAGAGACTTATCGCTGTCTAAAGAGAAATCAGAGCTTCTCGCTTCAAGACTAAAGGAGAACAATTTACTTGAGAACAATGTTCGTATTAGTTACTACCGAAAGCGGAATTTTGAATTAACAGCATTCTTTTTAGTAGACGGTCCTCTTTGTTATTGCCATGACATCAATGGACTATTTACAGCCATATCTCAGACGTATGTGGCATCTGAGTGGCGCCTCTTTATTGATTCGTCGCAGAGAAGCCTGAAAGCAGTTCTTTTGCATAATGGTAATATAATGCCATCCATCCCCATTGCCCATTCCGTCCATCTAAAAGAGACATATGACAATATGGATATACTACTTAAGGCAATCAAATACGACAGTCATCAATGGAATGTTTGTGGAGATCTAAAAGTTATAGGAATGCTTATGGGTATGCAGTCAGGATTCACAAAATTTTGTTGTTTCCTTTGCCTGTGGGACAGTCGCGCCACTATAGAACATTACACCAAAAGTGACTGGCCACTTAGGTATACATATGTCCCAGGGATAAGCAATGTCCAGTCTGTCCCTTTAGTGGATCCCCAAAAGATCTATCTGCCACCTCTTCACATTAAACTTGATTTAATGAAGAATTTTGTTAAAGCAATGGGTAAAGTCAATTCTGAAGGGTTCCAATACCTTTCAAGGAAATTTCCGAAGGTTACTGCAGCAAAATTGAAGGAAGGAATTTTTGTTGGGCCACAAATAAGGGAGGTTTTGAATGACACTGAATTTGAAAAAGTCCTAAGTCCGCTGGAATTGAAGGCTTGCTTGGCTGGCGTTCAAATGGATATGTGAAAACTTTCTTGGAAGCAACAAGTCACCTGCGTATGAGGATGGAGTCAAGAACCTCCTTGATGCCTTCAAAGAAATGGAGTGTCGAATGTCGTTAAAAATTCACTTCCTGCATTCCCACTTAGATTTCTTTCCTGAAAACCTTGGTGCAATGAGTGACGAGCAAGGAGAGCGCTTCCATCAAGATATTCAGATGATGGAGAAGCGCTACCAAGGATATTGGAATGAAAGCATGATGGCGGACCATTGTTGGATGCTGTATCGTGACAATCCAGGCCAAATTTACAAAAGGAAATCACACACTCAGCGCTTTTAATAAAATAATGTATATATTCTTTATTTATAAGTACATTGAATAAGGTATATGATGTATTTGTTGTTTAGCATTCCTAAGTGTGATCTATACATCCATAAATTTTCTTATAGCAATATCAAAAACTTAAAAATATCAAAACCAGTGTATCTATATAACTATACGTGCTAGAAACACAATAAAACCAGATTCGAAATCAGCGCGAAAAATGCATTAAGAAAGGTGTGATCATGTTTGTGATGAGAAAAAAAAGTTTCATTTTGTTGGCCAGTGAATTATTGCTCTACAGGTCATCCCATAAGTAATGTCGTTTTTTAGATCGGAATTTGAAGGACAAACAAAAACGCAACTGAAACTTTTTAATCTAGTATATATTTTCTATCGAAATCATTGACACTCTGCCAACGTCCTACAAGCTTTTCAATGCCATGTTTATAAAATTCAGGCGGTTTTGAGGCAAAAACGTACAAAGACTGGTGTGCAGGTCATCTAAAGAAGTATACTGTTTCTCGTGAAGATAGTTTTGCAGACTCCTGAAGAGATGATAATCTGAAGGCGCAAGGTCTGGAGGATGTCGAAGTTTTTCCCACCCAAACTCCTCAATCTTTGCAGAAGTGATCCGAGCGGTATGAGGACGTGCGTTGTCGTGGTGGAACAAGATTCTTTTCCGATTAACCAAAGGAGGTCTCTTTCTTTTAGTGCAGTGTTCAAACGATCCAGTTGTTGACAGTAGACTTGAACGGTGATTGTTTGGTTGTGTGATAAGGTTTCAAAGTGTATTACACCACCTTTATCCCACCAAACACTAAGTAACACCTTCCGAGGGTGAAGATTTGGTTTTGGCTGTGGTGTCGCTGGTTCTCCGGCACAAACCCACTGTCGACGGCGCTTAACATTCTGGTACAATATCCACTTTTCATCACTAGTCACTAAACGGTGCAAAAACGGATCTTGGAGTCCACGGGAATGAAGAGCTGTGCTAATGTTTACCCGCACCCTCAGATTGTCGACCGACAATTCATGTGGCACCCATTTTCCTAACTTAGGCACTTTCCCGAGTTGGTGCAAATGTCGATGGATGGTGGACGGGGATGAATCGAGTTTCTGGGCCAATTTTTGGACAGTTGTTGAACAGTCTTCTTCAAGTGCGGCTAACAGCAGGTCATCATCAAACTCTGCAGGGCATCCAGAGCGTGCTGCATCTGTCAAACAGCAGTCACCATTCCTAAACTTTTGAAACCATCTTTTACATTTCCTCACATGCAGAATATCGTTGCCATAAACGTCCTGAATGTTTCGCGTTGCTTCAGTACCACTATTCCCTTTTTTGAACTCTTAAAACATTTTATGCCTGATTATGCTCTTCTGATACCGCCATGTTTGAGGGGTTTACATAAAGCTAAACACACGTCTTCACTGGTCAAGGTCTGTAAAGTATGTAGCGAAACACGATAGATCTCCTTAGATATAACCTTCAGAAAATTTATGCTTAAACCGAATAGGACTAGTTTAAACTTAATCTATCGTAAAAAACGACATTACTTATGGGATGACCTGATATTTGATGTTTTTTAATTTCTTTGGAAAAACATACGAGGCGATACTAAACTATTTCTTTTAGCGTCACAGTGTAACCGTTTCCCGTTAGATCAGCATTGTTGGGTCTTTTCAGTAGCCGGATGAGTGATCATCATCTTTGTTTGGATGTTTCGGATCCCATGTAAAGCAGTCGGTCCCCTCAGTCACATGACCTAATTTGCCGTTACGGAAGAAGTTAAACAATTCCAAGGTTTCATCCGTGTTTTTAATTTAAGAAAAACCTTTCCTACAATAAATTGGTTGAAGTTTCGTGTTGATAAATCGGTGTTTTTGATATTAATAAGAAACTATCAACTAAATTCATTTTGATACTCACTGACTGTGGTATTTGGGAGGTGTATTTCGTGGTAAAAAAAAAAAAATTCGTTACTTTTTACTTTTATTCTAAATTTCTTTAATAAAATATTAAAAATAATTTTGCGAATGTAAAATACTTTGGAAGAATGGTACAATTATTGGCCATTGAGTACTTGTTCATAATGCCTCCATAGTTACAGCGAAGTTTAAACTACACAGTGATCATTTCTAAAATTAACCCTACAAGTTCCATTTCTATGAAGAAACTGACGAAAAACGATACTTTGGTCTTTCCACAATAACTCGATGGTTGAATAAAATAGTTTATTTAAAAACTCCAACCTATGTGGGGAAAAAACTATGCTACTACTTGTCTCCTTTACTTAAAGCCGGCCGCGCGCACACAATCGTCTTGTGACTCACGACCCGATCCTGTGTGCGGCCGGCCAAAGGGTTCCTTTACTGCTTTTGAATATAAAATTAAGTGGGGAAAATAGTTATCGAAAAATTAGATTAAAAAGAAGACCAAACTTTACTAAATGAGAAGTTTGGAAAAGAGGTAAAATTATTTTTTTAAATAACTCCTTTTTGGAAAGCTTTTTTTCGACAATTATATAATTAGACCATTTCATTATAAAGGGTGTCCACAAAGTCCTGTGCTGGTTTTAAAATTTTATCACAACAAAAACAAGATAGAATAATGTAGTTTTTTGCATTTTGTTGCATAACTAATGGAGTTTTTCGTCTTGATTTACAGGTTGTAATCCGAATGTAAAGTTGCTATTGATAGAAGATTGAACAAAAATGGCGACTTGCGGAGTCGAAATCAGTGACAACTGTTCAACGGAATTACCGCCGTCAATATGGCAAGGATCCTCCCTCCAAACCCAGCATTAGGTGGTGGTTTTGCGAGTTTTGGGAGACAGGAAGTGTGATTGACTCGAAGTCTCGTCCAAGAGACGTTCCAATGCAGCCCTAGAAAGTCTCTTCATCGTGCCTCAAGTGAACTGCAGCTACCAAGATCTACGATACACAAAGCTGTACACAAGAGATTGCATTTTTATGCGAATAAAGTGCAAATAGTCCGAGCTTTAGAAACCAGATTACACACAGCTTTCTCCTGTGTAGTCGCCATTTTCGTTCAAGCTTCTATCAACAGCAATTTGACACTCGGATTACAACCTGTCAATCAAGAAAAAATTTTGATTAGTTAAGCAACAAAATGGAAAAAACTGCGTTATTCTGTCTCTTGGTTTTGTTGATAAAATTTTAAAACCGGAACAGGACTTTGTGGACATCCTGTATAATGTTAGAATATTGTATTTCGCATCACGCTGTAAGGAAGTCCGCCATCAAATCTAAAGTGTTGTTGCATACTTGGAGGAGAGATCACCATTAAATAAGTATTCACTAAATATACCAGTTACTTTACTAACTGAGAAAAGTGACCAGTTTACAATACCTTTTATAAAAACATCACAGTAAGATTTATATACCAATTAATTATGACTTATAGAAGTGTATCACAGAATATATTGACATCAATGAATGAATAACTCTCGGTCTTTAGATTTAGATGGAATCGTTAAAAAAATTACAATGTCGAAGTACTGTCAAAGAATTGTTGCGTAAATACAGTATATCACGTTAAATTAATTTAGTGTTTTCAATCCTCCTCCTCCTCCTCCTCCTCCTCCTCCTCCTCCTCCTCCTCCTCCTCCTCCTCCTCCTCCTCCTCCTCCTCCTCCTCCTCCTCCTCCTCCTCCTCCTCCTCCTCCTCCTGTACTGCATTATCTGTATTTATATTATTGTGGCTAATATTAGACTATTTTATTCAGTCTTAAATAGCTGCTGTGGAATGAACAGTTAGGCCTACGTTCTTTGAAGGTTTCAGCAGTTGAGTATTAAAGTAATTCAGTACGAAATAGAAAAGAAATCATTAGATCAGTGGTATTTAACCTTTTTTCGCAGTTATTCCTTGAGCTAGCCAATAAAACCGTAATTACCACCCCCCCCCCCCCTCACTTTTTCAAATGGCAAATATGATAAGGAAAATTAGGAAAGAAAATTTTAGTGGAACCATAACTCAAGCTTTTTTTGGACAGGAGCGCCAGCTCGCTATCCCCCGAAAAAGTTTGAATTACCCCCAGGTTAAATACCACTGCATTAGAGCAGTCATGCAAAGTACCAAATAGTAAATTGCTGTTTTAGTTATTCCTCGAATTAATGTAAATTATGTTGCTGTCCTCAATTATTATTTATACAAATTAAAATAAAATAATGTTATAAGGAATGTTTCCCAAGATACTCGTCTCAAACCAGACCAGCATCTTTTGCCATTCCATAAAAGAGAGATTGAGGATTTTTCAATAACGTGGCAGGTATGTCAAACTCCTTGATGATCCCTTTGTCCATGACCAAAATTCTGAAAAGAAAATTTTTTGATTATTCGTCCAAAATAACTTACAAATAACTAATTACATTAACGGAAGGTTTGAGAAATAAACGTATTTAATGAGTAAGTTCACGAGAAAGAAAAAGTTCATTTTCGGTATCTGTAGCAAATGCTCCAGTACTAAATTTTAACTAATTATTGAAACGAGAGAGGCCCCACCTGAACATTAGCATTACTGTTAATTGTTGTCAATCAGTTATAAAAGTTAAATCATTCTTTCAACATTATTAGGGTTCCTTCGCATACCTTGAAATTGTACAGCAAATAAAAACTAATACATCAAAGTTTGGAAGCCTACTAAAATCTGAAACTAAGGAGGGAATCCCAGTTTCACTTTGTGTAAAAATTTTTGTGCAGGAGTAAGACACTCGTGATATATCTTCATTCAGCAGTTTAAAGAAAATGGTTCCTATATTAAATGATTCATTAATAAGGAGCTATACATAAAATTTTAAAGTTCTTCTACAATTCTTTTTACAATTCTCGACTTTTTAAAGAATGACGACAAAATTAATCTAGTTTTTGTTGTAGTTAATCATGTCCAGAATAACTTCAAGAATTTCCATGATGTTGGTTTACAATTGAAGAAGGTAACCAATAAATTAGTGCAAATTGGAAACAGTTTCATTAAATGAAGATTGTTACGGATCCACATTTGATCTCTGCGTAACCAGACAAGTGCAATTGCTCAGCAGATTAGCCGTAAATCTGTTTTCTGTTACCGTAAGAGTACTTACTCTTACCCAAAAATTAAAATACAGGACCGACATATAGACTTAAAGGGCAATCCCATCCAAAGCAAGTAGAAGCAACCCAAATCATGATGTAATTTAGGTTTGACAGTCCCTTGCAATGGTAAATATATAAATAGGAAGGACACACAACGAATGAAAACTGGTGCATCTTCACCCATTCACTACTTTACACTTTTAGGAAAGAGGAGTGATCGTTAAGTCAATGGACTTTCCCACCCGGTTATTCTTTCCCTGGATTAAATAAAAATTAAATTCAAGCGGGGTGCCTAACCTCGTGGAATCCATAACTGTGTTGAGTCTGTGAGCTATCGTTATAATGGTGCAGTCGGCGAACTCTCTCCGTATCGTTTCCTGAATGAGGTCGTCCGTCTCGAGATCAACTGCGGCAGTCGCTTCGTCGAGTATGAGCACCTTCGTCTTACGCAGAAGGGCGCGGGCCAAACAAACCAACTGACGCTGACCAACGCTGTGTGAAAGTGATGGACAGTGAGAATATAAATAAGTGTTCTGTAGTTCAAAACTAGAAAACTACTGAAATACTGGCAGTTAATGGAAAAACTAAAAAAATTCTCGGGTTTGGATTGTATTTAATTTATAATCGGAACGAACTTTTTTTTTATGCAGGAAGGAGGGGCCAAGGGCAAAAGCAGGTCACAGACAGGAGGAAAGATGGATTGAGGAAGATTGTTCTAGAGTTGACCGGTTGAATAGATGAAAGACTGGAAATACCAATAACTCTTGCATTAGCTATTTGGGCAGAAAGGGAATGAGAAAGTGTAGAAAGTGTGGTACTGCGTGCTCTCCTTAAAGGAGGAGGTATGCAGTTAGTGTGTTCAGAAGAGCAATGTCCGTTATAATAGCGATAGTAAAAAGAGAGTGAGGAAACATTGCGGCGAAGAGAAAGAGATTGAAGACACTCAGTAAAAGGCGAGGAATTGATGAGACGAAAAGCCCTTTGATTCCACCCGGTCAAGTACGGCTGTGTGGGTTGAGCCACCCCACACACGAGAAGCATACTCCATACAGGGGCGAACAAGACCCCTGTACAGTACAGAGACAGCAACCGAGTGGGGGAAGAAACTGCGGAGGCGGTACAGCACACACACAACCTCTTAGAAGCTGTTTTGGAAAGAGTATTTGCGATTTTTCCAGGAAAGATCACGAGAAAAAGAAACTCCAAGAACGTTAAGAGAAGAGCAAGGATTGAGTTGTGTATTGTTGAAGATAAGGGAATAGTCTTGTGGAAGTGTGTGACGAGTAGACAGATGAAGGAACCGAGTTTTCAACGTACTGAAAGCCACAAGGTTTCCTCTACCCCAAAACAGAGACGGAAGAAAGATCAGGTATCAGGTGCACCACAGCCGTCCTATGCGAATCATGGAGTGACTGTTGAGAGGGATGCTTTGTGAAGTGCGTGGAGAGCGGAATCATCGGCTAAGAGTGAATTGGTCAGGAACACCATTGTTTACAACAGCTTTGGGAGAACAGTAGCCATCTACAACAGCAGCTATATATCGGACAGGGAGGAAATCGGAGATGAAGGCATAAATAGAAGGATATAAACCGAAGGAAGGCAATTTGGAAATTAAAGATTTGTGCCAGACTATCAAAAGCTTTAGATAGATATGCAAGAAGATCGCCAGTACAGTACAGCGTCCTTTGCAGAATCCACACTGTCGATCCAAAAGATTGCGAGTGGAGAGGTGTTTAAGAATCTTCCTATTAAGGATAGACTCAAATACTGTAGAAAGACAAGAAATCAAATGAGTTGGACGATAGTTGGAGGGTTGAGAGTGGTCACCCTTGCCTGGGACAGGGTGAATGAAAGCGAACTTCTAGCAGGAAGGAAAAGTACCAGGTGAAAAAAAGCCGAAAGAGTTTGTCAAGGCATGTGTATTGATTAAACTACGATTTTGTTGACCTACATTCCTTACTGGTGTATTATTAAAATTAATCTTGACTCGTAAATCCAATGACAGATGATATGCGGTCCTAATTTACAACAAATGTAAGAATCAAAGCTAATTTATTTACCTTAAATTCTCTCCTCCTTCTATTATTTTGTGCTGAAGTTTGGAGCCGAGACTCGACACGAACTCTTTGAGGTGAGAATGGTCTAAGGCGTCCCAAACAGCTTGGTCACAGTGCTTATTAAAAGGGTCCAGATTCATTCGCAGAGTTCCGCTGAACAAAACTGGGTCCTAGTGAAGGAAAAATTTCTTACGATATTGATAAAATATTCGTTTTAAGAACTAATATTTTTTCATCAATTCATATTATTTATTCGTAAAATATAGTTCTCATTTAACACTAAAACGGCCAAGGTGGTCAATTTGACGGCTTTGCCCGTTCTAGTATTAAGAATATATTTCCTTTGTAAGCAGTTACAAACATCTCAGAGGACAACTGTCGTATACTGAACTCGATTGTACATTAAATTGCGTACTAATACAACTTTAAGGAATAGGCCCATTTGTCTTAAAGTTTTAGTTGCATGCAATTTAACATGCAGTCACCTTCAATATAAAGGGTGTCCCAGAAGTATGGACCCATAGGGAAAATAGAAATTATATTTTTAAAGTGAAACAAATTTCTAATGTCAGTTTTAGTATTTCAGGGAAGAAAATACCCTAATGGCTCAGTATACTGATGAAGAGAAGGTGGAACTGGTGTTGCTACACATTTCCGAAAAAAGCCAGAGGGAGGTATGTCAGTTATTCACGATCAAGGCTCCCTCTGGCATTTTCTGGAAACATGTAGCAATACCAGTTCCACCTTCTCTTCATTGGTATATTGAACAATCAGGGTATTTTCTTTCCTAAAATACTAAAACTGACATTATAAATTTGTTTGTTTCACTTTAAAAATATAATTTCTATTTTCCCTATGGGTCCAGACTTCCGAGACACCCTGTACAATACCAACAAATCCTTCGCTATAAAGATCGATACCTGAGGAATGATGGTGAGTTTTCCTCTCAAATCGTGGAGACCGATTTTAGAAATATCGATACCATCAATAACGATTCTTCCTCCTGATGGTTCAATCATACGAAACAGCGCCATCGTAAGGGAGGACTTTCCAGCCCCCGTTCGACCAACTATTCCGATCTGTAAAGGGAGAAGAGATATTAAAATGCCCAGTAAAAATTCTTCAATACTTCTCTAATCCTAATCAAACTTTACCTAATATGACCTGAAGCCAGTGCTTAACTTTTAAAAAAAGAAGTGATGGAACGCTAGTGAGCCCGAGGCAGAGGCTGCGAAGCAGCCGACCGAGATAGCGTAGCAGGCGAGGCGCGCAGTTACGGCGTGGCCCGTAGGGGCACAGTGCACGGAGCGCGGGATGTAGTATCCCCCTCCTGCTTGGGGGGTTGGGTGGTCTCCAAGAAAATTTTCTATCAGGGTGCTTACGAGATGCTATTTCATGGCGGTTTCATTTAACAGACCTCATCCAATGTTTTCATACACTTAATGTGTGTGAAATATAATTATTTCAGGTATTCACTTCACATTCCTCTTTAGGATCAATTTCACAATTTAATAAACGTTAAGAACAAAAAAATAACAGTACTTTACATAGAAAATGATAGAATCAATAGTAAATTGCACATTTCCAGTTTCATAATATTCACAATTCTAGAAATATTTTAGTTTAACAAAATATGCTCTGATCAATGTGTTTACTCAGTAGAGAGTGTCAGACATACAAATTGCATAGGAAAATGCTTAAAATGATATACATGGAAGTACCTATAGATCTAATTATATCCATTCATGTAAGAACACTACATTACATAAATCTTTTCACGCTTAACTAAAAAATATTTCCCTCTAGGGTTATTTATCAAATGATGTTATTATGTACACCTAGGCCCTCCTACTATAAGAGGGGTGCTCACGCTCTGACTATTAGTCGGTAAATATTTTCAGTGAGACAATCGGTGCAAAAAATACTTTATACAAAAGAAACGGCGAAATATAAGTGCCGGAACGCCGTTCGGTGCGTTCCGGCACAAATTAACCACTGTTTGAAGCTGAACTAATCCAATTTATCTCGGCCTATCCTAAATTCTTAAATATATGCTGATGTGTTTTAGAAACAGTTCAGAAGCGTAATTTAGCCGAATTAATTACGAGTCTAAAAGGGCTGATTGAAAATTCTGGACGAAGAGAAAAACAGAGCAGCCGATTTTTGAAAGGTTAAGTTAAAGAACATTGAATTACACACACAGCTTCAAGTTCATGAATTTCTGAAATTCTTAGAATCGCAAAAAAAACAACAACCACAGCAGTCCCTTATTTAATTCCTTAATGCTAAAATTTACTTCCTTTTCAACTTGTGTCGTGACAACCCTCCATATTAGTACAGAAACTTAAGAAGAAGACCCCACCTTTTCAGTTGATTCAATCTTGCAATCAATTCCTTTTATAACTAAGTCGAGTCCTTCTCTGTACCTCGTAGAATAGTTCTCAAACATGACGACACCGTTCTCTGGCCATTCCTAAAACGTGAAATGTCAATGTTTTTACTGCGTTTGACACGAACAAATGTGAAGTTTTTATGTATGAAAACAGCATTTGAAAACGCGAGTATAGTTTCATTTAACATATACAATATATCTTAAGTGGCTATTCTCTTAACCCTTTGAGGATCAAGGGACATATTTGTCCCGACAAAAATAATAATAATAAATTGTACAACAATGCAACGTTTCTACAAATACGTCTACATGTTTATATACAGTAGGTATTATTTAGTCGTCTGGAAAGAAACCCAAAATGGGTCATTTAAAGTGGCTAATCTTGGTTAACCTTCCGCCCGAATTGTTCATTCTGACGAAGGTCAAGCTTGTCACTCCACCTTAGACCTACAGTTTAAAGTGGAATCCGAACCACGCCCCACCAGCAGCCCAGCATCTTAACCACTAGTCTACCGAGAGTACCCATTTACCTACAAACCAATTTGTGTGGGGGGGAAGGGGGAGGGAGATGAACAGCTAGGTTTTGCTGCGCGCCGCCTGCCGTCACCGGGTCTCGATCCCGGGACCGATGGATTCGTAGTCAGCGACACTAACCACTACACCACCGAGGAGCATAGTTACTAACATCTAATTTTGATTAATAAAACTTACACTTTTAACTTCAAAGAAATATATACCGGTCTTCAAACGGTTAATATGTTTATTATATATATATATATATATATATATATATATATATATATATATATATATATATATATATTATACACACACAGACAGGGTGTCCCATAAGTGTGGAACCATAGGGTAAAATAAGTAATTCATGCTTTTCCGTTTATGCAAGTACCCATGATGTCTTTGGGTAAGGAAGAACGCATCCAGGTAATTCTGCTCATAGGAAATCGGAGTCAGAGGGAGGTCGCTGAGAAATTTAACAGATTGCATCCGGACCCCGCGCCGATAACACACAGCTGTGTCGGCAAACTTGTAGCAAAGTTCAGGGAAACAGGATCCATAGGAGATAAATCACGCAGTGGACCTCCGAGGACATCCACCGACGATGACACAGCCGCTACCATCCTCGCTCATTTCACAAACAGTCCCCAAAAGTCTCTTCGGCGGTTGTCCGCTGAGACAGAAGTGTCGAAAAGCAGCATCTACCGCATTCCTCAAGCACACAAATGGCATCCTTACAAACTTCAAATCCTGCAGAAATTAAGCGAAGATGATTTTTCTCTGGGGTCACTTGAAGGCGTTGGTCTACGCGGAGAAAATTCAGAGTATTGCACATTTGAGCGCATCATCGCCGTGTGTTTGCTGACTGGATATCTCGTCTGCATTCGTGTATCAATAATAATGGTGGATACATTGAACACGTTCTGTGAATGAAAGCCGTTTTTATTGCCGTTTTTATCATTTTGCCCTATGGTTCCTGACTTACGGGACACCGTGTGTGTGTGTGTGTGTGTGTGTATATATATATATATATATATATATATATATATATTTTTTCGCCTCTCTGTCTGTCTGTCCTTTATGAAAGCGCAAACCGTTTGACCTAGAGCTACCAAATTTGGCACGGGAACCTCTTATGGGAGGAAGAATGTCAACACAGAGTCGGTCAGCCTGTCTGTTTGTATTACGGGCGGCAATGTGAAGCTCAAGATTTTCATGACTGTTCTTTTCTATAGTTTTATTGACCAAATAATTGAATCGACAGTAATTGGGAGTTCAATTACTTGGTCAGGGGGGTTTTGGGGGATATCTGATCAGATTCAGAAATCTTGACACAATGTGAAGCTCCAAATTTTCACGGCTGCGTTCTTTTCTGTAGTTTAGCCTGTCTGTGAAATTTATCCCGGACAGTAATGGTGGAAGGGTGGGGTAAGTGGGGGAGAGGGGTGGGGGTAATGGGGGAGGGGTTAGCCCCAAGTTGCATAAAGGGGTGAGGGTTTTTTGGGGGGCATTCAGTTGACCTAACCGGGCATTCAATTAACCCGGGCAACGCTGGGTACCTCACCTAATATATATATATATACACACACACACCGATTTAATTTTACGTTTCAACTTGCTCACTGGGAATTATTTTTATAGCTGAAATATAGCTTAGTTTTTAATTAGATTTATAATTGAGGTGACGTGTGTGTGTGTGTGTGCGTATAACCTCGATAACCTCTTTGCTGTTCCGTGCGTTGGTCTCTCTCCACACGAAGGTCAAGCTGGTGGCCCCGCCTCTAGGTCTGACTTGGTGGAGGAGCGAGTTGCTTTCTTGCGCGCTCCACCGTACATAGCCAGGTACACCCGGCTCATCTTGTATCGTCCTGAGCCAGGCATCTAGTCTTCTCTTGAAGACTTCAACTTTGACCCCTGTAACGTTCCTGAGGTCTTTTCGAAGCTGGTTAAAAAGTCTTAGTCCCCTGACAACCAAGCTATTTTCCTTCAGTGTTGAGGTGGTTCCTTGTCGGGCCTTTAATTTGGGAACACTACACATTCTACCTTTCCTCTTTTCCAGTGTTGTTTGAATGGTAATTGGGTTTAGTTTGAGGTTTGGTACAAGTTTTTCGATCATTTTCCATATGTAGATTATGGTGTACCTCTCTCTTCTTCTTTCCAGGGAGTACAGATTTAGTTTACGTAGTCTTTCCTAGTAGTTGAGTTCTTTGCAGACATCACTCTTAGCTGTGAAATGTCGTTTCTTTTAGTTTATTAGTTTCTTCCTTTTTATATGGGGACGTCAAAACTGAGCAATATTTAAGTTTTGGTATAATCAGTGTTTTTAGCAGGGGAATCATTACTGTCCTGTCCCTTCTTTGAACGTTCTTAGTAACTGTCCCGCGACTCTTTTGGCTTTATTTATCGGCGTCTGATTTTGTGTTTCGAATTTCGCATCATCTGTCATTATTACCCCCAGATCGGTTGCTTTCGCGCTTCTCTGAATTTCCTGTCAATCTGGAGCATAATATGCAGTCTGTTTAAGTTCCTCTTTTCTACTATATTTCAAGAGCTGAAATTTCTCGGTGTTAAATGTCATGTTGTCTTCTGATCATTTGTATATTTTGTTCGTGTCCCTCTGCAAAGCCTCCACTTCATTTACATCGCTGATTTTTCTGCTGATGTTTGTATCGTCTGCAAAGGATATTACTATACTGTTGCTGTTTACTCCGCTGTCTATGTCTGTTAGCATGATGATGAACAGGAGTGGGACCATTACTGTCCCTTGTGGTACTGAGCTGCGTACTTCCGATTCTGATGATGATATACCTTGAATTTTGAGGACCCGTAGACGTTCTCGCAGGAAGTTGTAGATCCATTTTCCCACTTTGCCAGTTATTCCAATACATTTCATTTTATGTGCTATTAGACCGTGATCACATTTGTCGAAAGCTTTAGCAAAATCTGTGTATATGACATCGTAGTTAGCATTGCCTTCCAGTGCATCTAAGATATTGCTGTAGTGTTCTATTAGGTGTGATAGGCATGATCTAACCTGATCGGAATCCGTGCTGATTTTCGTTGAATCTTTCCAGTGTCTCCAAGTAATCATAAATTTTCTCTCTAACTATTCTTTCAAATACTTCGGTGAGGTGAGATCTGTCCCCTCCTTTATATATAGGGACAATGTTTGCTCTTTTTAAGATGCTCGGTATTTCCCCAGTGTCTAGGGATCTTCTCCATATCCAGTATAAAGGTGTAGCTATTTCATTTTTACAGTTTTTAATCAATAATGCGTTCCAATTGTCTGAACCTGCAGCTGAAATGTGGTTTCATTTGTCCTATAGCTCTCGCTACAACTTCTGGGGTAAAATCAAAATCTGTTGTACATTCTGTTTTCCTTTTAGCACAGCTATAGAAGTATTTTGGATTTTCCTTTATTGCTTCCACCGCCTTTTCCTCTTCCCTCTCTGTATGGTCCTTAATCAGGGCTTGTATTTCCCTATCGATACCCTCCAGTTTTTCTCGTATTACTTTCCTGGCATTATCTCCGCAGTTGGCTAACTTCGCCTCCACTCTTTTTCTTTTGCGGAATATTCTTCTCTTTTGCCTCTCTAGGCAGCTCTTCTTTCCTTTTGGCTGTGATTTCAGGGCATATTTTTCTAAAATTCTCAGCGTTTTTTCTTCCAAGGCTGTTAGCATTTCTTCAGTTGTTTAATTCTTTAAAACAGTTCTCCACTATTTGGGCCATGTGCGATCTGATTGCTTCCTAATTTATAGTCTTAGAGTTTAAGTTAAAGACCCCAAATTTGCTTATATATATATATATATATATATTTTTTTTTTTCTATCCACCTTTTTGCATTTTATAAATGTGAAGTTAGTCTCCACAGATCATTATATTGGGGCATGGAGGGTTTATGGCCTTTATTAGCTTTGTGATGTCATTAATGGCCTCCGAGAACTTTTTGGTTGGGGTGTTTGGAGGTTTATAGATGACTATTAGTATCACATTTAGTTTTCTATTTTCACTGCTAGGAGTTCCACAAAGCTGTTTCATTTACTTATTATCGTCTCTGTCATGTGACCTTCATGTATATAGTCATGTACATCTTTACGTCTCGTTGTTCTATCCGTTCTTAGTAAGTTGAAGCCCTCTATATTTATCTCTTTCTTATCATTACAATGTTTGCACTTTTCACAATTTCTTTGGCATTCCTTAAGATGAGTTTCTTTGAGGCATGCGATGTCCCACTTTGTTTCGTCCATAAATCCTTTCAGGTACGAAACTTTGTTGAGTGATTGGTTTGGTCTTATTCCTTGAATATTAGCCAGGACAATATTTATGTTCTTTGTTTTTCGTTGCCTCTTGTCCATTTTAAGTTCGTTTTCCTTCGGTTTCGCTTGTTTCGTTGCCCTATGATCCTCCGAGAGAGATCAGTTTCCGCCTACCTGTTCTGGTAGCTTCTTGCCCGGAAGCGGTTTGGCTCGGGGGTTTCCACCCGTGTCAACTGCATGTGCTGGATGACATTTAGCAGCCGTATCGTGTCTGGGATGTTGAAAAATTTTTTTTTCGTTTATTGCGTTCCTACTGTCATTTGAACTTTATCCTTTGTTCTTTGGGTCCGTCGGAAGATGTTGATAGTAGCTTTTTTTCACCATATTTGCAGGTTCCATATTTTGCGTAAGTCCTGCAGATGTTCGGATGGTAGAATTTGCATCTGTCTCCAAATTTACAATGACCATTATTATAGAAGAAATTACATATTGGGGGATGTTCATATATACATTGTCCTCTTTTAAATCTGCAATTATCTTTTATATAATATCTGCATATAATTCCTCCCCCATATTTACTCGTGGCCGTTGATTTTTGCTCCTTATTGGGGGACAGTTTCACTCCGTTTTCTTGATTGCCATCTTGTCTTTTCCTATTTGTGCTATTTGTGTTAATGTCCTTCGTTGCCCTTATACTATCTGTTCTCTTTATATTCTCTTTTGCCTGCATGGTTTCGGCCTCGTTGTGTGACGGTATTTGATTTTTTTCTACTTCCCGTTTCTTCTGTTCTTTATTCCCACTTTCCTCTTTCATTTTCTTCTCAGTCTCTTTGCTTTAAATCCTGTAAGAGAGTTTATTTCGGTCATGCAGTTTTCGCAGAAAAATTTTATCCCATTAAGTTCCTTCGCGTTCGTTATAAGGGAGATTTTTTTCATCTTCCCATTCTAGGCATCTAAAATCAAAAAGCAGCTGACAAAGATCGCACCTCATCGCCTTTGTCCCATCTGTTGCATCATTGTAGATACCACAGAGTTGCAGAAACTTATTTACCATTTCCATGTTACTGATAGAGGGTAGCCGCTGGTGCACAAAACTGACTCAACCCCAACCCAATACTTCCCATAATACCCTTTTTGACTCAAGATGAGTGAGGGAAAGTATTCTCCGTTACTCCGGGGGATGGGGGATGTGGCACGCTGTATACTTCTCACTGATTGGTGCTCGCGACTGTGGCTGGGGGATAATGGGGGAGGGGGGGTATTTGTAGGAAATTCGATAGGCAGCTAATTTTCTTCACGAAGAAACACACTGAAAAATGCTGTATAGATTAATTCGCTTCGTTTTTATTTACTTTTTTTGATATATGCCGCGATTTTCACTTTTTAAAAAGAAATACCGCTATGCACTATCAATTCACTCACAATATCGGCACCGTTTAAAACTGGTTAACTGCAATACCGCTTTTATTCGGACTTCGCTCGAAACACGTGTAACCGTCACACCAGCTATATATATATATATATATATATAACCACCTTATTCAAAGTAAAAGACAGTGAAAAAGGTCATGTCAAAGGCAAGGAAATAGTGTTTTAAAAACGAAATAATAACGTTTGAGAGGTGTTTAATCTCCGTCATTTAAGTCATGTAACGAAAGGGACATACATTTTTATGTGGAATTCGAACCACTTTATGAGTTACTACATCTGAACACAAAGGATCGTCATTCATCCAACTAAACAGACCCAACATTCGTTACCCACGTGTTGCAAAGTAGCCAGAAAATGTTCAAACTTACTTTTGGAGGTTTATTGTCTTTGACTTCCCACGCTGCTTCTCGGGGCGTTTCTGTGTATTCTTTCACTCTCTCCACAGCAACAATATTAGTTTCAACTTCTGATGCCGTCCGGACAAGCCAATTCAAAGTTTGAGTCACCTGCGTCAATTTAGAAACTAAGATTTATGGTTCTTACTAATTTCAAACAATAAAAATGGCCTTTAAACTTCTCTCATGATGACCTAATGTAAAGGATAATCAATAAAAGAAACACTCTGATGAGTGAAACTTTTAATTTTCGGTAATTAAGAAAAATTAAAAGTAATAAATAATAGTGCAATGTCTCTTCCTGCTAACATTGAAAAAGTACCTGGGACTGAGAATATAGTCAAATTATGGAAAAAACACTGCAGCGAATTATTCAACTCTGTACACAAGAGCAATAATATTAATTGTGATGCTGCCTATAGACCAGGTATAACAGTTAGTGTATTTGTGACTAAACAGACCATAAAATGTTTAGATTATAACAAGTCATGTGGTATTGATGATATGGAAAAACTATACACGCCTACAATATGGTACTGTATATGGTGCCTTTATTTCTTAATTAAATACAAATTATTAATTTACTGAATTAAATAACTACAAAATTGCCTCGGGATTGGTGACATAGCCTATTGGGAATGGAAATAATTGCCATATATAGAACCCAATATGTAGGCATTGGGGCCTGCATAACAAGAAAAATGTATTATTTCGTATCAAAATTTTCCATCGCTGACATGAAAATTACTTCAAGAGAAGAAATAATGAAAACGCAAAAAATAGACGTCTGCGGACTTTGTAGAGTAAGATAAAATTTAAGACAAAGGAATTTTATATTAGCAGCCAGAGCTTCCTAGTTACAAGCGAAGCTTTAGGCAAGGGAGACGTGCTTAATCTTCCTGTAAGTTCTGAGTGAATACCTAATAATATAAAACTAATAACAGAAAGGGATAGGCCTATTCTTTCAGGGATTTAAGTATAATGAATTGCCTACATTAAACTCCTTTCGCAACTCATCGCCTACATCGAAAGAGGAGCGATAGGGAGCCGCGCGGCCTACAACCAGAAGCGAGGCCCAACGAAATAATAAGGTATGGTAGTTTCCTTTTTTACCATTAGGCAGCGCTAAATACTGAAACACAATACTGACAAACACAATTTTTTACGAAAAGACGTAGGATTTTTGCCGTTCAATTCTACACCAAGATCTGCTGGAAATTTCCAACGGATGGCCAAGTTGATTGGCAATCAACCATAACCCTATAGAGTTTTTTCATAGATGGTATTTCTGCTGAACATCTGAAATTTAGTAGTGACAAATTAGCGCCTCTGTTAGCGTTGTGCTTTACAGGTTTACTAATAGATGGTGTTTTGCCAGATACAATTTATCCGTTGTTTTGGTGCCAGTATTAGAAGATAAAAAGGATAAAATCAAGAGTAAAGATACAGTAATTATAGGCCAATAGCTTTGGCCAGTATTATGTCTAAGGTGTTTGAATATATACTTATTAATAGACTTGAATGTTACCTGTATACCAGTGATAAATAATTTGATTTCAAAAAGAGGCATGGTACTGATGTATGCGTGTATGCAGGGCCGCCGAGAGCTGCCCGGGCCTCGGGGAAGGATTGGTATATGGGCCTCCCTGTTTACTCAGTATTTTATTATGAATGTTTTCGTGTACATAACAAGCAAACTGATTACACTGGTCAACACTCATTTTATTGCCACTCATTTTATTGCCAATCATATTAGAGTGATTTTGGGGTAACTTTGTGGTGCTGATTCCGAATATGACATCGGTTTTGCTAGATTGGCTCTAATTTATGAGATAATTGGTACCCCATTGAAACACGTAAAAATGCAAAAAATTTAATGTTCAGGCGGAGCCTACTTACAAATCGCATTGAAATTGTCTCAAATCATACAAAAGTAAACACATGAAATACATAATGGCATTTTATTCGGTCTCACCATCTAGAATGTTCCGGTAGTTTCCCATATGCACGCGTTATGGTTACGTTTCCTATTAATTGAGGGTATTCATTATCTCAAGAACTAGAGCCAAATCGGAAAAGCTACTTTCATTTTGGAATTCAGCAACCCCAAAATACCCTAAATTCGTACGAATTTCCTTGGCAACGGAAATTTTTTTTTTTTTGTTGACCTGTGTTATATGTCCAAGTCACTATTCAAAACATACAGTATGAATAAACAACAGAGGAAAATGACCATTTTATTTTTAGAATCAATTATATTAATTCTATCACTATACAATTTACAAATGCAGTACCACTCCATGCAGGCAAGACAATTGTTTACTGCAAGATTTTCATAATTAGAAGTTTACTTTCTTTGCCTTCTCTCTAGCATAGTAGTAAATGATTCTGATGAAATTTAAAGCACGGGCTAACTGGATTTCAATTATAATGGTTCCCAGATCTATCAGTCGGTCTTGGGCATTAGTGAACCGCAGGTAATATTTTATCTGTTTCAGTTTGAGACTATGATAATCTCTCTAAAATGTATGTTCATTAATTATATTTCCTCTGTTATTTAATCAATTGCTTTCTTAATATTTTTAGATTTTATCTCCCCTCTTTCCGGGCTCCGGGGATTTATCCCGGCTTCCCCGCCCTCTCGGCGGCCCTGGGCACAAGAGAAGACTGCCCTCTTGCCTAGAAAGATGTGGTCTGTAGATACCAAATTTTAGATGCTAATGTATTTTTGTGTTTCTTGGATACCTCTAAGGCATTTGGACGTGTTAATCATGACAAATTATTCATGAAACTTGTATCATAAATCGTAATGTACCTGGTTACTTGGTCCGTATATTAATATTCTGGTATAATTACGAGACAATGATTAAGATTGGGTGGGGGTCAGTTCAGAACCACTCTGTTACCAATGGTGTCAGTCAGGCAGGGATATTATGCCCCTACTTATTCAATGTTTATAATTATGGATAATCTATCTATTGTACTGAACCCTTGTAAAATAGGCTGCTATCTTGGTACTATGAATGTCAATCATCTGATGTATGCAGATCTAGTTCTTATTTCTCCACCTGTGAAAGGGCTCAGTACACTTCTGAAAGTTTGTGAAAGGTATGGGAAGGATAATGACAAAATATAATCCTATTAAAAGTCATTATTATTGAGGACCAAGACCTACAAATAAATACAATTTTCTGAATTTTAATTGAATGATATGGTGCTGTCAGAAGTGACCCAGACTAAGTATCTTGGCTACATACTAACTGATAGTCTTTTGGGTGACTGTGATGCGCTAAGGCAATGTAGACAATTATATGTTCAGGGAAATACTTTGATTAGAAAATTTCACATGTGTACATTAGATGTTAAAGTGATCTTGTTCAAAACGTTTTGTACCGCAATGTATACAGCTCATTTGTAGTGGAACTACAGGCAGTGGCGTACTGAGAGGGTGCGAGGGGGGCGGTCCGCCCCTGGTGGCAGCCAGGAGGGGGGTGCCATCGGGAGAGTTGAAATACCAGTACAAGTTTTCAAACCAAATGAAAAATTCGCCAAAGTAAGAAACGTAACCTTGTTTCTGGATCACCAGAATCTTCCTTTTCGTGGTCACAAAGAGGACATGTCATCAGCAAACAAAGGAAACTTTATGGAATTGGTAGAGTTGCTGCCAAATTATGATCCAGTTTTGAAAGAACATTTTGTAAGGATTAAGCATTCTATTCCATCTGGAAGGAGAGTGGCTTCGTATTTATCTCCAAAGATTCAGAACGAGTTCATTTGCCTTTTGGGGAATTACGTCAAAGAGAAAATAGTGGCTGATATCAAGAAAGCAAAGTATTTTGGGATTCTTTTTGACAGCACTCCTGATGTGTCCCACACTGATCAAATGTGTGAAGTGATCAGATACATCCATATTGAATGTGACAAAGTTGAAGTAAAGGAATCATTCTTGGGCTTCTTCCCTATTGCCGGAAAGACTGCTGCTGAACTCTCAGGGGATATCCTGAGACATCTGGAGAGAGATGGACTGGACATAAACCTGTGCCGTGGTCAAGGATATGACAACACTGCAACTATGGCTGGGATTCATGGTGGTGTTCAGTCAAAGATCAGAGAGATTAATCCCAAGGCTTTGTTTGTGCCTTGTGCAAATCATTCTCTGAACCTTTGCGGAGTGCACTCATTTGGAAGCGTTTCTTCATGCGTGACATTTTCTGGAACCTTGGAGAGAGAGTATTCCTTCTTTTCAGTCTCAACTCATCGATGGGAAGTGCTGATGGAGAATGTAGGCATGACAGTCAAAAGACTTTCCCAGTCAAGATGGAGTGCTCATTATGACGCTGTGAAACCAGTGAAGGCAAATTTTGAAAAGCTGACCTCAACCCTTGAAGTACTGTGCGATCCCAAAGAAAATGTGGACACAAGAGGATCAGCTCAGATTTTGCTGTCTGCTGTATGTGATTTCTCTTTTTTGAGTTACCTTTCTTTCTGGTGTGAAGTCCTGGAAGAAATTAATCCCTCACAAAAATATTTGCTAACAGTTGGAATCAGCATTGAAAAGTGCATTGTGAAGCTCCAAGCTCTAAAACTGTTTCTTGAAGATCAGCGCAATGAAGTTGTGGAGAGGGCCATTCATTATGCAACTACAAAATGTGAGGAAATGGACATTTCTATGGAAAGAAGAGGGAGAGTAAAGCTCCGAAAAAGGATGCCAGGAGAGATGGCAAAGGATGTTGGTCTCACATTGCCAGAGGAAGTAAAAAGGGCTATGTTTGAATGTCTTGATCGCTTTCGTCAAGAATTGGAGATTCGTTCTAAGGCAATGGATCAAATTCTGTCAATCTTCGCTGTTATTCAGCCAAACACTTTGGTTGTTGCAACAGAAGAACAACTTCGGAAATATATTCCAAATTTGACTCAGATTTTCGATGAATTCTCTGATGAAGATGATAGTGTGGAAATTGGACGACTTCGGAGGCATTTGGAAGCTGCCAAAATCAGCGTTGAAGAGGCAAAGAAATGGACAGCATTGTAGTTTCTGGAGTTTATTGTGAAATGGGATTTTTGTGAATCTTTGCCAAGCTTGTCACTGTGTTTGAGATTCTTTTTGACTATCTGTCTCTCTATTGCTTCATGTGAAAAACGTTTTTCCAAATTGAAATTGATAAAAAATTTCTTTCGCTCGACCATGAGTCAGACAAGATTGACAAATCTGGCTTTACTTTCAGTTGAATATGAATATGCAAAGAAGGTGAATTTTGATGAGGTCAGTGATCAATTTGCAGAAATTAAGGCTCGAAAGCAGAGACTGTGAATCCTCTCTATTTACTTTGAAGAATAGGCTGAGCGTTGAGACTGGATTTCCTGTTTTTTGTATAAAATAAAATGTAGTATTACCTGTTCACTGAATTTTTAATGTCCTGCATTTTTCTTATTTCCAATTTGCTTATGACAGTACTGTACTGTTTAAAAATGTACTTGCAAACATAATATATTTTTCTGTGTGTTTAAATTTTTTAATTATTTATGGGGGGTGCCAAAGAAAGGATCCGTCCCGGGTGCCAAATACTTTAGGTACGCCCGACTACAGTATATATAATACGAGAACTTTATGTTGCACATAATATTTTTAGGAGTTTATTAAGAACTTTTATATTTATAAATGGTGCTCCCTCTTGTGCCAGTACGATTGTCTGTAGTCAATAAGGTGCCTAACTGTGCCGGACTGATACGCAGTTTTGTATTAAGATTTATCACTAGGCTTGGTGAGTTGGTTAGTAAGATAACAGACGCCATGGTTAGTGGACTGATCTCTGATATATTTTATAAATCTCAAATCTGGAAGCATTGGCCTACATAGTCAGTGCTCCAGACAGCTATCTTTTAACCTTCTATGGACCACTTGTATGTTTGCACCTGTTGAAGTTGAAATAAAGTATTTGTTGTTGTTATCCCACACACAAATCATTCTGGGAGGTAGTATTTAGTACCGTAATCTAATTCATTCTTACCGATAAGGCATAAGTGACAGAGAGACCAACGTCTCCTCCTGTTATAGTTTCTCTGCTCATAACGGCGAAAAGGGCGGCAAAAAAGGTTAAAATGTTGCCAATCAATTCTAGGCGAATGGAGAGCCATCTGTAAGCGAAAACGGGAAACATTATTCAAAATTTATACTCTGAAAACTTTTCAGTGTGTTTTGAGAAGCATAAACAAAAATTTTAAAATTTATTTTAATTTTTAAAATTTTGCAGATACCAACAGTTTATGGAAAATTATAAGTTTTAACAAATACTTTGAAAAACATTAACAGTACGTTAAATTTTCTACCTATTTACTGTACTTTAACATTAAAGTTAGTATCAACGTTAAAATAGTCAAAGTACTTCAGAAAGTTACGACAGTTTTGACCAAAGTTCTTCACATTCGTTAAGTGAATGTTATTAATTACGAGAAATTGAATTAAAGGAATAAAGCCACACTAACAAAAATGTACTTATTAGAAGCACAAGCTTTCGGCCTATTTTAAGGTCTACACTTTTTCACTCGCATATGACCAAGACCTTCGAATAGGAGTTTCTAATATATCAGGATTTTAGTGTGGCCTCATTTCCCTACTTTAAAGGCAGTTTCGATCATTTATTAAATATTTTAGCAAATGTACTTCGATAAGTTTGGTATTGTTCATTGATACCTGCGAAAATTTTTATCAAAATGCTTTGATAACAACATTGCTGTAACTGACCTGTTCGCTTTCATGTTCGGGTAGTAACTGGTCTGGTTGTAGTCTACTCTCTTCTCAGATTCAAGAATAAATTCTTTCTCCTTTCCATAAGCGCGAATCATTACAGCACCTTAAAACAATTGTTTTAATATTACGCAACGCAATTATAAATTTGTACAAAAATTACTGTACCTTCGAGTGTCACTTATTTTTCAACTTTTAAGTTTCGTGCTCTGGCCCCAGCAAAGTATGTCATATGATGTAAAAACACTGTGTTCAAAGTTTTATTGAGATATTTTAATATTTAGAGGTCGCTCAACGGCTTCGAAGTATTGGATACGAGATTCTCAGAAAGTGTGAATATAAACAATTTCCAAATGTATTTAAACAATTTATTATGTTCCTACATTAGCAGGAAGTGCACAAGACTATCATAATATTAAGATAAGATACATTAACGTCAGACAGTAGCGTAATCATTATGATTAATCATTATTTCTCCTCAAGGTATGCTTTTGTCCCCATTGCAATGCTTGCGATGGTCTTCAACAACCTGGAGAAGAAACTGGAGTTGTTCTTCATCTTTGGTTAGGTATCCAGAAAAATCCTGGATGAGAGCAACTCCACGTTCAACGAAGTCATTTGTTACAGTTAGAGTTTTTACAGTCTCTTTCGCAGTCTGGTAATGGGTATCCTCTTCCCATTGCTCGGCAGTTTTCTCCAAGAATTCATCTGGAAGGTTGAGCTTCGTGAACAATGATTGTGTGTTTTTTGTTACAAAATTTTCCAAGCTTTTTTTCTTTCACAGTATCCAGGTCAACAACCACACGCTTTGGAGGGTTCTCTTGTCCATCAACACAAGTCATAAATATGACCATGCGATTTTTTATATCAGGGAGGACATGGTCATCGAAAAAGGCAAGACCCACCAGCTCTTCAGACAAATACCATAAATGAGCTGCCATCTTCTGTGAAGTTACCATGGCAATGCGTGAATGGATGTTTGAATACTTTATTAGTGACTAAGAGATGAAGGTCATTTTGGAGAGCACTAATGGCGCAAGGGCACGTGGTCCAAGCTTTCATATAGATGCATACAATAAAAATGCAAAAGTCGCGAAGTCCTCTTTCCTCACGGTTTGTTAACTTAAATTGTGATCTGAACATCCAAATCTTTAAGGAATAGATTGCCTTTGACATCCATCGTGCCTGATGCATGAAAAACTACACCACGATTAGAGACAGCACCAAGAAACAGACATGGCAGTTCAAGAACTCCTTATAGTCATCTCGCGGGATTTTTGTAGTCATTGCAGATTTAGAGAAGCTAATGAGACCTTCCTTTAGGGGAACAAAGCAAGAGAACTCAGTGAGGGATATAAATTGTTCTACAGTGGGGCGTCGGTTGAGGGAAGGAATGGTGTGGGTATTGTATTGGCGAAGGAATTGAAGGATAGCATAGTGGAAATAAAGCGAAGAGGAGATAGACTGGGGACTTTGAGAATGAATTATGGGGAACATGTACTCAATATAATCAGTGCATACGCACCCCAAAGTGGATGTCCGGACGACGTTAAGGAAGCATTCTGGAGGTTATTGGAGGAAGAAATGGAGAGTATTGCCGAGGACGAACGAGTGGTGTTGGGCGGGGATATGAATGGACACGTTGGTGATCATAACGATGGAGTGGTCAGAGTGCACGGTGGTCATGGCTATGGAGGCAAACGTGGACGGTGAGAGTGTGTTGGATATGACTGTATCGTTTGATCTAGCGATTGTAAATACGTTTTTCAGAAAGAGGGAGGAGCATGTTATTACGTACAATAGTGGAGGCAGAACATCGCAAATTGATTTCATACTGTATAGGAGGGCGCAATTGGCCGAGGTGAGGGACTGCAAAGTTATTCCAGGAGACCATGTGACGCCACAACACCGGTTGGTAGTCATGGATGTGATGTTGAAAAGAGGAAGAAAGACCCGAGGAACAACAGTGAGGAGAATTAGGTGGTACAAACTGAGAGAGGGGAAGAAACGGGAATTTAGAGAGAGAGTGTTGAGTGAAATCCATGTTGATGAACAGAATGTACAGGATTGGTGGGTACATAATGCGAATGTCATGAGAACGGTAGGTAGAGACATATTGGGGGAAACATCAGGTAAAGTGTGGGAAGATAAGGAAGGATGGTGGTGGAGTGATGAGATCCAAAGAGCACTACGAAGTAAGAGAGAAACTAAGAAGTTATGGGAAGAATCGAGGAGTGAAGAGTGTAAGGTGGTATATAAAGAAGCAAAGAAACAGGCAAAGAGAGCAGTGGCGAGAGCAAAGGCTGAGGCATATCGGCAGATGTATGAGGATTTAGAGGATCGTGAAGGACAAAAGAAGATATACAGATTGGCTAAGAGCAGAAATAGAGCGACAAAAGACTTTACACAGGTAAAACAAATTAAGGGAAGGGAGGGGGCGGTGCTGCAGAGAGATGAAGAGATAAAGGAGAGATGGAAGGAATATTTTGAGGAATTATTAAATAAAGAAAACCCAAGATCTTTCTATGAGGATGGATTACCAAATGTAGCTATGACAGAACAAGTGGGGAGGATGGAAGCGAGTCGTGCTCTGAATAGGATGAAAAATAACAAAGCGACTGGCCCAGACGAGATACCAGCCGAGGCATGGAAGGCACTGGGAGATGAGGGGGTGGGTCTGGTGTGGGATCTAAAGTTGTTTGACCAGGAGGTGATTCCGGATGAGTGGCGGACCAGCATCATAGTGCCTATATTCAAAGAGAAGGGAGATGTACAAGATTGCACGAATTATAGAGGGATCAAGCTAATATCACATACAATGAAGATATGGGAGCGAATAGTGGAGAGTAGGTTGAGAGACGAAGCGGAAGTGTCAGTGGAACAGTTTGGATTTATGCCGGGAAGGAGAACGACAGATGCAGTTTTTGCATTGAAACAGTTGGCAGAGAGGGGCAGAAGGCGTTGCACGTGGTTTTTATTGACTTGGAGAAGGCATATGATAGGATACCACGGCAGGAAGTTTGGAGATGCTTAAGGGAAAAGATGGTACCGGAGAAGTATGTTAAACTGATCAAGGGGATGTACAGGGGAGTAACAACTAAGGTGAGGAGTAGCGTGGGTGTGTCAGAGAGCTTTGGGGTGGAAGTTGGTCTGCACCAAGGATCAGCTTTGAGCACCTTCCTTTTCAATGTGGTATTCGATGTGTTGACGGACAGGATTAGAGGGGAGGCGCCGTGGTGAATGATGTATGCAGACGATGTTGTGTTGAGTGGGGAGACGAAAGAGGAGGTGGAGCAGCAGTTGGAAAATTGGAGAGAGGCGTTGGAAAGTAGGGGGATGAGAATTAGCCGAAAGAAGACCGAATATATGAGATGTGATGTGCAGCAGGACCGAGGAGGGGAAGTGACATTGAGTGGAGAGCGTGTTAAGACGGTGGAGTATTTTAAATACTTGGGGTCAACAGTGGATGCAGAGGGGGGAGCAGAGAGAGAGATAAACTGTAGAATACAGTCGGGGTGGAAGAACTGGAGAGACGTATCAGGGGTGCTCTGTGATAAGAGGGTCCCAGTGAAACTGAAGGGAAAGGTATTCAAAACAGTGGTGAGGCCGGCAATGTTGTATGGAATGGAGACTGTGCCAATGAAGAAGAGCAATGAAAGAAAAATCGATGTGGCTGAAATGAAGATGTTGAGATGGATGTGTGGAGTGACGAGGAGGGATAGGGTCAGAAATGAGCATATAAGAGGTAGTGAAGGTGGCGGAAGCATCTAAGAAGGTGCAGGAGGCCAGGCTGAGGTGGTATGGACACGTCAGGAGAAGAGTAGTAGTAGTATGTGGGGCGCAGAGTGCTGGAGATGGAGTTGCCGGGACGGAGAAGAAGAGGAAGACCGAAGACGAGATGGAGGGACTGTGTGGTGGCGGACATCAGGGAGAAGGACTTGGAGGAGGACGTGGTATACGACAGAGGAGAGTGGAGAAGACGAACCAAAAACAGCGACCCCATGTAAAGATGGGATAATAAGCTGCGGAAGAAGAAGAATGAGACCTTCCTTTACATGAGCGACAGAAGAAGTGGCAATTTCATCATTGGTGGAGTCTTCATACTGCTTTGGATCAATGTCGTCCCACTTTCCTTGAAATCTCTTAAAAAGTTGGACATCTGTAGCTAATGTGGGGCCCATGCATTCTTTAAAAGCTGCTGCAGCCAAACGTTCGATGATGTGATGTCTGCAGGCCAGATGGAGTAGGTCACGTTTCAGCATCTGCTGTAAAATAACGCAAGTCCCAGCCATTAGACCAGTATTGGAGCTAGTTGTATCGAAGGATATAGCTTCGACCTTTTCTTCAATATTCCACTTACGGAGAGCTTCAATGACAGCTGCAGCTTATGCTTTCCCAATTCCAGATATGAGCTTTGGAACGTCAAGAAGCTGATGTACTCCCTGACCTGTTACTATGACAGGAAGACGATAAACTTTTTTTTCTTTCCAGTAATTTCCGGTAATAATTTACCATCCCAGTGTACAGTAAGTGGGACATTCGGCTTAAAGTTTTTCATGATGGTCATAGAGAGTGCCTCCCTTTGCTTCTTTCGTTCACGTCGGATGATCTCTCGATTCACAGCAAGATCAGGGATGCCATGGCTGAGACTTTTCGCAGTCTCCGGAATAATCATAGTAGCAGCACGATCAGACACTTTACAGCGATCTAGAACTGCTGTGAGACCAGGCGTGATGACTTCTTTTCTTCCACGCTTGAAAGGGGGTTTCTGCCTACTTGGTCCAGGAACAGCTTCAGGTTCTGATTCCTCTTCCTCAAACGTCGATGAACTGCTGCTCTCTAGTGTAACAGAATCTAACAATGAATCCTTGCTTTGTTCTATCTTTCGCTTTCGACTTTGTTCGCTCAACACACGTTTCTCCTTCTTTGCCTCCTCCTGATGTAGCACAATATCAACAGAAGACATTGTTCCACGACGGCCTTTTTCACGCTGAGCAATGAGAAACTGCTTATCTTCCTCCATTTTGATTATGTCGAGGGCATTTGCATGAGCGATATCAAAGAGGTCGTGAAAACAGTCCTTCAACATGCTCTCATTTTTAGCCTGTACTTCTGTCTTGCGGGATGCATTTTTCTTCAATGCTTTCCATCGTGAGAAGAGTTTTTCCAGTTTTCTGATTGTGTCCTGTTTGTGTTGAGTTGGAATTCGGGCACGATTCCAAAACTCCTCAATTTTTTCAAGTGTCATTGACGAAGCCTCTCTTATAGTCTTCATTTTTATATGTAAATGAAGGAAAAAGGACAGAGCCTGAAGATTTGATGGCAATTTACCACCTCTAATATCATTCTCACACTTGTCAATCAAGTAAACCTTAGATTTCTTTCGAGTCTCCATCATTAGATAATAAATGTATTTTGCTATATAAATTTACACCTGAGAATAAAAAATAAGTGTTATAGTTATTATGCAATAAAAAACACTAATACACACATATCCTACTATTAAGACTAAAATAACACACACTAATGCAAACACATCCAACCATTAAGGCGACTGAAATGATACTGGGGTGAGGCATAGAAAGGAAGCGCATTTCAATTTAGGAAAAGTAGCGACGCGTCATCAAAATTTTAATGGCCTTGAGCGACCTCTAAATATTAATATTTTCTCGTGAAACTTCATAATCAGCGTTTCTACATGCAATGTCACATTTCTAGAGGGTCAGACCGAAGCTTCTTGATGGTTCAATTCTTACCATACAATTAAGTGACACCCTACTGTACCTGCAATAATACATTTACTCACGTTCATCACTGAACAGAGGTTGAGGAAAGCAGAAAGATACTTTTACTTTTTGAAAAATATTTTATTTGATAATAACCAATGAAAGATAATTTATTTAATTAGTATATTTAAGATCGTGTTGCTTTCCCCTTTGGCATTATGTAAAGCTGACACACGTTCTTGAGGTATTGCAGCAAATTCTTCGTTTATGGCTTTGACGAGGCTTTCCTTGAATGTAGGCTTTGGTCGCCACTTCCTTAATGATCTATCTCGCATGTACCACACGTACTCCATTAGATTCATATCCGGGGACTGATCTGGTCATGGAAGACCTTCAATTCCATAGCCGACATGCCACCTCTGCCTAACATGAACGGTATGAGCTGGCGCATCATCATCTATAAATACAGTTTGCTGTAGAGATACATTTTATTGAAATAAATGAGTAGCAGACCCTCTGATGGGATTTTCACACGTTTGGCTGAATTAACAACAGACTTCTGCATTGACCATCCTACATAGAGCTGGGTACAGAGGACGTGTAGCTACATGGAAGCCATTGCTATCTGAGACTAATACGACGGACGATATGAGTGGTCCATACCGATGAAGGACACTTCTGGCGCTCTCTTGTCTCCTGAGATGAATCAACATTCCAGCAGTTTGCTTCAGGATGACGGATCTAGGTATGGAGAGCCTGTGGCGATATGTTCAATCCCAAATTGGTGCAACCCAATGTGAAACTTGGCGGTTGTGCCGTAGGGTGTGGGCAAGCATTTGGAACTCTAAAAACTGAACCTGCGATCGTAGAAGGATGTCTTAATTCACAAGATTATGCATCCATTTTCGATGAGAACTTCCTGCATTTGTTTCAGAATGGAAACTTCACCTGGAGGACATCACATTTCAAAAGAATGGTGCCACATGTCCATGCCGTTGCTTTAGGAGCGTGTTAATTTTATTCTGACAGGGCGCTGTATATGGGGAAAGGTGATACTAAGTACTATGAGTGTTGGCTTAAAGATAAATATTATTGTTTAAAAAAAATCACCTTACAGAATCGGGCATTCATTTCATATTTTCTCTCACCTTGAACTGTTTCACCAAAATGAGAGTAAATTGGAGACCTTGACACTGATTCAATTCGTTGAAGTTGTCTCGAAGTAGTCACGTAGAAAACCTACAAACAACGGAATAACTGCATCAGAATAATTCTTATTTCCATATAGTGTGTGTGTGTGTTCAAATGACATTCCGTCATAATTAGGCCTGCATCTAAAAATCTAAAACTATGAGAAAACCTTAAATAATTATATTCGTGTCACCTGAACGAAATAGTAAACACCCATAGTAGGAATCAAGACCACGAGGAAGATGGGCGTGGCGTAGATAACGACTGCTAATGTGGACACAACCTGGGAAGGTAAACAACGCATTTTATTCAGGATTTCTCCGAGTCCATTTTCATAATGAATAACTTCTTGGGCATAATACAAATTCAAAACATGTCATTGATAAAAATGATTGAATTCATTTAACAAAGTCCCGAAGCATCGGATTCACGGTCTTAAACCTAATATGTGGGAATTCTGTATCTAATCGAAGAGGATATGCATAGCGATATGTTATTTCATTAACGTACACACAAATTTTATCACCATTTGGAGTAAAATACTATTTTATTCTTAGACTAACGCATCTTTCAATTGGAAGCTAAATTTAATCTAATTTTAAAGTTAAAATTTCTGCATCATTGTTAATGAAACCACAAATTAGTACATAAAATAATGAGGCAATGATGACGGATTTGTATGATAAACCATCTTTCTGATGTTGGTGTACAGACTTACTTCAAAGATTACCGGATATATAAATAATCTTTACTTGCTTATTTTTTTTCATTAAAATAACGGGTGCAGGATGGTAAAGACTGTATTAGTGTTAGCGTACTGTGATAATAATAATATCAGATAATATTAAATAAACAAATTGAAGGTAAACATCCAACCTCGACGCATTTATAATGAAACTGAAGTCATACTTACTTCTAAAAGACACCACATTACGGAGAGAAATACTTGGGGTAATAGTACATCCAGAGAATTTGTATCTTTTGAAAACCGACTCAGAATTCTGCCAAGGGGATTCGTGTCAAAGAATTTTTGAGGTTGTCGCATGATGTTGCTTAGTAAAAGGAAATAAATGGTGGCCGATGCATCAATCATTTTCGTCTTCCCTAAAACTTCTGCCGCTACAGTTGAAATTACTGTCGGGGAATATAAAGTTTCATTGACTTAATCCGTAACTTATTTCATTACTGTTCATTTTACGAAAAGACGAGGTGGCAAATCTTTCGTTGAACTAATTTTTGGTTAGCATGAAAATGAAGTAATGAGAAGAATAATATATATATATATAATTATAATATAATAATTACATCATCATCTATATAAACACAAGTACTTTGAGTTTACCGATTTTTACCAAAAACCTTTAATTAAAACGAGTACCTTGGAGGATTCCCAAAGCGCCGTAGATTCCCAAATACTTGTTCCGAACTTTCGGCTGAACAGCATCCTCATCATCTGACCATTTGGAAAGCCATACGTTGGCTCCTACAGCGAAGCCTTGAGTAACGGTAATGAAGAACAGAGTGAGGAATGACGCTATGACTCCAATGGCCTTCAGGTAGTACAAGTAGACAGAGAGAGAGATCTAACGAAAAAATGGGCTGGATTGAAAGTCTTCCATAAGTTTGTTAAGTTTTAGGAAATTACGAGTTATTGTCGATATACATTATTAATATGGGTGATATTTCTCTGAGAGGTTTATTAGTGTATGGGGTAAAGTTAACGTCCATGTCCCTTAGCCCCCATAGAAACTGGAGTAGGGGCCCTAGCCTGGGCTACCTTAGCCAAAGTCAATTAAAAAGGGGTGACCAGCCCGCCGCTTCGCCGTGACGTGAGATACAGAATAGACAACCACCCACTAAATACTTTGATACATCATTATTATGAGTTTTTGCAAGGTCATAAATGGTACTCGACCTTCAGTTTTTCGAAATTTTGTTTTAGTTAAGAAACATGGGTATAATTAATTTTTTAACTCTTCTAGATCCTCTGTCAGCTACTTACTTAGATTATCTTTACCTTGAGAATCACGAAACTTAATTCTATGTCATGCGATTCAAAATAACATGATAAAAAATTTAATTCTCTAAGTTTAAATCTGAGCCTACATTATTTCAACTCTGACATTGGAACCTCACCCGAGGTTTCCTGAGCAGAAAAGACCACCCTAACTACTGTACAATCTTGCTATCTTTCTAATTCCAATTCTGACTGACCAGACCACTAATAGAGTTCCTAAGTCTAACCATTCAACCAACAAAATTTCCTCAAACTACGCTATGAGTCTTTTCCTGAAGAGTTCTGGTACAGGGTTCATATACATTAATATACCTACCAATATCTATGTCAACAATACTGGATATAAAACATACATAACAGAAGATCCCTTTAGTTACCCTTCCAGTTTCTGCCTTCTCAGCTTCAATCAGTTTCTCTCCGACCTTAGTTGCGTTAGCCATTTTGGTGACTGGTCCGTCCGCTTTCAACGGAGTCTTTTCCGTTTCACTGTTGCGGTTTCTCTCCCTTATCTTGCAGTACTCCTCTCGACCTTCCAAGTTGCTGCAATCAAAATAAAAAAATCAGTCAGTGAATAGTGATGAAAAATGAAATTAATTACACAAAGAAAATAGGGCATAAAAATCACTCGCAGAACGATCACTCTAACTACAAAAGCTTCAATAATATTTTTTTTTGCAGGACGGAGGAGCCAAGGGCGTATGCCCACAAAACGGCCCCGAACATAGAGGAAGAAGAGAACCAAAGTCAAGATCCGAGGTTTTCTAGATGCCTGCACACTGCGTTTGAAAGACTGGAGGTTATAGACAGAGGGAAAGGTGGATTGAGGATAGTTGTCCCAGAGTTGACAGGTTGAGCAGATGAAAGATTAAGAATTCTTATTAACCCTTGCGTTAGAGAGTTGAACAGAAAAGGAATGAGAAGGTGTCGAAAGTCGGGTACTGCCTGCTCTCTTTAAAGGAGGCATGCAGGTAGAGAGTTTAGAAGAGCAACAGTGGCGGCTGGTGGTCAGGAGAGTCGGGAGGCCCAAAATTGTCTATAATATATGCTATAAAAATAGAATAGATTACAAAGTGTTAGATGCCCTACTTTCTGCATGTCACGGTCGTATAGAATTAATACTATCACTAAAATCATCTTTCATAGTTTTTAGTGATAAAAACAGGAGGAGGCCCGGTCTCCCATGCCTCCTCTGAAAAGCCGCCACTGAAGAGCAGTGTCCGTTATAATAACGATAGTAAAGAGAGAGAGGCAACATTGTGGCAAACAGAGATATATTGAACAGTCAGTAAGAGGCGGGGAATTGAGACGAAAAGCCTTTGATTCACCCGGTCAAGTAGAGTCGTGTTGGTTGAGCCACGTGAGAAGCGAACTCCACACGGGGGCAGACAGGAACCCTGTACAAAGACAGTAACTGAGTGGAAGTGAAAAAACTGCGGAACCGGTACAGCACACCTCGCTTCTTAAAAGCCGTTTTAAGAAGTGAGTATATGCGATCTTTCCAGGAAAGATCACAAGAAAAGGAAACGCCAATAATATTAAAAGAGGAAAAGGAGATAGAGTTGTGTATTGCTAAAGTAAGGGATAGTGGTGTAGAAGATTGTGACGAGTAGACAGAGGAAGGAACTGCATTTTTGAGGTATTGAAAGCCAAAAGGTTTTTTCTGCCCTAATCAGACATTAGCGTGTAGCGTCATGAGCGATCTGGAGGCACATTTCAGGTTTTGTACAATCAACCTTGCTGATTTCAGAAAAAAAATAAAAGATTTTCTGCAACAAGCAGAACACCTTTTTCGCATGTAAAAAATACAAAATTCTTGTTAATTACAGTTGGTAACACTGACTAACATGGTACTTCTGGCAGCTTTCTAATTATTCTCAGTGAGTCATCCCCTGGAATTTCTTAGTTCTACGCTAGCTCGCTCGAGAGAAACAAATGTTTTTTCTGTGGATGGGGTGTTCAAAAACCCCAAGGTACTAACGAAAGGTGCGTTTTGTGATATATACATTATACACATTTCTTTGTTTTATTGTGTTTTACATTGTTCATAAGTTTGTTATGTGTCTTAGGCAGTGATGGGCATCGATACATGAAAATCGCTAAAGCGATACCGATACATCGATACATGAAGAACGTCTTAGGCGATACCGATACGCCGATACTTTCTAGATGTCTTAAGCGATACCGATACATGTATCGCCGGTACATTTTTATAATTATTCATTTAATATGTAGGTATTAGATATTATTGTTTATACTAGTAATTTGTACGCACTGTAAGTAAAATCAACGACATTTTAATGGGTTTTATAGATTTAAATAAAAACAATTGCTTTATTTAATGAAAGTATGTTTTAATTTTGTAGGATACATGAATGACTGAAAATATTACACTAACAATTAAAAGTAATTACTATTACCCTTCAAAAATACCAGCTGGCTAAACATCTGGTCAGACAGTCTATTCCTTTTTGGAGCGTGAATGTGACCAGCCAAACTAAACAACCGTTCTACAGGAGCAGAGGATGGTAGTGGTGTGTTATACTTCAGGAAGACCCGTAGAATTCCTGGGTACTGCCTCAGAGATTGGAGAGAATGACTTCCGTCACCCAAATACTGTAAAACTTCCATCTCAGTGGAATCTTGGGTTGCAGAGACATTAGTGGAAGCAGACTCATAACAGAAGAAATCATCTGCACTTCCGTCAGATGCAGCATCACTTAATTGTTGCTGGGGGGTCTGCTCGCTGAGGCTCTTAACAGCATTAACCAACATTTCTTGAACCCTCTTTTTGACAATGTTAGTATTAAATTTGCCTTTTATTGTCATCCACTTTAACTTGAACAGAGGATTTGAAGACGATGCCAGTATTGCTGCTTTACACTCATGCGACGCATCAAGGCAGAGAAACTTTTCAAACCGCTTAGTGAACCCTACCTTGACTGCATTGAGAAGTGGCTGACAATGACGCAATGCCTCCGCAATGAGCGTTTCTATATTATATGAGCGTTTCTATATTATGGTTAATTAATCTCAATAACACAAGTACAAACGTGTTTAAACGTTGCGCCGTACTGTGTGACGTGACCAGTATAGTAGTACTGTCATTAAATAAATATTTAATATTATTATTATTTATGTATATTCATAAATATAACTCAGTAGTGTCATATTATAACATCTATTTAAATATTTAAAAATTCTTATTAATATATCGAAGTATCGATTTTTTTCGATACATTTAAGAAAATTGACCTTAGCGATACCGATAAATCGATACTTTTGTCAAGTAGCTAAAGCGATACCGATACCGATACAAAAGTATCGATCGATACGTATCGGCGATACATGTATCTAGATACTGCCCATCACTGGTCTTAGGGTGTATATATATATACCTATGGATATTTATATACATAATACATGTGTGTGTGTGTAGTATATTTATATATATATATATTGGTAAACTTATTATTTACCAATAAACCAAGCCTATATATATATATATACATACTCATAATCATATATTTTTTTTATTTATACGTTTGTGTTTTGTTTGTGTTTCTGTGTGATACTTATTGAGTTTTGCTGGTACAATGAGCACGCAAAGAACACGGGGATCTGCCAGCCACATTGTCTTTGGTTCTCCTCTGTCTGAACTTCCAACCCGTATACAAGTTGCAAGGCATTTCCTCTTCTTGAAGGAGAACAAGTACACCAGCAACAGGGAGATTCTTCCGGAGGTATGCCAAACACTCATTGACCTTTGGAATCGTGCCAACATTCCATCGCAGCCAATCAAGAATGTGAAGACCAAGCTGCTCCGATTGATGGAAAAAGGCTCACAAGCATCGAAGCAAGGCAAGCAGGCCACAAAAACCAAGAAGTTCGAGGAAAGCCTGAATCAATTGTTTGACATAGCTGTCTGCCAATGCGATGACCTGTCTGCATGCCACTGTGAAAAAGAAATGAAAGTTCCACGACGAGAGCATGCCTTTCTGATCGACCAGAGAATCACGCGGATCATGCAGATCAGTCGGGTGGATACGAATGTGACTCAGATGATGGAGAGAAGGAAGTCAAGAGAGGATCGGATGCAAGAAAGACAAGAAGAGAATAGAAGAAAAACGGAACGGCAAGAGGTAGCATTCTCTGCAGATGTGGTCGAATCAGCTCAAGCAGAAGCAGACTCCAGCGGTGAAAGTGTTGGTGATGAGTGGATGGGTGATAGTGCCCAGGAGGACAGGAACATCACACCGATTCCCACTGTTGCTTTGGAAGCTGACCGGTATGGTGTATCGAACAGGGCTGCTGCAGCTATCAGCACTGCAACATTGGTTGACTATGGCATCATTAGTTCTGATGATCAGATAAACGTAATTGACCACCACAAAGTATGGAGAGCACGGCAGAAGGTACGGAGGGATCTGAAGGAAGCAGTAACTGACCACAATGTGGAAGTCACTGCTTTATTTTTTGATAGGCGGAAAGACATGACACTTGTCAAAGAGAAAAAGGGGAACAAATGGTACATCACAAAGAAAGTTGAGGACCACTATGTGCTGGTCGGAGAGTCTGGAACCCTCTGTCTAAGCCATCTGACACTGGAACGAGGAACTGGCACTGTCATTGCGGATGGACTTCAAAATGCGATTGAAGAAATGGGTATTGCAGACAAGCTAATTGCAGTGGGAGCCGACAGCAGAGCCACAAACACAGGGCACAGAAGTGGAGCAATACACCTGCTAGAGTGCCGCCTGGGTCGCCCTTTGCACTGGTTCATCTGTTGTCTGCATTTAAATGAACTCCCACTGCGCCACTTGTGCAAGGAACTCATCGGCCCAACAGAATCTGCAACTCAATGGAAAGGGCCAATTGGCAAAGCTTTGGCCATATGTGAAAATTTGCCACTTTCCTCTAGAGGAATTCAATGTACTGCTGATGGCCACACTCTCCCGGATGTTGACCTTACTGAATTGAGTCGTGACCAAGCCTACCTCTACAGAATGATGAAAGCGATAAGGACTGGTGTCATTAATGAAGATCTTCTACGAGAGAAGCCTGGACCAATCTCCCATGCAAGATGGGTTACAACTGCCAGCAGAATTTGTCGGTTATATGTAGCGATGGCGCAGCCAAGTGATGAACTGTATTCACTCACACAGTTTGTCGTGTGCCACTATCGACCCATGTGGTTTAGCATCAAGTGCCATCCAAGGTGCACAGATGGCCCAAAACATTTCCTGGAGCAAATCAAGCTGCTACGATTACTGCCACCAGCTAGGAAGACTGTCACATGGCCTGTGATCCAAAGAAATGCATATTGGGCTCACCCTGAAAATGTTCTACTGGCAATGCTTGCAGATGCAGATCAAGCAAACCGGAAATTGGACATCGATGTAATCAAAACCATTCGACGAGCTCCCAAACCTGCTCAACAGCAAGTCAGAGAATTTCGGCCACCAAAGATCAAACAAAGTGCTCAGAATTTGAAAGATTTACTTCCACCAGTGGAGGAGTGCACAATGGAACCACCACTCACGAAGCAGTTCTCTGTCGAACAACTCGATAAGATCACTGAAGAGCCCCTTGTTGTCCGGATACCATGTCACTCCCAAGGTGTAGAACGCTGTGTTAGGATGATAACTGAAGCGTCTGGGGCAGTGTATGGAAAGGATTCAAGAGATGGTTACATTAGAGCAGTACTTAAATCCCGTGACTTTATGCCGTCATTCAAAACTAAAGATTTTAATGTATCATTTACTAAATAAAACTATCTAGTCTACCTACCTACCTACCTACCTACTACAGTGTATATGTTTATTCCAAAAATTTTTTTTCTATTTTTCCTGAAAAGCAGTACATTGTAAGGGGTCAAATGATAGCTCAAACCCTAGGAAAGCAAGTGTCCAAAAGTTATGGGTAACTAGCAATTTTCACGATTTTCACATGCGAAAAAGGAGGTGTTGCACGTGTCACAAAAAAATTTTGTTTTCATTTTTTAATTTAGGGAGGTCAATCGTACAAAACTTGGAATGTGCCTCTTGATCCGTTACACTTTGCCCAATGACGCTACACGCTATCAGACATAGTAGAGAGTCAGGTGCATCATAGCCATCTCACGCGAAACATGGGGTGACTATTGAGAGGGACGCTTTATGAAGCGGGTGGAAAAGTGAAATCACTGGCATAGGAGTGGCTAGAACAGGAATTAACCTACTTTGTAACGTTAAAAGTCATGTGACGGAGGGCCTACAACTGTACGAGATAGCTGAGCCATCTAAAGGTTGATACCAGTGGCGACGGAGGGGATCAGGCAGGTCAGGCTGAGCCTGACCTGTTATTTCTCCTGCTAGGGACTTAAAAAACTAACAATACACAATCCCATCTCTTGTCAAATTGGCAAGCTAAAAATTTCCCTCCATCCATCTATCATCTAAACCCCATTTCCCCAGTGAGGGTGGGGAGACAGACGCGGGAAGAAAGGGAAGCTTTGTGGCTAAAAATTTTGAGTCAGATATCTTTACTTTATAAAACATGTTATAATGACCATATTAGGATTTATAAATAAGGTTATATAGCTATTTACATATACTCTGTGAATGTACATAAAGTTAATTATTACTTGTAATAACTTTGGGTTAGTGACCCCGCCAAGTTATTAGGTTTCTAAAGAACAAACAAAGGCACTTACCGGTGCTTTGATTTAGATCATCTTTAGGGCCTAGCATAGATTTCCAGCGTCCCACAAAGCGCCTACCTAACTCTCTCACTTTACTAATTTAGAAGCTATAGACATTACCCATACACTTATATACTGTTACACAACTTCCTGCTTACATTATAACACTTTAGCAACATCACCAAATTAAACTTAGCACCAACGATTTAGTGAGATATGAATAACCATGCTGTTAGTCCAGCCCAAACAAACGAATAGACCGCGTTCCGCTGTTTATCCTTTTGTGTTGCCATTCAGCTTTCTTTTAGTGACTTTCCCCTTTAGTGACTTTTAGACATATATATATATATATATATATATATATATATATATATATATATATATATATACCCCGCAAGGGGGTTCTAAGCTCGTGCTCTTGAGTGCTCTTTGTGCTCGTTTGTACGTGCTTGTTCCTGGAGGTTTCACGTGCGCCCTCCCGGCCCTAGCACTCAAGGATGATGGGGCTCGACCCTGCAGTCCTTGTCATCCTTGGTCTTTTTCCACTTCGACTGTCCCCTCCACCCTTTCTTTTTCCTCTGTCTTTCCTCTCACTTTTTCTTTGTTTTTCCGCTGAGATATGCCCTTTAAATAGAGGCGAATCGGTTCTTCCTGAACTTAAAAAAAAAAAAAAAAAAAAAAAAAACATACATATATATATATACACACACACACACACACGTCACCTCAACTGTATTATTATGCATCTTCTCAAATAACAAAGCCTTACAACTCGCAAAAATGCACAATTCCACGTCTTGTCAGGCAAACAATTTTAAGCCTGACGTCTCTCTGAAACATTTTATGATGTAAATCTTATGATTTATTTACACTGTTATGTAAAATTAATTAGTATTTTAAATGATTTATTACTTCGTATCCACCAAGTTTTTAATGTTCGAAGTCAGGCAAATTCATATTTGCC